>WEKX01001601.1:2319-34809 GCA_013390025.1 Pitta sordida | reverse complement strand
TGTCTAGATATGTTTCTCAGTGGCAAACTGAAATAGGTGGAAAAACCTTGTCAAATATACATAAAAATATACTGAAAAACTTGGTGCTTTAAAAATCTATAAGAATCAGAACAAGCTATGGATTTTGGATTGGAATACTTTCGTATCTTCATGCTGTTTTTAATTGTCCCTGGAAGATATGTTATGTAACAGCCAGGATGCATGTGAAAAAAAAGATAAATGACTTTGCCAAACTTATTAACAGATACAAACTGGTGATTTCTATGAATAAACAGAAAAGCAATTAATTTCGTGTTCAAGGGCAGTCATCAGAATACCATCATACAGAATTAAATGTTTTTGAACTGAACAAGATGAAAGATTAGAGAAATATCGGTACTGTAACTAAAGCTTCCAGTCTCCCCTGCAAAAATGAATATTGCTGTATTTTAATACAGTGTGATTCATTTTATAGGTTCAATTTTGTTGTTTCCTCATCTGAGCTCCATCTGTTGAAGATGGAGTTTCTGGAACTGAAGTACCGTCTACTGTCACTCTTAGTCCTTGCAGAGTCAAAGTTAAAATCGTGGATTATCAAATATGGAAGACGAGAATCTGTGGAACTGCTTCTTCAAAATTATATTGTAAGTTGTCTTATTTTTATAATTATTTTCTAAATATTCTTATTTAAGTTTGCTAGAAATTACTAAAAGAACAGAAACAGGAATAAGACTTGCTAGTCGTCAATTGTATGACTTCACTCTTATGGAATAAGTTGTCAGAGGTGAATCTGCCTTCCCCCATGGAGGAACTTTAGTCAAAAGGCTAAAAATTGAAACTATTCTTTTTGCTCCATTCATTGAAAAAAAGAAATAACATCCCAGTTGCTGACTGTCTGATAATTAATTTAGCAAGAATATCTGGAGGTTCCAAATCCTGGATTTTTACTAACTTGATGTAACAATTCCAAAGAACTTAACTTCATCTTCTTTTACAACTGCATAGATGCACTTTATAGTCACTATACACAGCTTAAGAGTTAGAGATAGAGGAGAGGTTTGGCATACATTCCTGCACAGTATTTTTTTTTGAAGTCTTCCAAATTACTTAAAAAAAATTTTTAGTTGACCTCTGTGTACTTGTTCAATATACTCTATCAATAGAGGAGTTATATTATTCTTCTAAAGAATGATTTTTCTTCTCCTACTCATTAATATATCAAATCCATTACTTTATTTCTATTCTGGAAGAGATTGCTCCAGCTCTGGTATTTGATATATCAGCCATATACCATGTTAAGAAACAAAAACTACTGACTTACAAGTGTTCATTCTCTCAATTTTATGCTGCTGTATCTTTTTAAATCAAATGTACAGTACCAAGTGATAGGCAGAATACTGCTGCACTTCTGCATTAGGGCATGAGGGCAGAGCTGGTTTAAACACTTTTTTCGCCTTCTATCAAATCCATTGCTCAGGAAAATGAAGTCTGTAAAAAATTCATACAGTTATAGAACTGTTCAGGTCAATATATAGAGAAAATTACTGCTGCTTCTATTACTTTGGAAAGAAACTTCAAACTCAGTGAGGAACCTCTATAGAGTGAAAATTTCCATGTTTAAAGAAATGAAGTTAAGGAGATATATATATATATATATTGATTCAGGAGTTGGTTAACTGTTCTTTTTTCTAGGCAATATTTGCAAAATTCAGATAATTACTTGAAATAACTTAATTTACTGAAGTGACATTACAGTTAGGAGTTCATTTACTCTGTAAGAATTTAAATTTCAAGAAACCTACAAAAGTGACAAAGGAAATAATAAGAAAGTGGACAGCTTGACTTTTGGATTATGTTTTATGTCACATTTTTTTTGCTTTAAAATGGACATCAAGTTGTTAATTTTTACATTAATTTGAAATTGCCCCAATTATTCTTGAGATTCTGACCACTAATACTGAGATGGTCATTAGGGAAAGAAAATGCTTCCTTTTTAAAACTGCAAACCATCAAAATGAGTAAATCAGCACAAGATGATCAAGAGATCTCATTTTCATTCATGATGGCCTTGACTTCTGGGTCTTTCAAGATTTCCAGTGATGGAAAGAGAAATTTATTTTCTTTGGCTTGCCTGAGACCAATTTTCTAGAACAAAGAGCCAAATGTTAACTCTTCTAGTACATTATGATTCTTACGTAGGAAAGCTGTAGTCAGTTCCTTATCGTCAGTGATTATATTAGTAGGAGATAAAAATGTAAATCTGATTGTCTGCCAAAGCAGACTGAAGAATGTCAGCATTCTAGGAACATGCGTAATTAGGATCAAGATAGAATATATGCCTGGAAAATACTTAGGTACTGTAACTTAAAAACAAAAGTGGTGTTTGTTACTTTATCTTATCTTTTCACCCGTCTGTCATATACCAGAATTAAAGTTCAACACAGATGGTACACCATCAACCTAAAGAATATAGTGTACCAAAGTCTCAGCTGTAAAGGAGATATTAGGTATACGTATCCATGGATTTTAACCCACAGAACTGTGTTTTGGCGTTGTTGTCTTAGCACTTTTTTAGTGTTGTATGCCATTGAAAAAGCTGCTTATTTTCTTCAAGGAGTCTTGTCAGATGAGAGACAATATTAATCAGTAAAATGTCTATATTTAATTTTTGAAAATATATCCAATAACTCTTGACATCAGTGTTATATAAATCAATTTTACTCTCTCACATGAGGTCTTGGAGTTTTAGGTTAAAATGTCTGCATACATTTGGCAAAAGCAAAAGTCAGGAGTTTGTCATATAATTCATGGTAAGGCATGTAGTTCTTTATACATGCAGATTTTGCTTTAATGAGAGAGCATAGGAAAAATTCTGATTGGTCTAGACTTCTGGTTTCTTTGGTTATAAACACATTTCTAAATTACAGACTAGATAACTGTGGTAGTTTGACATGACAACTGTCAAAGGTTTTAAAATAAAAGATTTTTTTATATGTATATACTGGCTGGCAGATTAATTTTTAAATCAAGTTTTTTATGTTATATAATGGGGGCCAATGAACACATAAAATCTAGCTCTTCTCTTCCAAATACAGTCAGCCCTCTTCCACTTTGTGCCTCCCAGATAGCGGCTTCACATCTTCAAGGTGTGATTTTTCAGCGATTAAGGAGGCTCATGGGTGCACTGCTCTGCCCTTTCCACGGCACCCGCCCCTGCTTGGCAGTACCGAAACAGTGCCGGGGGGCTGTATGGGGGCAAATTTACGTATTAATGAGTTGCTATTCTACACAGATGGAGGGCTTTGCGGGTAGAGGGCAAAACCCACAGTACCGTGGTATAGGAGACCCGACTGTACATTGAATTTTGACTTAATTTGAAACCCGGTTTTACCAGTCATATTGGTCTATATTTGTCTACTCTGGCATTCCAAGGATTGTATAGAAACATGTGAGGCATACTTTTCTTGATTTTGTAGTCTGTAGTTAAGGAGGCTTGGGAAGTGGCATATGCTACAAAACCATGCCAAAATCTACATTTCGTTCCCGTTTTTAACAGTAGTAATGCAAGATACAATATGCTTACATAACATAGAGCTATGGTTATATGATGCACTTAAAGGAAGTAACATTTCTGAAAGACATGTAAAAAAAGGACAATGTCATTTGCCATAAGGCGTAAAGATGCATAAATGTCAGAGGCATAACTTTTTGACCAAAATGTTTCCAGATAATTTATTCATAACACATTACACAGCTAAACCATCACTCACAAAGGAAAAGCACTGTGTCACACTTTGGAAAAACAGCATCTCTTTGGGCAGTGCTTCCATAATCTTATTCTTGCCTATTGCAAAGGAGGTAAAGAAAAACTGAAAAATGAGGCAAATATTTTTTATCTCCTAAAGTGTAACCTGTCTTTCTGCAAAGGCTTAATAGAGGAACAACTTTTAAAGTTTAACTGGATTTCATTTTTGTGGTGACCTATATGAAGGAAATTTTCTCTTTTATTAAGATTATTCCACTTGCATTTCAGTATAAAACAGTTTTCATTAAATACGTTGTAAGTTAATTACTGTTTCTGCACATTCTAACTATCACAAGCTAGTGAGTTTCAGCAAGTCAGAAACTAGCATCCTAAGAAAAGTTTAAATAACTTTTCCAAGTGGAAAGTAAATAAATCTGTATTTGTAACAGTATATTCTGCTGTACAATTAATTAGAAAAGGTGAAAATTATATGCTCTTTTATGATCATGATAATTTAAATATTCTTTTATATTATAAAAAGGTAAATGGAAGAATAATTAAGTTAAAAGTTGTCATCACTATCCTGATGTAATTTCATGGAAATTATTCTTAATACCTATTTTTATTTTGTCTGGTGTAATTTTTTTTTTTTATTTTCAGTCTGTTATTGAAAATAGTAAGTTCTTTGAGCAGTATGAAGTTACTTACCAAATCTTGAAAAGGGCAGCTGAAATGTATGCAAAAGCAAATGGCTCAGGTAAGTGTTTATATTTCTTTCATCATTGGGACAGCATTTTAATCACTTTAGACATAAGTATCCCCAAAAAAGGTCTCCTAATATTTGTTTCTTCCATGCAGCAGAGCTGTTCACCAACAGCTCTAGATTGTTGGGAGACTAGGTCCTCTGGTAGGGATTCTCTAGCATATTACCTGGTCCAGAGCAGCCTTCCCTCCTGCTGTTCCATTCCTTCCTGCAGATTTCTGAATCTGCAGAGGACAATCATGTTCAATCTTCTTCATGAGAGAAGTGCATTGTCCACATTAACTTTTACATTATTTCACTGTTGTTGATTTAGGCCAAAAGTGAACAACAGACCAAATCAGGAGTAAGGAAAATCATGTTCTGGTGCCTGGAAATGCTCCCTGACTTGGCTTCATTTACTAGAAAAAGACAAATAGAGAGTTTGTCCTGGTATCGTTGTAGTTGCAAAATTATCCCTTGATCTATTGACAGTTCCTCATTAACTTTGAAAACCTGTGGGAGGAACTCAGATAATAGTATGCATATAGGTGAGAAAAATGCATAGCTGATGCGACAGCTGCCTCCTGTCATTCCCGAATGCTGAGTTCAGTGGGAATTCGAGGGCAATATTTGACCTAGATAATTACAGACATGAGATTACTTTAATCTCTGCTGACTGTAAATGTCCTTAGAGGATTGCTGCAGCTGCTAAAAGGGAGAGAAATGGATAATTTTGTTTCTTGTGAAATTTAAATAGATAGTGACATTCAAATTTTACAAAAGTAAACTTTTTTTACAAGGTATTCTTATAAAGAATAAAAGTAATATATTTATTCAATGCTATTAGTAAAATCCAATAACAAATTTTCTTCCTAAGGAAGTGGTATTCACATACGTGAATTCTGAAATAGCAGTGCAAATCAGTTTAAAATTTCTATATTCTGCATAATTTATGAAGTCTCACCATTTGCTTTGTCTTTTTTTTTNTTGTTTTTTTTTTTTTTTTTTCTCTGTGTGGTGTGGTGTTCTTTTTTTTTCCCTGGCATGAGGACACACTTATTCCCTTATTGCCATATGGAAAATCCTAAAAATTAAATGACAAAAATTAATAGCAGTTTAGTTTCAAAATCAATGGAAGAAAGATCAGAATTTAATGGCATACTTTCCAATGCAGACATAACATGCATTTTTATATTATACATCTCTTATTTTCTGCTTTTGTTAAGGCAAGTTTATCTCTTGATTTCTTTTATAGCAGATTTGAAATGGACACCACAGTGTGCCTGTTTTAATTTAGCATTCATTTTCTGTGTTTTTCTCAGTCTTTAATTCACAGGTTTAATTTCTCATTCATGATTTTGCACTATAATTGGGCTGTGAACTGAACATACCTATATAAAATCCTACTGAAATAGAAGTCAAAGTAGCTTATAACTCCCTGTTGATAATGGATAAGCATAACATAAAGTTAAGATTTATAGAAATAATAATGCACCAGAATAATCAATATCTTTCATACATTGCAGTGGAAGAAGTTGAGAATGTGATGAAATTCATGAGTGATACTACAGCTCAGTGGAGGAACCTCTCTGTAGAGGTGAGAAGTGTAAGAAGCATGTTGGAAGAAGTGATTGCTAACTGGGACAGATACAGCAGCACTGTGGCAGGTCTACAAGCTTGGCTTGAAGATGCTGAAAAAATGCTGAATCAGCCTGAACATTCCAAAAAGGTATGCACTAGTAGCATATATACATGAATATTTTGTAAATCATGAAATGTGTGATAAATTTTTGCATTTGCTTACGTCATTTTGTGAAATGTCATACAAGAGGGAGTGATTTCAGATTTTGGCGTACTGTCTTCATTCATCATGTATTCCCGTGCCTACAGTCATATACAAGGTTTGGATGGATGGAGTGTGGTGCCCATGGTTCCGCACTTGTGGCTCTGATCCTTGGGTAGGCGTTGCTTGGGAGTTGGACTATATGATCCTGTGGCTCCCTTCCAACTCAGAATAACCTGTGAACATGACTCCAATCACAGATGATGCTTTCCTTCACTATGTGTGTATATATATATATATGTATACCTGTAGACGCTGTACAAGCGAACACTGAAATACCTATTATGAATCAACTGCTAAATGATTACTGAGTGGTACTGTAATCTGACAGTAGACTGAGAAACAGATTTTAAAAGTTACTTATACTTTTAGTGTTGAATCTAGCACTCCACAGCAGTACTGTTCCCTTAGATGGTTCCCATTTAGTAGTTTTACTATTAGATTATTAAAGCCAACAGCAATTCATATATTGGTTTGTACAATTAATAGTCTTACTGCCATCAAGAAAAGCATCCAGAATACCAAGTGAAATATGGTAATTATTGTTTGGAATATAGTATAAATTTAAAAACATTTCAAAATATATTTTCTGTAAACCCACAAATATATCTGTAATATGATACAGCGTTGCTCATTTGCAAACCTTACCTGTATTACTGAACCCCCCTATCCTAGGCAAAGGCCATAGTAACCCTCTACCATGTTGTCATACTTTCTTCTTGTTTTCATTATCTTTGTATCTTTTCAAGACCAGCGCATACCACTGTTCTTTTTTCGAAAAGAAAGTGGCTTGCTGGCTTTCCCATGGCTTCTGTTTCCAGAAACCTTATTGTGAACCTGTAGAACAGGTCTTGCTAAAAAAAGGATCAGAATGTGCTTGGATTTTTCAAACTGCTCTTTCTAGAACTCCTTTGTTTACTTGCAATACCTCTTAAGCACTCCATAATAATCTCATTGTAACTGCACTCTCCCACACTTTTCTCCCACATCTGTGTCCAAAAGGTTTGAGAGAACTTCTGAATCTCATGTGGAGACTTCTTTAAAAAGATCTGCTTTGTTTTAATTGAGAATGAAGTGTGCTTCAGAGTACCTGGCAAACTTGTTTCAATTTTACACATGCCTTGTTGGCTTCTGAAATGTAGAGACTCCCCATTAGGATCTGAGGAAGGTAATGGTTTGTAGGAATAAGTATGCAGGAGCAAGGATATGAGTGGTTTAGTTAGCCTTTGCACAAAGCAAGAGTTTTGCTTCAGTGGAAGATTCAAACTGTAGACACAATTTACTGAGGTAATGAAACTTATTGAGCGACACATCAATATAGAGCACCCGTATACTACTGAGCTCAGGTTTAGAAATTGAAAACACTGTGTATTGTTTTCAGATGCAACTGAAAAGAAGCAATCAAATGGTTGTACACTGGTCAATTCTCTCTTCCAGATATTTGACCACTACACATCCATTTGACTTACTCTTTTCAGTTGCAGCTGAACTGTTTTTACATGTGGATGAGTCGGACAAGTATAAAGTTTCAGAACTGTAGCTCTGAAACATGGAAGACCTGAAAATATGGTGGCATAGGGCTTTTTCACATCTACCCTTAAAACAAGGATTGCATGGGACTGTCACTGGCAGATGAACAGTCTTTGAATCATAGGATAGATTGATAGTCATAAGTAAAATGGATCACTGCTCCTTCCTATCCTATTTTGTTTACTAGCATAGACGGATTCATAGAGCCTGCCTTAAGTGTCACCCATCCTCTTGAAGAGAGAAAAAGAAGAGAGAGAACTGATCTTTGTCTTCTCTACCAGTCAGTTCATGTGCATGTACCTGGCTTCAAGATGCATATTTAGGCTGTCTCAGTGGGACAGGGGGGAGGCATAGGAAATCAGTGAGAATGATCACTTTCAGCTCTGCACTCACCTGCTCTCAGGTAGGAGGAAGCAGTGATAAAGAATCAGTCTTCACAGGGGTCTTCTGGTATGCCAGACCCTGGAAAGCTGCATGTGTTTCACAGCAGGGAAGGGACTCCTCTACAGCCTGTGGTTTATGGCTCAGGCTGCTATCAAGACCAGACGGAAATTAGATGAGCCCTCACAGTGGTTTTGGTTATGGAGCTTTCTCTTAAGGAGTAGTTCCATTTGTTTAGCTGAAGCTACTCACCTGGGTAAAATGAGCTGTAAGTAAACTGGCAGTAATTTTTAGTTCCACGAGTTGCGTTCGCAGACATTCAAATTCTAGTATGGCCTATTTGATGTGAAGAGCTTCAGAGGAAAATGGTTCAAAGAGTTTTTATCAAGCCATGAGATAGTCATTACATTTTAGTTCCATGATTTAAGATAAAGACTAATTGAAAGGGTTTTGGAAAGACGGTTTCATTCTTTCTTCAGGATTTTTTCCGGCACTTACCTCACTGGATCCAACAGCACACAGCCATGAATGATGCTGGTAATTTTCTGATTGAAACATGTGATGAGACCATTTCTAGAGATCTTAAACAGCAGCTTCTGTTACTAAATGGAAGATGGAGAGAATTGTTTATGCAAGTTAAGCAGGTAAGTGATTTTGCTCTTGTTAGTTTTAAATATTTACTTAGTCATTTCCATTCAGGCAAGATAGATACTAGACTTCACTAGGAGCACTGCAGGACAACATAATAAAGTGCCTAGCTGTTCATCATTATTTAAATTAGAAATTACTCCCTGACAGTAGTTAATTTTATTAGGGTCTTCCTTTATTTCTCTTTTTGGTTATACCAAAAATTATTTTTATTTTTGAGCATTTAAACTAGTATAAGCTGTAGCTTTTTGCTATGGCGACCTGTCTTGAAACAGAGAATGTTATTTATACATATCCTCTACTGTTCTTCAAAGAAAATGGTAAATTTTTAGTAGCTATTGTTATTGTAAAAGCTCTGCAAAACGAAACAGTGAAAATGGAGAAAGTTATTATTTTAACTACTCTTTGATGAAAGCTTCATTCAATTATTGTACTGAAACCATTTGCAGGTACAATGCAAGTTACTTAACTAAATGTTTTACCCAGATCAGTCAGAATTTACTTGTAACTTACCTAATATCATATAGCTCTTTCCACTTTCTAAGACCTATGTTTCCCCTTCTTCCATCCAGCATTCTTTTGCTGAAATTTCTCTTATCCTTCGGTTTTTCTAGGCTTTTCATGTTCTGTTTTTTGCTGAGTTTTCAAAATTGATATTGTAGATAGTGAGGAATTAATTTACTTGTTGATTCTAGGTCTGGCATTCCCCAAAACATAAAACAAGGCTGACATGGATGGTGTTCTTTTTAGTATCACCACTATCAAAATTAATGCAGTGTCTAAATAATTAGAATTCAGTTTCCAATGAATGTTTCAACAAAACATTTTGTTTCATTGAATATTTTTTTATTTTTTTCAGCAAACAGTTGCACTGAAAACATGCTAATTCTCTTAAGTAATTTCTTAATTGCCAGATATCTCATTTGGAATGGTTATCTCTTTGGTCGTTTCTTTTGCTTTACATGTTTTTAGTATGCTCGAGCAGATGAAGTGGACAAAATGAGGAAAGAATATGCAGATGGTGTTGCCCATTTGACAGCTTTTATTGATGGAAGCAACAAGAAATTTTCAGTCCCTGTAGAAGTGTCCTTCCTTGGTGTCAAAATGTTTGTACAAGATTTAGAAGTAAGTGTCTTACATTAATTTCTTTCTTTCTCCTTTATAAGAGAGAAACTTGTAACTATTTTGCTCTAATACTATAACATTTTTTTAGTATGCGTGTCCATTACTAATTTGGTTGGAGGTTTTTTTACCAGTAGCAGGGGGTTTTGTATGATTTTGTGGACCTCTTCTTCTAAGCTGACGACACCAGAACGAGAGGGCACGGCCTCAAGCTACGCCAGGGGAGGTTTAATCTCAATGTTAGGAAGCGGTTTTTCACAGAGAGAGTGATTGCATATTGGAATGGACTGCCCAGGGAGGTGGTGGAGTCACCGTCTCTGGAGAAGAGAAGGCTCGATGAGGAGCTCAGTGACATGGTCTAGCTAGGGGGTGTAGGGCTGAACGATCCTGGGCCCCTTCCGGCTCGGAGTGGCCTGCTAGACTGTGAGGGAACTAGGTTTGTGTTACCGCTCTGGGATGTGCTCTCGGTCTCTGTATGGGTGTTAGATGGTGAGTTGGACTAGATGAACCTTGTGGGTCCCTTCCAACTCATAATATTCTGTGATTCTGTGACTTTGGCTATAGCTAATAGAAATCATTGTATTCTATGAATGACATTTTTAGAGTGAATTTCCAAAACACTGTCTCACTAGGTATGTATTTCAGTGTAGTTTCAATTTATATTCCAGTGAATTGTCTACTATCCTTTGGCTCAGTTTTCATGCATTTGAAACATGATCCAGTGTTCATTAAAATCAGTGATGAAAATAATTGATAATTAGAATATACATCTGTTATCAGTCTTCTAATGCCCATGAATGCAAAAATGCTCTTGTTGACGTGTTTTTTTTAAACACTTGTTTCAGAATACTAAACAGAATTTGCCTGCAATGGAAGCTCACTACAAAGCAGTTACAAGGACAGTACAACTTGTTACAAAGGAAGTTTCCCAAGAGGAAGTGAATGAAATGCTGGGAACTTTGACACGGATCAAAGAGCAGCTGAGCAAGGTTGCAGAACACTTTCTCAACTACACATGTTGTAGACTGTTGAACTAGTAAATAGTAAACTCCTGTCCATAAATGCGCACATACATGTATTTTAACAAATATATAGTTGTAACAATAGACTGATTCAGGGTGGAGAATGTTACTTCTATTAGATGTGAAGATTACCATTCTTAAATTTAATATTCTGTCCTTTAAGAAGTAATACAGGGTCAGCAACTATATAAACCTACATGCAAAGGAAAATTACAACTTTTTTTATTATTTTTTTTTAATGACTAAAAGGTTAAGGAGTCTTCCTGTGCCCTGCTCTATGAATGTCAGCATCTGCTGTCTCCACTGGAGGAACTGGAGAAACAAATCACACATTTTTATGAATCCCTTGAAAAAGTCAATGAAATACTTTCTATCCTGGATCCTGAAGCACAACCTACAACTGTTCTTAAGCAAAAAGCCCAAGTAAGTTTCAAAAACAAATTGCAAAATTCTGCTGCCTCTGATATTTACAATTAGCTTTCTAGGAATTTGAATTGCAACTCAGTAAGGTGAACAAATGTTTCTACTTACTCAGAAAATACAAGGACCTTCCATTGGATTTGATTTGAAGTACACATTTCATTAGAATTGAATTTCACAGGTAATATAAACAAATATCTTTTTAATGAGAAGGTGAAGTATTTCAAAGCCGTTTATAGCCCCTTGGGAAACAAAAAATGGAACAAAAAGATTTAATTTTGTGTGTGTGCATGTATGTAAAACCTAGTTCAAGCCTGTAATGACTCTGGAAATTGGCCCAGTAATTCATCAAGAAGGGTCACTTTTCTAGTGACTTCAAGCTTTGATTACATTTTAGTAGAAATGGTGTGGTGAGCTTAAATCAAGACAGTCCATTTATCTTCCCATGTGAATCATCTTCTGATGATGAAGACCAAGTGAATCATCTGTCCAAACTACAGGTTAAGGAGCAGCTCCTAAGAGTGCTCCTTTCTTCTATTTTCCAAAGTTAGCCTGCCCCAGAATGTCACAATAAAAAGACATGTTGCTTCTGCAATTATTTTTCAGCAAAAACCCTAAAATTACAGTAATCGCTCACTACTTTGCACTTCAGCATCCACGGCTTCAGTATATTGTGGGTGTTTTTATCACGAGGCAGGAGCTGCTCGCTGGCCACCCAGTGTGGGCTTGCCCTGTCCTGCACCAGCAGGAGCTGCTGCATGGCCTCCCATGAGTTATTCAGTTGTTTCAAGAGATAGTAATGGAGGGACAATGACAAAGAAAACCTTAAGGATCAGTCCTCTTTTTTTTCCAATGTGGGATTGTGCCTCGGCACGCTGTTGGCTGATCGTGTATCAAGCCCACTGATTGGCTTAAATCCTATTTTGCAGATTTCTCTTATCGCAGCATCATTCTGGAACCCACCCGCACAAAATTCAAGGGATTACTTATATAATCTATATGGAGAGTGCTGGTTTATGCCTGATCAGAGAGTAAAACGAGATTTTTACTAAGGACTGGGGTGCTCCTTCAATAGCAGAATGGTTTCCTTACGACAGGATTTTTAACCCCTTTTTTTTTCAGCCTGTATGTCATGCATGTTTTCTTTTTTCCCTCTCCTTTTTTTACTCATTACTTAATGCAATCTGTAATGAAATCTGAATTCTGAAAGGTGACAGGAAAGATTAACCTTTTGAAACACAAGGAAGATTAAGATCTCAACCTACTACTGAGGGTGTCATTCTTGTGTGCATTGATTTCACTGCTGCCTACTTACAATTATACAATAAATATCCCATAAGATTAAATTGCAGAAAAATGTATTGGCCTACATTCTCTAAAACTATCTGAAAGGCTTGGGTGACATCATCTTGTTATGTTGCCAAACTTTTCTCTCATTTGTTGCTGACCAGGGTGGATATACGTTTTTGTCTTTTAGGATTTGGTAGCTTATCAAGAAAACTGCAAGAAAGATTTGTCCCTTATTGAGAGAAACAGTCAAAGTATCCTGCAGTGTGTGGCTTCAAGTGAAGTTTTACAGCATTTTCACCAAATGGAAGTGTCAACTTTTCAGAAGAAAGTTACACAAGTTCAGATTACTTTTCAGGTAATAAGATCACATCTTGCTGCATATTTTTGAAAGTTTATTCATGAGCAGTTGATCCATCCTACTGAAGGATCTATTTCATCACTCTGTAGCTACCACCCTGAATAACTCTCCTCTCTGGTGTAAAGTTATTAATTGACGATTTGTCTGTATTAGGTAGTAAGTGGTCAGGGGACTGACAGTCATGTTGCCCATGCAGCTATTCAGAATTGAGCCTGCCATAGAGAAGCCTGAGATTTAAGAGACTTTTCACATGTCTTGGGCTCCTTTGGAATGAGGAACCTGAAATCCTACTGTTAGGGCTGCACTGTGGTTTTTTTTCTCCTGACTTTATTATGTTAGCTAATTATTTACTCCTATATTCCCCTACATCCCCTTTCTCACAAAGCATGGAAGGTGGAAACTTTTGTACCTGCAACTGTTCCCAGGCTTTGTATTTCCTTGAAAAATGCCGTGGATTACGAATACAAAGTTGCAAATATGTTGTACCTGTTAATGTAAAGATGTGTGCTTTAGGCTACATCGCCCCTTACCTGTTTTTATCAGTTATTACTGATATTTTCAGGGCTATTCAGCCCCAGTCTAGCCCCACTCTGATATGAAATTAATTGTTACACATGGTGACTCTTCCAGGTCAGAAGACCTGTTGCAAGGAACTGGTTGAATCCATGAGTCAAACCACCTTATGTCAGGTCATGTTAGGAGGAGGCAGTTTGATATTAGGAAAAAAGAAATGGCAGGCTTTTGGCCATACCAGGTGCTTTACTTTGAAAGCAGGCTTTAGGAAAGAAACAGACTAGTCAAATGGCAGAGGCATTCTGAAAGTATCAGAGATACCTATATTAGATATCTACTAATTTATTTTTTAAATGAAGGTTGACATTAGCAAAAGCCTTAGTATAAGTATTAAAAATTGGGAAAATGGGAGCATGAGAGGAAGAAGCATGGTGAATGTGATTAAAAGAATGACACAAATAAAATGCATATTTTGTAACATCATGGTGAAAGAGAACCAATAAATATCAGTCTGAAAGTGCCAGCTCATTTTCTCTGCTTGTAACTCAGAATATGGTCAGGAAAGCTGGTGAGTGGAGAAAAAACATAGAAGCAAATAGCCGTTTGATGAAGAAATTTGAGGAGTCTAGAGCAGAACTGGAGAAAGTAATACAGATTGCCAATTCTTGCTTAAGAGAAAAAGGAAATCCTGAAGAACTTCTCAGGAAACATAGCGTGAGTAAATTCTTGGACCTTCCTCCTGGAAATCTTTGGGTGCATGGCATACAAGTGAAAAGTCTACTTAATTCTGAAATTGATGTGGATTTCTTCAATGTGTGGGAGTTTCACAGATCAGGTCAAACTAATCTTAAGATTGAAAACCAAAAAGATTTTCAATCTTACTAATGGATGTAAGCAATCAGAAGGTGAAGAGAAATAGAAATAGGGCAGGTTTTTTCAGTAGAACTATTGATATTTAGGTCACTTTATTTTGCCAGTCTCATGTATCCACTGTTTGTTTCTTCAGGTTAATATCTTTGTCGGTATTGTAACCATTACTTGTGCATGTAGCATTAAAATGTATTCTTGTTGAAACACCATCTCGGTGTACTAGCTGAGAATAAATTAATTTGCTGGACTTTAAATAGCTAGAAATAGTTATTTCCTTAGCTCAAACTTCAATTCTTTGATGCAATAGAAATAACCTTGAAACTTTCAGTGAGTGTTAGGGAATTTCATGTTGGCAGGTTACCATATCAAAACAAACTTCATTGTCTCACCTTCTCACTTTCTGCCTCAACTTCAGGAATTCTTTAACCAGTTGGATCAGAGAGTCCTAAATGCCTTTCTGAAAGCTTGTGATGAACTTACTGACATCCTTCCAGAACAAGAGCAGCACAACCTGCAGGAGGCTGTGAGAAAACTCCATAGACAGTGGAAGGTTAGTGAATGATGGCTTTGGAAATTATAAATCATAGTTTCAGAAAGTTTCTGCATGACTTATATATTGAACTAAAATGAGATAAAGTAAAATAAAATAATTGATAATTTGGCTTCCTGTACAAATAAAAAAAAGGAAAAAAAATCTAAATTACAACATTAAATACAGCTGCCGCCACCAATAGCATCTTGAAAAAGCCCTGTTAAGTAAAGTGCTTAAGTGAAGCCAAGTAAAGTGAGACATAAATTATAAAGCCTTATTTTCCCTCCTGCATACAGCCTTAATGATGCCTGTGTTAAGAACATTTCTTGAGAATAGGTGCTAGCTTTTCTTTATGCTGATGTTGGATGACTGCAGTTATTTTCCTAACCAAAAAACCCAAATCTGTAAGAGAACAGGCTATCCATTTAAATTGTCTTCTGCCAAGTCTCTAACAACTGAACAAACTTTTCTCATAAACTATGAAATTTTTTTGCTTGCTACAGCATGTTGCTCATCAAAGCTGGAGTGATGGGTGACTGATGTCTCACTAGCAGGCAAGAAGAAACTTCTGGAAGCCATTGTAAATACTATTTTGTTCAGGAAATACTTGGTATATCCTGCCAAGAATGAAGATGTCTCTGTAATGTGCCTTACATGTACACACTTTTGTCCCAACTTATGTTCTTATAATATATCTAAGACATATTGGTGCTGTTCATGCACATGCGTGCTTTATGTTTTATATTATCAGATTTTAGATAATTTATTTGGAGTAACTTCACCCTAAGGTAATGGGAGTTGTATTTTATCTCTGTGCTTCTTTATTGCCCCTGTGGGTGTGTAGGACCTTCAAACAGAAGCCCCATATCATTTGATCCACTTGAAGATTGAAGTACAGAAAAACAAGTTCCTGGTCACAGTGGAGGAGTGCAAAACTGAACTAGCTCGACAGAACAAGGTGTTATCAAGAGAAGGCAATGAAAGAATGATCAAGGAACACAAGGTATGAATTGTATACCACCATGGGGGCATTTAGAGAAATATATTTCAATGTCAATAATAAACATAACTTCTGACCAGCATTTGAGCCACTAAACACTTTGTGTCGAGCTTGTATCAGATCAATTCTTGTGGTCTTTTATTTGAGCTTTGTAGTTTATTAAAAAATATGGATATGCTTTGTAATTTCTTCCAGTTTTTATTTTTATTGAAATTTTCTGCTTTGTCTCCCATCAGTTGTTCTTCGGTGATAAGGGATCTTACCACCTATGTGAGAAAAGGCTACAACGGATTGAAGAACTGTGCCAAAAGCTGCCGGTTTCGGATCCAGTGAGGGGTACATTGGAAAGCAGCCAGCGTATCCTGAAGGAGCTCAAATCCCAGATAGAAAGCACATACGTAAAGCTAACAGAGCACTCGGACACCTGGAAGGGCTATAAGAGCAGGTGTCAGCTCAATTCCTAGCTGGGTCTTGTAGAGCCTTATGTGTGGTCACTCCTCTATATGCCATCATAGATGAGTACCATGTTAAGAGTGATACTTTGATGTCAACTTCAAGTAGGAAACGATGTGTAGTAATTCCACAAATTCAAGTGGATTTTGTAATTTTTTTGCTTACATCTAAGAGGTTACTGTTTAGTGGTGGCGATTTTTGTCTAAGGTTTTTTTTGTTTCGCTTTATGTGATGTTTTATTTCAGATTTTCAGAATTGGCAAATTGGATTTCATCAACAGAAAGAGAGCTAAAGAAGATAAAGGAAAATGTTAATGATACTGCCAAATACAAGCAATGTAAAGCATCTGTGGGGGTGAGGCCTTGGCTTATAGTCTAACAAAGTTATGGTTATGGTTATCACTATGGTTATCACTATTGGGACCCTGCATAAATTGCATTCTGAAGTTGTGTAACTGTTTTGCTCTGGGGATCATAGTACCTCTGTGGATTCCTGGAATTCTTAAATGCATTGACAGGAGAAAGTTGCACATACAGCAAAATGTGGCAGGAGTTCCTACATTTAATAATTTAGAGAATGGCACATCCCTTTCCCTGTATATTTAGAACACTAAAAATAGGGGGGCAAATAAAATAAATATTTTCTCCTCATCCTATTGCATGCAGTTAAAAGTCCTGTGTAAAAAAGCAGGGTTTTGAGCCATCTTACATTTAATTAGTTACATTTAAGGAAATCTTCTATAATGAAAGTTCTTTTCTGCAATAGGGTAACAGAGGCAGAAAAGATATTCTACCATTCACTTTTTTATTAATGACTGGTAACAGAAGTGATAAAATAATTGAAGATTGAAGTCATTTAGTTAAATTAGTTTTATGCAATAATTTATTGTCAGTTGGGACCAAACTTGACCCTTCTTTCTTTTTTTTTTTTTAATTTCACATACAGCAAAAACAGGAATGTCACATACTGTGTTTGTAGGAAATTCATGAGCAGTTTATGAGGGTCACTGTACAGAGAAACACTACTAGGATGATGTTCAGAAAACTGATAGACTTAAGCTTAAGGGGTACTTCTGCTCCAAAAATCTGATTTTTTCACAGTTTCATTGCTGCCTACATCTCATCAGCACTACCGCAAAGATATAAATGAACTCCTGGGTGAAAAGAGGGAGGGGAAAACTATTTAAATAGTAAAAAAAAAAAAAAACCACAAAGCTTTATATCCTGTGAAATTGTATGTTGGAGAAAGTCAGCAATTACGATTTAAATTATGACTAAGACATATGGTCAATAAATGGAAAACATATATGTGATATCTGCCATTTATCTCTTGCCAGTAAAAATGGTAGTTTGTGAGGGAAAAGTACTCCACTTCACTACTATTTACTAAAGAACAGCCTAAGTAGTAGTGGAGTTAAGTCTGGAAGAAATGCAGAGGTTTAGCCATTTACTGGAACAGAAACTGATAGAGTATACAAATATAACATACTACTTTTCTAGTGATAAAAACGAAGTAGTACATGTACACTACTAATCTTTGAACTGATACCAGTTTATTTGAAGAAAACATGTTCTGATTTCTTTCTATAGGAAATTAGGATGCATATTCACAAACATGGAGAAAATCATAGCTGGCTGAAATCTAGACTTGCTGTTTTGACTGCAGTGTGTCCTGACTTGGAGGCCAAAGAGACAGAGGATGAACTTTGTAAACTTTCCAGTGACTTCAAGGGACTCCTAGATTTGCTGGCTGAGGTACAGTATGAGGGACATGATAACTCTCCATTTACAGTGTCACATGAAATGACATCAATATTGGTTTCACGAGCGTAAGTTCCCTGCTGTGTATTCAGCAATGAAAAATTAATTTGTACTCCATGGAAAGCAAAGCATTGAGAGTAGCAGACAAAAATACTGACATTCCTATAGTGGATCTTTTCTCTTTGCAGAGCTGGAAAGTATCATAGTAAATATTACTGGAATCCAAATGTCCGTATTTGTTTTAAACCGGCTTGTAGTGAATATCAGCAAAACCATGATGCACATCAGATAGTTAATATAGGATTTTACTTCAATCTTAATGTCTTTATCTTTTATGCTGAAGTAATGGACTACTCTGAGATAGTTTTTAGTCTTTCACGATGTGTATCACAGCCTGAATTTGCAGGGAAAGGCTGCAGTTCTCTGAGGCCTGAATGATAATGAGAAGCTTTAAGGGGAAATCACTGAAAAATTCTATCTCATAACAAGCAAAACCTCTCAGAACCACTGAATCTTTGAGTTCTGTGGGCTCTCAGGGAGCTTACTGCTTCACAGTTCATACAGCTAAAAAAAAAAATCAGATGAAACTTGGAGCAACTTGCACTTAGAAGGTGGAATAGACTCACTTAAAAAAAAAAAAATTTGTGAATTTTTTGTGAATTGTGTGGTGCAGGTGTTTAAGAATCTGGGTCAGCTTGCAAGGATAAGGAAAGCATGTATGTTCTAAGTGATCATTAGAAAGTAGGTGTCATGGATGGCTATTTTTCCTATGGCAATTTAATTAGGAATATATTTAAAGAAGGCAAAGGTCTCTTCAGTCACATTTTAAGTCTACAGACACTCTTGCAATGTATGGTGTCAAGAATGTTGTATTTTAAAAAAAATATTCCAAATATAAATGTACCCTTAAAATATAGATGTGCCTTTTAACATGAAATAATTAGTTATCTGTAATTGTAGATTGAAAATACTTTAGGCGCTGTTGGAGATTGTGTCCAGTACAAAGAAGAAGTTAAAAGTGCAATTGAAGAGTTAATCAACAACTCTAAAGAAGTCCAAGCAGAGGCTGAAAAGATCCTGGATACAGAAAGCTTATTACAAGCTCAGCAGCTACTACTTCACCATCAGGTAGGACAATTAGTCATGTTCATACACAATTTTTTTTAAAGGAAGGATTTATGTGATTTAAAAAAATTAAGTCCATTAACATAGCTCTTTATATTTAAACTTGGAAAAGTTAAAAAGGACACAGTCTTATATGGCCTTTTAATGAAGAAGGTTTTCAATATTTTTAAATGTTAATGCCCAAAGATGAGCTTGTTTTTCAACTTTTATTTTGTATGGATTTGGGGGGCACAAAACACCTGAAAAACAAGGTTCATTTACTTCAAATTTTTGGTAAGTGTACTCTGCAAATATGTAGACTCTCTCTTTTTACCATTTTAAAGCTTGCATTTCAGATTTGGTCATGGTAAATCGGGTATAATTCTGGGTTTTGAAATTCCTCTATTTCAGGAGTTTGATGTGGCCTCAACTCTAAACGCTGGAAGAAATGTGTACCTCTAGTCTCATCTCCTCCTCTAGATAGCTATTGCTGTGACAGACGGCCCTCCACTCTATAGGACTAGAACAGGAGGCTTTTTGTGCCCCGATCAAAACATCTACAGGCTACAGTAATAATCACAGAATCACAGAATATTATGAGTTGGAAGGGACCCACAAGGATCATCTAGTCCAACTCACCATCTAACACCCATACAGAGACCGAGAGTACATCCCAGAGCGGTAACACCAACCTAGATCCCTCGCGGTCTAGCAGGCCACTCCGAGCCGGAAGGGGCTCAGGATCATCCAGCCCTACACCCCCCAGCTAGACCATGTCACTAAGCTCCTCGTCCAGTCTTCTTTTAAGCACCTCCCAATGATGTGTCTTGCATACAGCAAGAATCATGACTTTTAAGGCCAAATATGGGAAATTAACTTTGAGGCCCGCTCAAAGCCAATAGGAATAGGAATCATTTACTGGCAATGGTTGGATGTTATTTGTTTTATATTAGCATCTATTTCTGTGAGGTCAGACATGGTTTACTGTCTGACCAAGCACTATTAAGTCTTACCTGTGTCTTACCTAAACTCTTTGGTGTTTGTTTGTAAGCACTATTGTATGTGTTAAGGTTTGTATTCATTCTTTCAATACTCTACATTCCTTATCCATCTTAGGAGAGGTAGTAGAAATAGTTAACTTCTCCTTGAGTTCTTTTGCTTGTGATGTGGAATTTGTTAAGGTAGAGATAGATTTTGACACAGACCTGAAGGTACAAGGCAGAATTGAGCAGGGAGCTGTGAGCTTCCTTAGCAAGGCTGGCATAGATCAGATGTGTTAGAAATGAGAGAGGATGTAGTCTTAGGAACTTCTGATAATGCTACAAAGCAAAACACATCCAAGAAAGAGTCACATAACTTAGCCATTCCCTTACTGCACTCTAATAAGTGTGATATATTGCTTTGATCATTCTGAAGCTCCAACCTGTGCCTTAAAAGAGTGCAGAGCAGATCTGGGTGCTTCTGGGTTGTCATGAGGATTACATCCAGCTGTGACGCCTGCTATGATTGCACAACTGCTGTGATTTCTGCTTTCTCAAATATTTGTTTGAAAAAATGGCCACAGTGTCCCTCTTTTTCTCACATTTGTATGCGACAAAAGGTGTATACACATTTTGGAAGCCACGGCATATACTTGATGAGGATATGAGACTCTGAAGAATACTTATCCTTTTGTCTGTTACTCTCATTGCATACCCCTACAAAAATGGAAAGTGCTTACCTTGTGCTAGTTTTCCAATGGAGCTAAAAATTCTTATAATTCCTGTTGCATGAATCCTTTTAGCAAAGGACAAGGAGACTTCGTGCAAAAAGGCAAGATGTGCAAAAGCAGATTTCCCAAGCCAAACGGCTGCAGATCGAAGGTGGACTGCCCAGCACAGTGCGAGAGGATTTGCAAAAACTGGAGGGAACATTGGAGGACATGCAGCAGACTATGGAGAAACGTGAAGAGCAACTGCAGGTGGGTCCTCTGCACACAGAAATAACACCTCATGCTTTCTTCTTCTTCTTTCCTTTTTTCCCCCCCTTTTTAAATTTAGTAAAACATTAATTTTTTGATTTAAAAATCTGAGATAACTTTCTTGCCTTTGAGTCGTGGTCTCTGGGGTGTTCATGATCAGTACCTCCATGAAGACTTCTTGAAGTTGCTGTATACCTTTTAATAAAGAAATAACATTTTGTTTGCAAGGTGTTTAAAAGTCACAAATAATCAGTCATAATAGGTATTCTACATAATTTATCTGTGAATTAATTTTTAAATGGAGTTACTAAATATGACATTTCCCTTTAATTGGGAGTCCTTAGGCTGGATATTAGGTTAATAACACAAGATGTGAAAATGTAGTCCTCACAACTACTGTGTGAAATACATGCTGTCACCCTAAATTTAAAGAGAGAAGGAAAAAGTCACAGAGAAATCAAATGGATTGCTTTGATTTGAATAACTAATCACTGAGCTGAGATTAGGGTTTATACCTTTTTGATTGCATATGTGATTCGCCTTTTACATTTCCCTAAGCAGAATGGTAATCCAGCTGTCCACTATTCCATGCAAATATTTAAAGTCACCAAAATTATTTGCAATGATAAAACACAGGATGAGAAACTTGATCAATAGAGCTCAAAAAACTTCTTAATGTAAGCATTTATTATTGAAACCCATCTTTTCTCCAAGGATTCCCATGTATAATGTCTTCAGCACTACTTCATAATCAAAAATAAATGTTTATGCTGTTGTAATTCCTGTGACTGGTAATTAAATGCTGTATATTAATCAAAATTCTACATTATCAGAAAAGAGCAGATAGGTTCTTATGTATGATTTTCCTGTGAGTAGGTATTTTTTCTACTATAATTTATTTCAATAAAGAAGTTGAAAATCCTTTTAGATATTTTTGACTTCCTGTCATAAGCATAAATCTCTGCATATATTACTTTAAACATCTTATAGGACATTCAAATATTGCTGGCACTTCAGAGAACAGCACTTTTTAGCACAGCCCAGTATGAATCAGTGAAAATTCAAGGAAAAACTTCTCTTTTATTTGGTTTAGAACAGTTATCTGTTGGGTAGATGGCTTTTCAAGAAAATTGGGGGGTTTTATGTCAAGACTTTCTCTTTTTTCTTCTTCAGTAACTTACAATTAAAAGTTTTTCTCCCCTTTGATCTTTTTTTCTTTGTGTTCCTCTTTGGATTTGTTTGTTCATTTTTTTAGGTCACAATAAATAAATGGGAGCAGTTTGAAAGAGACAAAGAAACGGTAGTAAAGTATCTCAATCAAGCAAGCTCTGTACTTGAACGCATCTTGAACTTTAGCAGTTTAGAGAGCCTCTCCTCAGAACTGGACCAGACAAAGGTATTCACTGTGTGAAATACAGGAACTGAGACACCCTTCTGCTTTGCTTGTTGACATGTGCTGAGTGTATCGCCTTCAATCTTTGCATCATTTTCTATTATGTCGGTGCAAATTGAATATACAGATGAGAGACTGCATAAAAAGCCATTTTATAAAAAAAGAAAATCATGAAGAATTATTCGAAGTCTGCTCTGAAGGTCATGTATGAAAATTAAAATGATATTAAGGATTTCCTATTTTATGCTCAGTAATGATCTATGCTAGTAAACCAGTGTCAAGCACTTGCTTATCAACATTAATAGGGTGCACTTTGGTAAGGTTATGTGGAATGTGACAACTAGCACCGTTTTAGCCCTGAGAAGAAAAAGGAGTCTTCTACAGTATGGACATAAGCCATAACATGCCACTTGCCTGGGATAGAATTATCCCAGCTCATTTTATTTACTACTGAAGAAGTAATAAAATCGATTGGTTTTACTAAGTGCCATGTTTTTCACACTGGTAAATTAAATAGAGATGCATGTAATCTTCTGCAATTCAAAAATAAATTTATTGAAGAGCTATAGAAGTTAAAAATTTTTGCATGTATATCTTCCCTTGATATATTTAATTCAAGATACGTAGTTTGTTCAAATGAACTTTTCTTACATGCAACATGAAAATAACTTTCTTCAGAGGTTGTTTTTATGTATTTAGACGTTCAAAATATACATGCAGGATACAGACACTTTCTTCCAACTCCAGAAATTGAGGAAAAATACTTTCTGTATAAATATGTGAAACTGTTTATCATTGTATTGATATACGTATCTTGCATCCTTACAGGAACTTTCTAAACAGACTGAAGCAATGGCAGTGCAGGCTGAGAATCTGGTGAAGAATTCTTCTGAGATAGAGCTTGGTTCAAAGAACAAGCAATCACTTCAGCATCAGGCAAAATCAATACAAGAACAAGTGAAAAAAGTGGAAGTTACTCTTGAAGAAGAGTATGTTCTTAACAAGTCCTAATATTTATTATTCACCATATGATTGTATCAGATTTCTAGAAATACCTTGTCAGCATTTCATGTTGCCTCACCAGCTCCATCATTTCCATCATACCCTGGCATAAAAACAGAGTTATACTACCAAATATGTCAAAAGAGTGTGTGCAAATTTTGGGAGTTTTAATAATATATAGTTCATAGAATTTATTTAACCTGTGACATTTAACCTGTCACTTATCTGTAAGTCCCAGTCTTGTGAAGAAGGGATAATTGAGCTCATTGTTGAGATACTGGACCATTTCAGAAAGAAAAATCTCATGCAATTATGAGAGCAGCATGTTTACCACATTTGCCTCAGTTTTCAGTATTCTGCTTTCTCCATAGGAATGTCAAGAAGTGCCTTCATCTTTGCTGAATGCCCGATTATATTTCATAGGCAATATCAAAAGCTGATTCTGCTGCTGCAGAAAACAAAGGCATCATTTGCCAAGTTTTGCTTAAAAATTAAAAGTTTAAGCTCCAATGAAAGCTTGTTAAATATCTGTAGCTTTCTGTATTTGTAAAAATGTCATCCCTTCTCTCAAACAAGCAATTCAGTTACTGAACTTGTTACTCAACTTCAACTCCTGCTATTCTCAATTTATCCATGTATGTATACATTTATGTGTACGTATGAAATCATTATTTTTGCATATACTAGGTCTGATACACAAGTCATAGACATGTATACTAATTCTCTTTTGTCTTACTGGAATTACTCTGTAGAATAATTTGCTTTATAAGTTTAAGTAGGTCCCAACACCTCCATCTGAATATGAGCAACAGGCAACGCCCCAATTATTGGAATATTTTCCCATATTGACCACTGTCATGCTAATCTGATTTTAATTTAGTCCATTTTCTTCCTGATGCAAAAGAACAGTTACAAGCTGGTCTTTGCAGGAAATGGTGGTCTAATTTTTTATATAATGCTTTTTCCAATATGAAATGTTAGTGATTGCATATTCTACCATCTCTTACTGTATACTTTGTATATCATTTTCTCCACTGAGAAAACTAGTGTGATTTTCCAATCCAAGGAAGTCACCTATCCAACAAAGAATATTCACTTTTTAAATAATGTCACTTATCTTTACGTGCATGTCATCTTTGATACCCTTTCAATGTAGATATGAAACAGGTTTTACTTGAATGTATGAGTTGTACAGAATATCTGTATTAGTGTGACAGATAATAAAAAATTATACCCCTTCTGTAAAATACGCAAATATATACAATTCTCCACAGTGAATTTACAGAACATATAAAAAGTGTGTAAGAGTTAAGTTTTAATTTTCATCATCAATAAATATCTTGGCCAAGTAATTTAAAATAAAGACATTACAAATACATTAAGTACATACTATGCTAGTGAACAGGAAAAAGAGTGAAAAGTTTGAGTACCTCTCCACAGCAAGAACTTAGCCCATCTGTTTTCCAAGGAGAATATGCACAGCTGTGCAATGTGTTTGGGATTATATTTACAGTCCATGGCTTTCGTAAAGCTGTGAGAAAGGCAGATACAAATGTGAAGGATTTTCAGCAGTTGTACTACTCATTTGGTCCCTTGATTCTGATTTCCAGTTGTATTTTCTTGGGCTGGACTTGAGTGAAATATTTTTGCACATTGATTTCTTACAAATGACTTGAATTTGCATACACTCTTATCAGTAAAAAGCTGTTGACACTCTGATTTTTTTTATTTTGAAAATAAATAAGAAAAAATAAAAAGGATGTTTTACCTTTTTAGAGTACATCTTTCCTTAAAGCTTCCTCTAGCTTTAATAAACGGAGGACAGGGAGAAGTTAAAAACTTTTTAGTATTGAATGATTTTAAGGCTATATTTAAAATGAACTTGTATTTTGAAATTTTGTAATACTCTGACTTTTACAATGAAATTTTAATTTTTTCAGCGAAATAGAAAATGTGCATTTTGCAAGCTGTGTGCAGAGCTTGAAAGTAGTGAAAAATTGCATACTGAAAGTTAATCCTGTTGGCTGTATATAATGGCCTTAAATTTCTTACTTGTGACAAAAAAAAAAAAAAAAGAGAAAAAGAAAAAGGTGCTTTGTTTGCTGTCCAAGACATAGAAGATAATCTTCTGTCTCTGATTAACATACCTGTAATGCGTATTTCAAAGAGTATAAACCTCCTGACTTTGAGGGAGTTGAGTGATATCTGTTGTTCATTCTTTGTCTTGATACAAAACCATTGCCGCAGAAAACACAAACTTTCTATAAAACAGGGAGATTGCTCTTATAGAAAAGTAAGATTAATAAAGTATTCAAATATGGGTGGCTATGTGTACATCCACATTACACATTTTAATGATTCTGTTCTAGGGCCTAAATAATTAACATCTATGCACTTAATTATGTAAATATTTACATTTCTGATATAATATAATACCATGTTATTGCCTTCTTTTCCTGCAGTGATGAGATTGTTGTACAGCTGATGAATAAAGCTGTACTTTGTTTTACCTTTCAGTGTCCCCATTATGACTAGTATAACTGTTTGACTTTCAGTATACAGTGTGTGAGAAAACCAAGTTGGAATTTAGATTCATAACTTGGTTCTCTAAAACCAGGAGTTTTTAAAAGACCCTCCTGTAGATTGAATAAGTTCCAGTTTTATTTTAGCAAGAATATGGGCAGCTTCATTATGTTCAACTGTTTATTCTCTCTAATTGATTTGGTTAATTTTAGTATTAAAAGCATGGAAATGGTGAAAAACAAGTGGGATCATTTTGGCAGTAATTATGAAGCTCTGTCCATCTGGATAGCTGAACAAGAAAAAGAACTGCAAACTTTGGAAACGTCATCCTCTCCTTTGGATACACAGATGAGCCAAATCAAGGTGATTAGTTCTTGTTATTGAAAGCCCACTTACCTGTCATTTTGCTAGAGGGCAATGGGACAAGAGACATTTTACATGTTTCACAAATTACTGTGATGAATGATGGCCCATCTTATACATTAATATACCAAGCAGTTGGATATTATATAAATTAGAGGAAAAATTTTATAGGCTGCTTTCTCTTTAAGTGTTGAGTTTACATATATGAAGCCTTTGTGTGTATGGTTAAATATATAATTTTATCCTTCTTATATTTTGAGTGATCTCAACTGCTGTACAAAATAGCTACATAATTACAAAGTTTGGGTTTTTCAAAACATATATCAGCTAATGGCTATAGAGCTTGATTTTAGTCTTGCAAGTTATAACTTTAATTTGATTTATGTATCTTTTACACTTAAATAATAAAGAAACTTTTGCTCTTGGTAGCTTGAAAACCTACATACTATTTATTGCTATTTTATTTACACTGTCTTAAATTCTGTGTACATTCCTGTACATGGGTAAATAGTGGTTTAGTTTTGTATTGACTGAGGTGCATATGGTCTCCAAGCATATGGTCTCCAGCTGACTTTGTATCCTCCCTTTTATTTAAATCATACCTTCTCTGAAACAGCATGTTTCTAAGGTTGCAGGGTTTTTCAGTACTCAGTGCACATTACCATTTGCTTTATTCTGTGACCTACTTGCTCTTCAGAAGGTGCATAGGTGTGCAGCTGCTTGTAGACCAGTTTGACACTATTTCCAAAAGATCGAAAAAGGCATTTGTTTCGTGTGACAGAAACAGTTTGTCTACAGTTTTTCCTGTTCTTAACTTGTTCACAACTTTACATTCACAAAATAAATAAAATATCTTGAGTTCATCATTGAAGAATAAAACAATGCTTGAATTCTTGCTTCATCACCACAGCAATTCAAAACCAGTTTCCTTGTGAAATAATGTGTATGCACTTATTCCAGTGACATACATTATCATGTTGTCTTGCTTTTCAGTAATAAGTGGACAGGATTCCAATGTTCATGACAGAAAATAGGTGCATCAAATGATACTGATATTGCATTACAATGTGTCAGTTCTTTTCTGTCTAAATGGAGCCTATTCCAGCCAAATTCCCAGAAAGGCCATTCTTACTATTGGTGCAGATAAACAGTGATTTTTACACTGGATTGAAAGTTTCTGAGAATTCCACTATAATTCTTACACATCTGAACATCATGACAGAAAGAAAATGGTCAGTAGATGATGTTTATAAACATCTGAGTAAACAGATATAAAGCAGAGAAAATCCCCCAGGTAAGGGGGGATTTCATAAATCAGCTTTATGAGTGATATGTGAAACAAGTCATCTAACCTCCAGTGCACATGCATAGCTGGAGATGTATTTCAACAGCATTGCTTTGTGCCTGATTTTGAAGATTTTGTTATGTTTTGGTGTGAGTTTCCTGATGAGTTACTCTGTGTCACAACATTAATCAGCATACTTCGTTCATAATTTGCAGTACAAAATATGTAATATCTAGTAAGAAATATTGCAGGATAAGGCAAATGAATAAAAAATAATGTGTTTCTTGATATCTTTACCTGGCCAGATAAAACGCCTGGTGTCAGCTGGATATAATTAACCTACATGGTAGTGGTAATATTCAACTTTTGATGACATTAATTGTAAAGCCCCAATGACTTCAGCAGAGCCAGATTTTCACCTACACATTTCTACAAAATTCCTGGTGGAACAAAATGACAGTTATCACAAGTAGTTACCATTGGTGGCAGATACAGTGAGACTTTGAAGGCCTCAATTATCCACCTTCTTTTATGTAACTGGGTGAATTTAACAGAATAGCGTAGGAGTGAGAAAGCACTGCCTCATTTGTATCTGCTGCATTGTTAGATAATTTCAGCTTCAGGGCTGCAAATCTGGTATTTTTCCTCTGCACCACATTCTCATGCAAAAAAGATATTTTATAATCTGAATTAATTCAGAATATTTTGCATAAAGAGACACTATAAATTCTTATAGCACCACATTTTTTTCTGACAGTCACCCTGCTATTTTTTGGCTGAATGTTGCAATAAGCCACTTCTGAGCCTTCTAATGGCAGGAAAGTGACTATTTTTATAGCAGAAGTTAGGCACTTCCTGTGCTTCAAGGAAGTTTTTTGTAGCTTTCATATACATACATATCTTACAGTGTTTCAGATATAAAAAAAGTTTGTTTCTTGCATGTTGTAGGTGCCAGATTTGCCTCTAATTTGTAATACAAACAAATGCTAAATATTAGGAGACAGTTCCTGTCATGAAGCTGATGAAAAGCCAGTGCTAATTTGTCTTTATGCATTTACTAGTTGATGTACAAGACTGCTGAAAAGTACCAAAGACCATTATCACCTTTGTTTCGCAGTTTCCTATTTATACTGTAATGTGGTTCTTTATTTAATCCTCTGCCTAAGGGCACACTTAGCCCACCTTTTTATCTACTTAAATTTATCCTTTATTATACCTTAGTATTTTAAATTAGAAAATGAAAACACTCTACTGTTTTTCAAATCATGGCATGTTTTGTTTTGTTAGTACTTGAGAACTTATTAAACATAAGTAACCAAATGTCTGAGTTCCACTCCTTAAGAATATTTTTTCAGTTATACACTCACGTTTTTCATCTTGTATTTATTTTGAATCTTAAGGATAATTTTATATTACTTTCCTGTGAATTAAGAGATGCTAAAACATGAACCATCACATCTGCTTAGGAAAATATGCACCTCAGCCAATTGCTCTTCACACAGAGTGTTTTTAGGGCAGGCTGTATTTTAAATCTTTTCCAGTGCTAGCTTCAAGAAGTAAAAAGGTATTTAGAGGTCATATTAAAGCCTTTTGTAACCAATTATTTCAAGTGGTCAATGAACTCTCCACCTATGTAATTTTTTTTATGAACTATATTAGTATTTTAAGTAAAAAGAGGATTTGGAAAATATTATTCTGATAATTAAAAACCTATTTTGCTTCTTTTTTACCATTACTTCACATTTTAGGTTATTAATAAAGAGATAGATGGTAAAATAACTGGAATCTCAAATCTAGAAGAGGAAGCCGAGTCTTTTTCCCAGTTTGTTACCTCTGGAGAACGTGCACATATTAAAGCCAAACTGACTCAGGTCAGAAGGTGTTGGGAAGAGCTAAGAGATCATGCACAGAGACTGGAAGGAACAATCGCAGGGAATGCATCAGCACAGCAGAAATATGCAGAAAGTCTTAAACAGGTAGATAATGCAAAACTTATGGATTTTTGCAGCAATTTGTAGAATTACTGTATACTTTTCCAAAATTGAATATAAAATACATATAATAATAGGATTTGTAAGGTAATTGCAAGACCTAGACAGATAAGTTTGTGCTTTGAAGTACTTAAAAGGCATCTTCAGAAAGGCACAACTATACATGCTCAAAAAATTATCCTATCTTTTAGAAAACCTTAGTGGCTCTTCTGGGCATTGTACTATTGATCCACATCCATATTACATTAATAAGCCATATCCATCCTTCTTATAAACACTTTGACTTCAATCTTGGGTTGATAGAAGGTTGTAATAAAATAATTTAAATATTATTTTGCTCAGCACTACAGAGGCTTAGGATATAATATTCTCTTAGCGCTACTCATTTAAAATATGTTATCTGAAAAATCATTTATGTAATTACTGCTTATTTTATACTCTGGTTTGCCTTTTTCTCATAGGTGCAGCAGGCAGTGTCTGAATTTGAAGCTAAGCTGGCTGAGCCTCTCACATCGTGCTCTTCAGCAGCAACAACATACTCAGCCCTTCAGGATTGTGCGGTGAGCACGTGGCCAGCTATTCCTCTCACTGACTGCCAAGAAACACTGACTTTACAGAAGTGCCAGTAACCTCCAGAACCGGGGCTGCCTGATGCCACACAGCCTAGGGTGGAGGCAGAAGGAGGCAAGGGCTGCCTGTCTGAGTTAGGGAAAGCTTAAGTACTTCCTCAGCTATTTCTTGTCACCAGTTTTCGAAAGGCTTAGAGAGTTTCTTCCCCAATCTAGATAGAGAAAGGAAAGCCTAAAAGTATGACTTAATTTATTTTAGTATTAACTTCATGCATCTAAAACTTCATGAAAAATAAAAGATAAGAAATAGTGCTGTTAGCCGTTTTCCCTCTAAGACTTTCACAAAACTTGGATCTTTTTGTAGCTAACTCTGTCATTCAAAAATATACATTCTTGGAAGTAGTTTTTCATGGACCATGTGAAGACTAGACAGAGTTTCAACAGACAAACCTTTATCTGTGATGCCAGAAGGCAGGAGTGATTAGACATTAGGTTCAGCCCATTTCAAAAGGAAAACAAATACTGGATTTGTATTCAAACTAATTCCAAATTTGAGGAACTTTAGTGTAGTATTTTTGTCTGTAAGTTCTGGGGTGTTCTTCCTGCAATAATCATTGCCTTTCTTTCTAAGAAAATATTATAAAAAAATTTAGTCAGATTGTTCTTGCAGTAGAATATATAAAATTTCTTCTGAACTTTGTGATAACTACTTATAAAGGCTATAATCAAGGGAGACCTGACCTGTCTGCTTCAAAAAAGCTTGATACTTGTTCAAGAAAAACATTTTATACATGGAGAATTTATTCAGAAAACACTTGCAGTCACCCTTGTTACTGTCTTTTAAAAGTTATGAATATGCTGACTATGCTATTTTAAATTCTTTTTCTGCCTAGGGGATGACAATTAGATGCCTTAATGTGAAATTATCAGCAGCTTATTCCTGTATAGTTCACATTTCCTCCTGTATACATTGTCTTGTAGTTATAACCATTACTATTGTTGTTGCTATTGCACACCTGTAAGCTGGAACTTTAATGATCTTAATTCTATTTCATTTTGTGCTTTTCTCATTGTATTACATTTCATTCATTTTCATATGGACAAGTTTACCAGCTTTCTAGAAATGGCAACATCCCAAAGTCTAGTCAACATCAGATGCCATTTCTATAAACAATAACTTTAGCCAGAGCTGACAGAAGTTCACAGTAATTGTTCACTACTTCTCCCATGTTGTGACATAGGCTGCAAGTCTGGCAGTCCCCACATGTTGGAGTCAGGTTTTGTGTATTCTGTATATCAATTAGAGCAACTCTTAGACTGCTGTTTGGGAATTTGAAGCTTTTTTCTGAATGTGGACCTCTGTTCTATATGGATGATACTGTGTCCCATTCAGAATACCTGACTCTTTTGTTGCCAAGTTTTTTTCTTTAGCACTGTTCTTAGGAAAGTCTTCCCCACTACAGTCTAGTCCATTAGTATGCTTGAAACACATGTATCTAGGATAGATCCAACCAATATGTAAGCTAGCCAGTGCCTTCACAATCTGGTGGATGTAGCATTACTTCAAATTTACGAGTAAAAGTACAGAATTTTCCCCACTGTTTTTAACATAACTCTGTTGTTTCTGTATGTGACTTTTGTTTCTTTTTCATGTTACTTAGGACCTTTGTCATGTTGTGGAAAAACTGAGCAGCACTCTGGCCTCTCTCTCAGCCAGTGTTCGAAAGTTGGCCAACAAAGAAAAAGCTGCTCAGGAGGTCACAGTGTTACAGCAGAAACATGAAAAAGTGCTAGCAAATGCTAAAAAGAAACAGACCTTATTAGAGACTCTTCTGGCTCAGTGGCAGAAGTGAGTAAACTCTCATGTCTGTTATGATGAACACAGAGACCTTCCTGTGTGATTTTAGAGCATGAGATGGAAGGGGTTACTTGGTAACCTAGCTCAACCTAGCTGTCTCTGTCAAGGACAATAAGAAAAGCTTCTACAAGTACATTAACAGTAAAAAGAAAGGCGGTACCACCCTCCACTCCCTATTGGATACAGAGGGCAATATAGTAACCAAAGACGAGGAGAAAGCAGAAATACTTAATG
>WEKX01001597.1:31752-43980 GCA_013390025.1 Pitta sordida | reverse complement strand
GAGCCCCCGCGTATTCGTGATCCGCTATTTGCGAGCTTCAGTATTTGCGGGTGATTTTTCTGCGAGCTGTGTGACCTCGGCACGTGCGCAGAACGTACTGCGACCCCAGTCGGCTCAGCCCCCGGTCCCGCCGCTTGCACTTCAAGTACAGTCGGCCTCGTCCCCCCCTCCTTCCCCGCCACCTCCCCACCGCTCGCAGGGCGAGCACAGTGGGCCCCATCTGCTCACGAATATGTAAATTGGTCCCAGCCGGGAGCCGGCACAGCATGGCCAGGATGCATTTAGTGTAAATGTGTGTTTTTGCACTGCTGGAATTGTCCTCCGCTGGGCTACAAGATGGGGTGACGGGGCTGCCATTGTGTGTGTGCTATTTCGTGCCAGGGGCCACACCCGCCGCTCGGCCAGCTCTTGCTGCCAGTCCCGCAGCTCGGCACTCGCCACTCGGGGTTCGGCTTGGGGCTCAGCGCTTGCCGCTCACTGCTCGGCCCCGCGGCTCGAGGCTTGCCGCTCGCCACTGGCCTCGCAGCTCGGCACTCAGTAGTCGGCACCCGGCGCTCACCTCTCGCCCCTCACCCCTCGCTCCAGCGCTCACCCACCTCAGTGTAACACAGCCAGACAACTGAGACAAGCCCCGCTCTCAGGACCATCCACCAGACCTTATATGGGGAGGGGGCGTGGCTACAGGCGTGGCATACTCGACTACGTAGTGGGTTCGCTATCTCTGCGGATTTCACTATTCGTGCAAGGCGGACCAGACCCAGCAGCCCACGAGTAATGAGGATTCACTGTATTTTATACATGAAAATAGTGTTTTGCCTTATTTTTGGAACATTTACTGGGTTTTTTTTTACTAGGACTCTCTGACTCAACATTCATTAGAACAGAGCTCTCAAATAAAGGTTAGTTCAAAAATGAAAATCAATCTCTGAAAGAACTTTCTGTACACTCCCACCTCATGAGTGCTGACTAGGTGAGAGAATCTTGGGAGTATACCAACATTTCAGCCATTAACTCCAGTTGAAGAGCTCTGAAGACTCATGTTTCCACAGTTCTAGCATGGTTAATATTGCTTACTTCAATGTCTGTGATCCTTTTTACTCCCTAAAATTACTGCTCAAACATTTGCAATAACCTAGCTTCCCACAAACACTCTTAATAGCTTACTAACCCCCTTCTTCCTGAAGAACAGGAAATTGAGCGTTAAGATTATATTTGGAAAATGTTGCCATGTAGACAACTGAGAAAACATTTTTATTATTACTTTTTTCCAAGTGATATTAATGAATTACCAGGAAAAACAGAAAGACAGCCTGCTAGATCGCTCAAGCATTGCAAAACAGGCTGGAGCTATGTCATAGAAACAGGGAGAGAAAGGGTTCAATTGTTTTATCAAAGAAATACGTACAAGACAGCAAGCTACTGTATCAAATCTGTTTGGAATGGCCCTCAGCAACCTGTTAAAAACTACTGTTTTACATTTCACACAAATTTACTAACATTAGTGAAAACAAATTTTACTTAATGTTGTACGTTTTTCTAATATTCTGTCAAGATCTTTTGTGTTGCAATACAGCAATCCTTTAAATGGTTTACAAACCAACTAAATTACACATCTTGCTATATTTATTTTTTATTTTCAGTTGGAACACAAAAAAATTCCCTCACAGTTATGAAACAAAAAACCCCATACATTCCAAAATTCAACCAGAATTAAGGTGGCAGACAGTACCAAAAAAAACAATCCTCCCAGTGCACTGAACAAAATACATTCTCAAGTTACTATCTGTCTCAAAGCAATTTCCTGCTAGTCCATCTAAAAATAGTAATAAAATTGCATCAAGGTCTTAGATTTCAGAAACATTCAGCTTTGCATGCAAAAAGGAGCTACAGCTAAGTAGCTTTCCATAAGAATAACTACAACAAAAGATCCTCAGAAATCCATGACTCTACCTGTTAACCAGACTGTGCATCCACGAAAACCACTTCTTGTTCCTACCACTTGGCCTCTTTTATTCCTGCTGACATGATGAGCTTGGTAGGTGACATTGGTTGCCCTTTGCATTCCCTGTAAAAGAAGAAGTTTATTAGGTCTCTAACTTCTAAAGGGTGAGTTGGCAAAGCATACTGAAACCTACTCACAGGCACAAACAAAAACTTGGAGGCAGACAAATGGAAGTAAAAACAATACCCATTCCATCAGCTGCAGCACTGGTCAAAGGAGACACAGGAAATTAAAAAAGTCAGTCATAGCGAACCACATTGCTTGTGCTGGGATTGACAGGTTAACCAACTAGTACCACTTTCAAATACAAGTTAAGAAAAATCAACTATAAATAAGACAGATGAACTCCAGAGGTGCTAGACTTGACTTTTACTCAAGTAATTTCAGGGATCTGTTTGATACAGCACAATGGGATAAAGCCTTGTATGGAAGAGGGGCCAAAAAAACCTGGTTGATATTCAAGGATCTCCTCTTCCAAGCTTAGGAGTGATGCATTCCAACAAAGAGGAAGTAATGCAAGAAAATCCAGAAGATCTGCATGGATGAACCAGGAACTCCTGGACAAACTCAAAAGAAAATCCTGCAGAGGGTGAAAACAGGGACAGGTAGCCCAGCAGAAATGCAGAAAAACTACCTGAGCATCTAGAGATCAGGTTAGGAAAGCTAAAGCTCTGACAGAATTAAATCTGGCATGCCAAGTGCAACAAGAAAAGCTGCTATATAGGTACCTAGGTGATAAAAGGAAGGCTAGGGAAAATGTGGGCCCTCTCTGGAAGGAGATATGGTTACCCGAGACACGAAGAAGGCTGAGATACTCAATGACTTTCTTACCACACTGCCCAAGTCAGAGATGGCAAAGACACGGACTGGAAGAATGAAGCACTGTTGTCCACAGCAGGAGAAGACCAGGTTCAAGGCCAAATCCCTGGTATATAAGGAACTGGCTGTACAGTAACACACTAAGAGCTGTGGTCAACTTCTTAATGTCCAAGAGGAAACCAGTGATGAATGATGTTCCTCAAGGGTCAGTATTGACACTGGCACTGTTTAACATCTTCGTCAGTGTCACGGACAGTGGGATCAAGTGTCCCCTCTCTGACAGTTTGTCAACTGCACCCTCAGACATCAAGCTGTGTGGCATGGTCAACATGCTGGACAGAAGGGATATCATCCAGAGGGACACAGACAGGCTTGAGAGGTAGGACTGTGCAAACTTCATGAACTTCAACAAGGCCAAGTGCAAGGTCTTGCACCTGCGTCAGGGCAATTCCAAGCATAAACACAGTCTGGGCAGAGAATGCATTGAGAGCAGCTCTGGGCAGAAGGACCTGGGGGCAACAGGCAGCTCGACATGACCCAGCAGTGTGAACTTGCAGCCCAGAAAGCCAACTGAGCCCCAGGCTGCATAAAAAAAAAAGCCTGAGTAGCAGGTCGAGGGAGGTGATTCTGCCCTTCTGTTCTGCTCCTGTGAGACCCCATCTTCTGTGCTGCACCCAGTTCTGCAGTCAACAACAAAAGAAGTACACAGACCTGTTGGAGGAAGTCCAGAGGAGGGCACAAAGATGCCCACAGGAATACAGCACCTCTCTTGTGAGGTTGTTCAGCCTGGAGAAGACAATGCTCCTCATAGCAGCCTTCCAGCACCTAAGGGGAGCCTACAAGAGAGCTGTAGAGATACTTTTTACAAGAACATGTAGGGATAGGACAAGGAACGTGGAATGGCTTTAAACTGATGGAAGGTAGTTTAGACTAGATATTAGGAAGAAATTCTTTACTGTGAGGATGGGGAAGCACTGGAAAAGGATTCCCAGGGAGGCTGTGGATGACCCATCCCTCAAAGTGTTCAAGGACACATTGGATGGGGCTCTAAGCAACCTGGTCAAGGGAGAGGTATCCATGCCCATGTCAGGGGGGTAGGAACTAGATGATCTTTAAGACCCTTTCCAGCCCAAACCATTCTAATAGTTTCTGTTTATATGAATTTAAATTTAAGAAGATCAAATGGATTCCCCCTTTCTCTGAGTCAAAGGTTTCTGCCATAAAACAGCCAAACATTGGCTCATTTTTAACTCTCAAGAGGCATTTTCACTGAAAACAATGCATGTCTCTTCCAACTTTCCATTCAGCAGACACCTCCAAAATAACTCTGCCTTTATGTATGGGAACTTGAGTCTCCAGAAGAGACATAGGTATCACAGATTCTAAATGTTGAAAGNACAGCGGGACTCATGGCCGTCCGTGTTGGGCCGGGCCAGCACCGCCCCACGGGGAGCTCCGGCACCGCCTCTCGGTGGAGCAGAGGCACTGAGCATGCGCGAGCGGCATGTATTTCGCAAATGGTGGAATCAAAACTGCGATAAATTCACATTGCAAATGTGCGAGGTCATGAAGGAGAAGTCGCGATACAGAGAAGATTCACTGTATTTCCAAGGACAGAGCATGAACAATCAAACAAAAGAAGGCTTAAAAAAAAGGGGGGGAGTATGTGTGTGTGAGGGGTGAAAGGGATTAGTGGTATATGTAACATTGCTTTGACTTCTCTTGCTCACAAACATATTGCAAAGATATTTGCACTACCTTCTCTTTCATCATCGTATCACTGCTAGTTGAAAATGAAAACATGTAGTATGTATATTTAATATAAATGGAAGAAGAGAGTATATTCCTCTATGGTGTACTAACAGAGCTGTGCACAGATTTAGAGAGAGATCATAAAATAGAGTTAAGAGAAAAATGTTTCCACTTGTAGCTTCAAGGACCTAGCTACATCATTCTTCTATCCCTAAGTTTATCTGTGACTTAATTGGACACCATGAATTTATGTGATTATATGTCTCCACTTCTAAACAGAGCTGGGCTCATAATTAATATAAACAGAAACTCAAGGTAAGGAGCAATGTTCAAGATTTAAATACAATGACTCTTTATTTCAGTTGTGACAGGCCGCCATCTAAAATTATATGACGACTGAATAGTAACCTGTAAGAAACCACAACCTGCAAACAAGTTATAACCATATGAAATGAAGTTATATTTGCTGATCACACTATCTTCAAATAATTTATCTCCCAAAACAAAGCTGGTTTGTGCAGTCATAGCTCACTAAAATCAGAAGTCAAAAAAACAAAGTCTTTCTTCTTACAGTAGAAAAAATTATACACTACATAAAATTGGAGATCTTAGTGAGCAAATGTATAAATTTTGGAATTAAAAAAAAATAATTAAGTACTTCAGTTAAAAGATACACTGTGCATAATGAATGCATACAGCCATTCACGCTAATACAGCAACAGCAACATTCTTTCTCATTCATTCTAGTTGTACTGTATTGTACCAGGCACTGGATAAATAGCAGAGAGTCTCAAAACACAGCTCCCATGCCACTGTCTCAGTAAGGTCTCTTACATTAAGACATAAAACCACACACATTTTGCTTTTGACTTCTGGGAACAAGCTTGTTACCGGACTCATACTTTGGAGGTCAAGTGTTTCATCCAAGGAGACCTCTTCCAGTGCCTATTCCATAACTTACATCACTTTTCTCTGTTTTCCAGAACTAAGAAAACAGTTACGAAACTGATAAGGGTATTACATAAGGTTTACAAAACCCAGGAAACACTGAAGTGGGCCAGAGGGATTCTTAATATGACGAAAAAGACACAACTTTAAAAAAAAAAGGCGAGGTATTAAGAACTACTTAGCAGAGGTAACAAATCACAGCAGGAAGGCAGCCAACAATGCTAGAGGACAAGGCACACAAGTGCAACAGAGCAGCTAGCAGGCTCAGCAGTAGGACAATAATCCATCTGTACTTCAGAAGCAAGCACCTAAGACTAAAGGTTAAAGTGCCCAAACAGTCTGCATTCATTCAAAAACACACCTGCCGTGTGTATTACACAAACAAGCCTTTCACAGATGTGTACTGGAGAGCTGCAATGGTAAGAAGACAAGGAAAGATCACTCCAGTTTACTTTTTCTAGCATTAAATTTAAAATTTTAGCTTCGCAGGTATTTGTCCAGGGAAATGAATACAGACATCTAAGAACTGCACGAGCAAAAGAAAGGTGATGGGGGTCAAAAGGAAATACTGTCAATTCCTGTATGTACAGATTAGCTGAGATAGATGACTCATTTTTTTATCTTTCTTAATATTTTACCCAGTAGGCTCTATAGTTTTTTCTTTGCCAAAACCAAATCAGATTATCAGTACTTAACACCTTTGATGTAAGAACTCACAGAGACATCCAGATGAAGACAAGCAAACCCAAGCTGCAATGCAAAGATGAAAAGAGAGCCAAAAGATTACATTATTGCTCAACTGTGTCACAGTTAACAGACAAGTGGCATCTACACCAGCAGAAACTGAATTTATTCTTCATTACTTCAGAGCAACAATGAAACATTGTGCTTCTACAGTCCATTATCATCAAATTTTAACTTTTCACAAAGCAAGGCCTCTGGGGAAAGAAGTAAATCTTTCCATGACAAGCAGAAGCATCCAAAGCTACAGCAACTATTTGAGACAGCTTTGAGGTTAAAAAGTATCTGGAAAGACCTGTGTAAAGACCAGATATGGTTTTCACACAAACTGTATATACTGAAGAAGCTGTGACTAATTCCATATCCTTCTCCTCCAAGATGACAGTGTGAGTTTGTTGGCTCCCCAAGCTAAGAATTCCCATAAGCTCACAAAAGCAGGTTCAGGACCTGCACAACAAAAGACCTGCCAGAAATACCTTCCAATAGTTACTTTCTCAAATTCTGGTTTAAAAATTTCTGCTTTGATTTGGACAAGTGTGGTTGGGAAAGAAGGGCAAGTACAGAAATTATATCTGAGCAATAATCTTTTAGTCTTTTAAAAACCTAACAATTCTCCAGTCCATATTCTGCCATCGCCTACAGCACATTTTCTCCCACTAACCACAAAATTCTTGCTTTGATCCTTAAAACTGCCCACCAGAAAGCAGTTTGCCACAGTGATAGCAATACAAGCAGTCATCTAAACAGCTTTGCATGTCATTCATGGCTAGGCTTCGCGAATGAAGATATAGGAAGGGCTCTACCCATGCTTGCTACAAACACGCTGATGACTAAAAAGGCTGATGTAGGATAGGTAAGTCTGAGTGCAAAAGGCACAGCGGAATGTCCCCTTAGTCAGTATTAATGAGACACGGTTCTTTCTGCATTGTCTTTTCTCCTCAAAACTAATTCTACTTGAGCTTTCAAAGGAGGCAGCAGTGTTACAGGTGGTGCATCTCCATGCCTCCTGATTTGAGGCCAGAGTGGACCACTGATGGTAGTCAATATGGCCAAGGCTGAGGTTGTTTCAGGGAGTCCTCTTTGGGGCTCTGTTGCAGCAGCTGGCGGTGAGTTCACCATAAAGCACAATCTTATGGAGCATCTTAATATTATGGCCTCAATACTGGTGATCCCTGCCTGTTCAAGGACAGCAACATTAGTCACGTAATCAGTCCAGTGGATATTTAGGATTGTACGGAGTTGCAGCTGATGGAAGCGTTCAAGGAGTGGCAGGTGATGGCGGTAGATGACCCATGATTCAGACCCATATAAAAGAGTAGACAGCACAGTGGCTCTATAAACAATAATCTTGGTACTTTTCTTCAGGTGTTTGTTACACCAGACTCTTCTAATGAAGTCTCCTGAAAGCTCTGTATGCAGAGGCTGCTGAGCTTTTGGGGCTGGAAGTCAGCTTGAGGAAGACAGACGTTCTTTACCATCCTGCACCTCAGGAACTTCACCATCATCCTCATATGACCATAGGGAAATCAGAGCTTAGGTCAGTCCAGCAGTTCAACTATCTAGGAAGCATCATTTCCTCAGATGGGAAGATTGACAAAGAGATAGATAACAGGTTAGCTTTGCATACCACCACTCAATCTGCAAAATGCACGCTCTCCTGCCACTTACACAAATTAGCTCACCTTTGCCAGATGCACTAAAGCTGGGACAGTTTCAAAAATCACAGCAGCAGAAATCAGCCAGAATCTTTTACAGTAGTGTGTATATAAGCAACCCAGTGCTAACTGTACTAGAAGTGTATCCTCACTTGTCACGCGCCATGGCGAAAAGCAGAGATAGCTTATTCACCAATGCTAGAGTGGACTCACGGGCTAGCATCAGCGGAGATGGACAAAAAACAAAACCAGAAACTAATCCCCACAAACAAGAACTGGAGCAAGTTTGCCTTAGGACTTCCCTGCAAGTGATGTTCTGATCCCTGTGTTAGGAATTCAAGCCACTCTAAAGACATTCCACACATTTTCCTATGAAGCAGTGACAGTGTGTGCAGCTGTCCCCTGTGCTTCTCCATAACTGGGGAGGTTTCTGTGCTCAGAGGTGGGCTTGGCAAGGGCATTTCCACAGACAAAGGTGCATTTTGAATAGCTAGCGCTAGATGCACAGAGAAATTTTGGAAACACAAGGCTCTTCCCACTCTCCTAGGAGCAGCAGATAATAGGTTGCTTTGACTTTGTGCTCAGCTGAATAGACTCAGAGTCAGAAGTGCCAGAACATTTGCTTGTGGAGAATGTGAATCAGCAGTATTTTTGTTCCTGGTAAAGCTTATTGGTTGATAGAGAGCATTTCAGTTAAGAGCTTCTGAAGAAAAATGGAGAAGCGGAAGACTTCCTCTGCTTCCCACGCAACACAGAGGGGGTTGCTAACCTCAACTGAATCCAGCAAACATGTCTGTTAACGTATTTCCCTGGCTTGTACAAATCCATTATGGCTTTGGTTATGACACAGGAAATAAGAAAGAGCAACTTTTGAATACACTTTGTAACCCTCACACAGATATCATCCATTTCACTATCTACTAAGTATGTGATTTTGATTTTTCCCTGTGGAAACTGAAAGAATGTAACTTACCAATTACTCTCTTAGGTAAACTAGTTTGAACTTGTACACTGTGAAGGAGGCTTGCACAGGCTCAACGTCTACAGTTTTCAGTATGATACCAACTTCCATTTTTCAGGCAAGAGTTCCTTTTAATAGGAAAGGTGTAGCCTGTACTACCCACAGCAGGACTTCAAAGACTGATTTACACTGCTATGTTCATATCAAATGTTTTCTGGATCTTATGTCACGCTTGTTCCAGCTCAGCACTGGTTGAAAGAAATCATAGGGTTTTTTTCCCACTTGTCTTGGATCATTAAAAGTATCAAATGTTCTCAAAGGCCTGCAACGTATCTTCTCAATAGCAGCATTTTGGTCTCTGCAGTAAACCAATCTTCGCCCATCTTTATGAACAAGAATGAAGGCTTTGGTTAGATTTTTTCCAACCCTGTCTCGACAGTTTTCCACATAACACCCGCCATACAAAGAACCTCAGTCTTTGGCCAACTCAGGTTTATGAATGGCCACATTGTACATCGCATTCCTCAGCCTTCCTTCTACCAAGATGCTGAAAGCCGAACGCTCACGACAGAAGAGCCAGGCATGAAACCGGCAGACTCCGATGCCCTGCGGAGAGGTTTCCTGCCCCTCGCCACAGGCAGCCCCCGCGCCCCCACAGCTGGCACAGGCTGCGGGGCACAGCCCGTCCCCCGTTACCGGGCTCGGATGGCCGCGCCCCCCGCTCCGCATCCCTCCCCGCCCGGGCGAGCGGCAGCGAATGGGGCGGGGAGCCCCCCGTCCCGTCTCCCGCGGCCGCCCACTGCCACATCACCACGGAGCTCGACCGCTCTCTCCTCTCCTCCCTTCTCCCCCCGCACGCCCACCTGCCCACAGCAGCACCGCCTGCCCGCTCACCCAGCTCGGCACCCTGTTGCTCAGCTTGACTTTCTTGCACTGGCTCTCGGGCAGCTCCATGGCCGCGGAGGCAGCGAGAGGAGGAGGAGGACGACGACGAAGGGAGGAGAACGCGCCTTCCAGACAGATGCTCGGCGCGGATGAAGTCGCTGCCACCGAGCAGCCGTGCCGTCCGCTCACACCCGCGGCTCAGCCAAAGGTGGTGCAGGGAGGAGCCGCGGCCCGGCGGGAGGGACGGAGGGAAGGAGCCAGAGAGGGAGGGGAGCGGAGCAGGGAGGGGAGGGCGACAGGAGCCACCCCACGCGCGTGCGCCGAGCCGTGACGTGCCCGGGGGGGCGGAGTGGCCGCGGGAGGCGGTGCTTCCGCCGAGGCTGCGGGTGGGTGTGTTGGTGTCGCAGTCCTTGTCCCTGTTTCGGTGCCCCTCTGTGCCATTGGGCTTATCCATCTCGGTGTGTCTGCCGCTGCCCGCGGCCCGGCCCTGCTCCCACCAGCGCAGCCCGCTTCATTCCAGAGGGCATAGCCTTGAACTATGATGAGAGGACATAGTCGTAAGCTGCGTCAAGGGAAGTTTAGGCTGAACACTAGGAGGAATTTCTTAAGAGAGAGAGTTATTAGACACTGGAGCAGGCTGCCCAGAGAGGTGTTGGAATCACCGTCCCCGGAGGTATTTCAGGAAGCAGTGGATAATGGCTCTTAGTGCCGTGGTCTGATCGGCAGGGTGGAGATCCATCATAGGTTGGACTTTGTGTTCTCAGAGGTCTTTTCCAACCTAATGGATTTTGTGATTCCTGCCAGGTCTGTACTACGGTGTTAAGCTCGGGTGGCATAGCAGAGGTGTTGTCCCGTGTGTGTGGTGCTCCCCGCCTTCTGTGATTAATCCAGAGAGGAAAGCAAGCTAAGGGCACAGCCTAAGCAGAGCTCTCGGGCTTTGCTGCAAAGCCTTTGCTTGGAGGCGAGGAAACCGAGAAGCAGCAGAGTGGGCACCAGTGGCGATGCCGTCGTGAGTGACTTGGAAGGCAAGGACTTCAGTTAATTCTCCCACTTTACAAAGATTCACCAATAAAGCTAATCCCATGCAGTGCGCAAGGAAATATCTGTGAATTAAGATTTCTTGGGTTCTTACTTCCAGAATGGAGCTGCGGCAGGCGAGTGCTAATCTTAAGGTGGAGACAATGCCATGCTAACAGGAACAGCATTTACTGTGTAAATATTAGTCCATTTATATTACTTTGAGAGAGGAAATGCTTTAGCACTTACTTAAGTGCTAAAGGTGTACGAGGTGCTGTAATCAAAGGAGCTGCATTGACTGGAAAAACATCAGTCTATCCACAATCTGTAGCGTGTTTGTTCTCTGATGCTTTGTGTTTGTTCTCTGATGATTTAAACAGAAAATAAAAATGCTGCCTTTGTGAATCAATGTTTACTCGTGCTGTATCAGAGGGAGGTCCTTCCAAAGAAACTAAGGTGTTGCTTTAAAAGCATGTATTGATGTTCTGATTAAAAGCCTAAAATCCTTATGCAAGGTAGATAGTATCACTGAAATCAAGAAAAAAAATAGAAATGGTCTCAGGTAATAAGAAAGTCATATGGAATTAATACACTGCAACAAAGAAATTCAAAAATTGCAGTTATTTATTTAGGTTTAACTAGAATGTTATTCCACAGGTTTCCTGCAAGTAACTGTTCAACAGATGGTCGCTGGCTATATCCTGACCATGACAAACAGTGACAGAGCCAGGGTCTGGATTTTAATCAGCAAAATCTCTCACACAATGCTTTCCCAAGCATGGAACAAGAACCAGCACACTGCTGTGGAATGGTAAGCAGAGACCTTCCACTTGTTGATTACTCAGTTATGTCTAGGGTGTGCTTGCATACCTGTGCTTTGAGCAACATTGTCTTACATGGCTTAAGAGTAATTCTCAAAGTTATCTGCAATCACATTCTTTTTAAAATTCTACTGTTATTTTATTCTAATTGTATTGATCTAGATTGGTACTGTTTATTCTGCAATCTGAGAGACAATAGTGGAAAGACAGTAGTTTGCAGGAGTTGTAAATTAAATCCAAAAATAAAGACAGCCAACCTATCTATGCAGCAGTAACNTGTTATCTAATTCATATTATATGTGTGTATATAATTAATATATATAATATAATTTTATATATAGTCCGGTATAATTTCCATAGTTGAGAAAGATGAACTTGGTTGAGATGGGAGGAGATATTTGTGGGAACCTATTTTCTGTCTTTAGCAAAAGCTTTTAATAAATTCTTTAATATTTGAACTGATATGTACATCCCGCAGAATATTGTGGCCCAGCTGTTTAAAGAAGCCACAAAACAATGAGCAGAAATGCTGGTAAAAACCTGAGTGATGAGAATACAGTTATACCCCATCCTTCGCGAGGAAAGGGACAGGCCAAGGCCGTCGCGAAACACTAAACTCGCAAAGAA
>WEKX01001597.1:0-24425 GCA_013390025.1 Pitta sordida | reverse complement strand
GGGGGGAATCTCTTGGCAAACCTGTAAGTAGGCTAAACCTAATGGGATCTTTGAAGTAGGAATGGAACAGAAGAAGGTTATCGGGCAGGAAGATCGGAAGATGCTTTGAGAAGAAAACTAGAAAGATAAGCAGTTACAGTTTCTGTCAGATGAGCAAAAAAAAAAAAAAGATGAAGTTATATGCAACAGTTCTTCTCCTAAAGCTAAAGAAGGACTGTTGTTCTCTGTGGGAGAGACAACCGGAGAATTAAAGGGAATCTGAACTAACAGTTCGTTATCTTAGGGATGAGAACATACAGAGGACTTTCACTCTTGTCAGTGATCTCAGGCCATAATGTCCCTAGGGCTCTTTTTGCCAAATCACAACAATTGAAAAGGAAGTTTCTTCCAAGACTAGATAGTTTTCAATTGAAGTAAATATATTGTACATAAAGATTTGCAAAATGATTTCTAATGCCACTGTACTATGGAATCACCAGCTACAAGTATTCTACTACTTTGTTTGCTGCTCAATACATACATCATTTACCTTAATTATCATTTTTGTCGTTAGAATTCAAACAAATTTTCTTTACTGGGGAAGGCCCTTTCTCAGAAGTATTTGTAATACAATTACTTCTTCAGTCATTTCATATGTTACAAATGGAAAGTGAGCCATTAGACTGTTTTTCAATAATTTATTGCTCTCTGTATGCAAATCCACCTCCTAAGAATAACATGTTTTGGAGAAAATTGGACTGCTAAATAGAGTACTGTATCACACACATAACCACCTGTTGGAAACAACTGACTGTTTCCAGCTATCTAATTGGATAGTTGGAACTATCTGATTGCCAGTGCAACCCTGGCACATTTTGAGAATCTAACTGATATCTACCCCTTTTCTAAAGAAATCTTCAGAAAAATTACTTTAGTTGGCTTTAGTTAGCAATTGGTTTAGCTAGGAGTTTTGGCAAATACACATAATTTGAAATTCTATTTTTTTCTAAATGAAATTAGCAAGTTCTGGGATAATGTTTGATTAGAATGTTGCTCACAACTTTCAAAGATCGGAAAAATATTCCATATGAAAGTGCTAAAGTGTTTGACACATAAACACTAAAACACAGATTAGCAAGTTGCCACAGAATCACTAAGCTTTGAAAGATAACTTCATAAGAATCACTGAAAAAGTAAATGAAAGGTTACAGAAAAGTATGATGTGCTTGCTAGAAAACAAAACAAGGATCATAAAATGCATATCAAAAGGAAAAAAGTAATTTATACGTTATACCTCCATTATTTGTTGCTCAGTATCAGACCTGTTGACATAAGTTTGGATGATAACACAGAAATACTAAAGCCATGTAGATGCCAACCCTTGAAAAATGAGTGCTTTAAATAGGCCTGCAAGATTACTACACGACTAAGATTTTTGGCTTGTTATTCTGTTTCTTCAATTTCTCATTCTGTAACACATCATTCTTTTTACTGTAGCTACTTAATTTGAGGCAAATGCTTTGAAACCAAAGTGTTCAAGGGTGTTTTTATACACCCTTAATATTACTATGCTGGATACATTAAATAAAGTTATTCTACCACAGTGGCATTTACTAGTATAGAATTATAAAATATAGTTTGATGGAAAACACCTAAGGGCCAAAGTTAACAGAGACTGAAAACACATTTCTGATTCAGTTCAGAAGGTGCTTAAATCCAGCAACTCAAGAACAGAGAAAACCCTTCTGTAATCTAAAATATTTAATCAAACTACAGACATTTTCTTGAAGACTAGATATATTGAATTATTTGCCAGATATGCAACTCTGAAGCAGCTTTAACAGAAATACTTTCTTCCTGATATCTCCAAAGAACTTAGAATTCAGATTTTCCCAGAATAATGCTTCAATCTGCAGTGGGATGCATAGGTCACCATTATTACAAGCAGAGATGTTGCACGTTTGCTCAGTGATACCTCATCCCTAGAGCTACTCACTTCCTGTGTCCCCATTTCTGGTTAAAGGTAACAGTAGCAACAGTTAATTGGCTTGTTTGGTGACTAAGAGCTAACCTGGTTCCCAAGAAGCAATTTCTCACCTTGGTGCCTCAGGATCATCTCATCCTGATTGTACTAAGGTTTTGGTCAGAGTGATCAAGAGAACAGCCTGTGAAGTGCTCATGCCCGGACCTCTCACTGACTCAAGCTGGATAGATGATTAGTGCACTTAATCAAATCTAAAGCCGCTGAAGCCTTTTTAAGAGGCTTTCAGACCAGTAGCTAACAGGACCAATCTCTAAATGCTAGAGTAATATTTTGTTTCTTTTTATTCCCTTTGGTGTTTGGGAACAATATTCTTTGCTACACTGACAAGCACACCAGCAAAATTGAAATAGGAGAAAAGCAGCAAAAAAGTGCCAGCAGTTTAATGGTTCTTTCCTGTGGGTGCAGTTAGTTTTGGTCAGACACATTTATCTGGTCACCTTGACTCCTCTCTGACTTCTTAAAAATTCTCTCATGTGACTATAAACAAAGTAAAAATATCAGAGGAATAGTTTTATAAAGGTCTTGGAAAGAGAGACCTTTCAAACCTTTTCAACTTAAAAATCTCATTGGAGTAATCTTTTGAGTTACTCAAGTTCCCTAACCGTAGAGTTAAACAAGATCACAAGGCTTACCCCTGGAGAAATATCTGGAATTGCTGTTACTGTCGGAAAAAAAATGCAATATCTTGGACAAACTGTTCAACAAGCAGATCAGATAGGATTGCACCCAGAATCTAACATTTCATTCTGCGAAAATGGTTCCAGGTTGGTACCAGGTCTGTTCAGCAAAGTTTAAATTTTGAACTGAGGGAAGATATCCTGAAAAACATAACTCCAAGAATGGTGCCTTGAAGGCATTCAGAACAAGATATGTATACTGTCAACCCTCTTCCACTTCCAGCCTCCCATATTGCCGCTTCATTTCTTAGCAGTGTGATTTTTCAGTGATTAAGGAGACCCATTTCACAACTGCGCATGCATAACCTGGCATGCATGAATATTCAATTAGGTAGTGATGAATATACAAATCAACCTGCACAGCCACCATGGTGGCAGCAGCTCTGCCAGTTCCCTCCGCCCCGGCAGCTCCGCTGCTCCCTCCCTCCTGGGCATGGCGGTGGCGGCGGCTCTGCCGCTTCCCCCCCCGCCCCCAGCATGGCCACCATGGCAACTGATACACAGCAATGCAGTGCTGAAACAGCACCGGGGGGCCGTGTAAGGATGTGGGGCAAATTTGCATAGTAATGAGCTGCCACTCTATGCAGACAGACGGCTTCACAGGAGATGAACAAGACCATGGTACGATGGTATAGGAGACCTGATTGTATTGAGGCAGAAGAGTAAAAAGAGGTCCTTTCATTATGATGCGGAGAATGGAGGGAGAAAAGGAGGCAAAGAAACTAGGAAAGGAGCTATATTCCTAGCAGGAGAGTTTATCTGAAATGTCAGCCTGTAAAATGTCTCAATAAAAATGAATCGTTACTTCATGAGCACTGTAAGCAAGTGTCCTTATTATGAGTCTTTGTTGTAATATCTTGCTGGCTTAAACAGTTCTTAATCATATGAGGCTTCCTCTGCAATATCAAATGGTTCATTTAATATAATATACAGTAAGATAAAAAAGGCTGATAAATTTTGTTATGAATGTATTGTATATATGTGAAACACATTTGTACTGATGTACCTATTATAAGAATTTAAGTATCTTGAACTCAAAACATTGACTCTAAGCCCATGTAGCAATTTTTTACCTGCATTTTGAAGTAGAATTCCGAGGCAAGTTGTCATACAATCAAACAATTTTGACTATTGGACAAGGAAATGCATGTATTACAAAACACCTTTTCTGATTCTGAAGCAGAAAAGATGGAGCATTTAACCTACAAATCATCTGGTTACATACGGTGGTGACAAAGATAAAGGAGTCTTATGGAAGAGGGGCTGAAAACATTAAAATAATAAGAACTTATCTACAAGGGCATTTTCACCCAAAGCAGGTAGAGGACTTGCAAGAAAGAGTCTTGTAATATTGAACATACAGACTTCTAGTAACTGGAAATTAAGAAAGTGCATTGCATTTATATACTGTTTTCTAACCAATAAATCTACTACCTTATAAGTAAACACAGATCATATTTTCATTCCTTTGCAGCTCACTAGGTCTTTGCCTTCACAACTATTGTATCCTCAGAGAATTGAAACTGCCCCAATGTCAAATTCTTCTTGAAAATGTGCTTAAACAACAAAAAAGCCTGAAGAGCCAACAGCAGGCACAGGAATCGGATTGTTGAACTGCATGTTCCGTTTCAGAAGGGAGCATTAAAGTTTGCACCTCACAATACAAACACAAATGAAGCACCTGCAGTCTCTTCAGACTCCAGAAGCTTAGCACATACCAGGCCCAGTGGACTGGGAGCAAATAGCACAATCTGGGAAGTGTCCAACGGACAGACTGACCTGGTTTGTGGCAGCATTAACTCATGTATTACATTGTGTTTCATTTGGCCATGACAGGTGCAGCTGCAGTTTGTTTGACATTTCCAAATTTTTATGAGGGTTATGTCTGTATATGGCCTTTGAAATCAATGATTTAACACGTATTCACTTACAAGTTAATTCCCACAAAGTACTCAAGTAATGTTCAATAGCATGCCTAATAGTAATTGGAGAAACCTTAGAAGTTTTATTTATTGTTATGAATAATTGAACATATTATCACTCAGATTTGGATTATAATGATATAAAACACAGTCATGAAGGAAGAAGAATATTTCAACAGTGTGCTTTTTTTCTCTAGAAAACTGTGCTGCAGAATAATTTTTCAAAATGTTACAGGAGAATAAAAAAAGCCTCACACCAATTTGAAAAAAAAAGACATTTGAATATGAGAAACTTTTGAATAGGAAGCAGAATGGAAGAAGTTAAATAAGGCTGAAAACAAAGAAAGTTTTGAATTTGTAAAGCAAGATGTACCTGACAGAATCATCACTGTATTCATATCCAAATTTTCCTTTATACAAAGCCTCTTCTGTTATCTGGAAATCAAAGCAGATGACCAAGATTAAATTACTTGAAATGCAGGCATTCTTATAGAGGGTTATCCTTTCAAGAAAACTGTTCTTCCTGAGTAAATTTTAGAGATAAACATCAGTGCTCCAACAACATCATCATAACACCATGGTTGTTTTGACTAGAAAAAATGGTCACATCTCCGTTTACCTTGCCACATGTAAGCGCAATCTATATATCTCCATTCGAGTCAGTAATGCTACCTAAATTCAGTCTACTGTACAGAGTGACACGAGCATGAGTATTAGTTGATTAAGTTCTAAGCCAAAAGGCTCCTCCATAGAGCTTTGACTTCAATAACTTACCTGAATAATTACACCTTGAGGAAAGATGGCCCAGCTCCTCTCTGTAGGAGCTGGGCAGTAGGGCAGAGTGAAAAGCATGATCTTCATACGTTAACAAGGTGGAATATTACCTAGAGACTATTTTATGCATATTTCAACAAACCTTTATTTTTCCTTTTAAGTGTGGGAAGAAGTTATGCAGCATTTCATCATAGAAAGGTAACCTGCAATGATCAGGGAAAGAGTCATGACAGAAAACACACATTTCTTGTTTATGTTACTGTTTATAATTTCAATTTTGTCCAGTTAACCAAAAATACAGATAAGACAGAGATGAAGTTCCTTCTAACCAAATCATTCTAATTTCGCTTAATAAATTGTTCTTTATTGTCTAGAACATCTTTACCGCTTTATTAAAATTCTTTTATTTAGAGATAGTATCTTCACAGCAAACTCATTAGATTTCGTTTCGACTCACATTGGTTGTAGTTGCTTAACTTGGTGAAGTTGTTACTTGACTTCATCCAGAACATGATTTCAAAGCTGCACGTGAACAGCTGGCTACCTGCTGTGGGGGAGGCGCCATTTGATCTTGAGCCTTTGTGCTTAGTTAATCCCTTTGATCTGGTTAAACTGACCTGTACCATAAAATTACATAATTTCTTGCTGCCACTCACATCCACCTTACCTCATGGGCCTGGAACATCTCCATGCACTTACATTCTAAGTATTTGACTATACACACAGTTTTTCAATAGAGTTATATTGACAAGTCCCCAGTGTGTGGAGACAGGATTTACCAGAAGAAGTTCTTGTTTCTGAGTCCAGTTTTAGATATTGGCTGTTCTTTTCTGACTTTTTTCTGGTTTGGATTGCTAGAGCTAAAAATGAATGAGAGTGCCTTTGTGGAACCTGTCATTATGGAGCTCAGTGAAAATTGCACCAGATGAAAGCCTAGAGCAACTATTGTGGGAAACCACATAAGAATCACTCTGTGTATATTTACACAGCAGTGTATAAAATTTTATTCAGACATGAAATATGAGTATGACCTTCGTAATCTTCCTCTGTAATTTGAAAGCATAAAAGTACAATTTAATGTATCTTTTTTAGCTCAGAGAAAACATTCTTCTCAGTGAATTTTTTAGGTTTATTGGGAAATTTCCCAGAGTTATAACTAAGGAGAGATGGGTTAACCTCTCAAAAACAGAAGAGAAAAAAGAGAAGCCAAGATAACCAGCTCACACACTCGCCTTTTGAACAATCCCAATGTCTGTTTCTGTCTATCAGGGAAGTATAGAACCTGGACTTTTGCATTAAATCAAACTATAAAACCAATCATTTCTTCCCTACAGGCACTATGCTAAAAGAGGGCTCAAGCCACAAGACTGGCTGCCAAATCTTTCATAAAGAAGAACAATTTGTTCAATATGTAGAACACAAACTTCTCACCAGCTTTCCCGTGAACTTTAAACAGTGCAAGCTTTTCATGTTATTCACTCGGAAAAATGTTTTTGAAATCCAGCAGGTGATTTTCTGTGGCTTCACACTGCATAAGATTTGCAGCTCAAAGAACAAAACCAGCAAGCATCTTGTACCAAGATGGCACAGTGATATACCTTCTGACTGAAGTAAAACATGGGATCAACAGTCCCCACACAAAGTAACTCCAGCACATTCCTTCACGATCCATGCTTGTCAGAATCTATACAATTTGGCAGCTTTGGATATTTTCCTTTGCTCCTCACTTCAGCCTCACCCTTTCCATCTAAGACTGTAATTTTCAGGCCCCTGACTTAAAAGGCTCTGTTGTAGACCTAACATTTACAGCAACCCTTATGATATATCTATACAAGTCGGTCCTCTCCAGAATCTGTAATCTCTCACTTCAGAGCTCATATTTGAAGCCCTTGATTCACTGTGGTTTAAAATAGAACTCTGAAGCAAACTACATTCTTTGACAATAAAGAAACCCACAGCCCTCTGGCCCCTTTGATTCATCTGTCTGACGCCTAGGAAAGCAGAGGCCTTCCTCCATCTTAATAGCTATGTCCCTGCAATAGCAGACATGGTACACACTGACCACCTGTCTACATGTCAAGGGAACGTTAACCAAAGAAACCAGTAATCAGGAGACATTGTGTTCATAAATGTAGAATAAGTTACGTACTTCTTATCTCCTTGAATACCACTGTTAAGAAAGGAAGACATCAGGCCACAAGGGCTTTCTTTTCAGATTCTCTGGCTTCAACAGAAACAGCTCCGAAGTATCTGTGGCTAAGGCTTCGTACTAACAGTGTAAACAGAATAAAACAAAGATATACGTGTATGGGAGAGTCAGAATCTAGCAGCAAATATTATGACCTTCCACATTGCCAGATAAATGGTCAGAATTTAAACCCATAGTTTTCAGAAATTCTAACTCTAAGCACTTTCTTTACTAAGCAAAAATCAGATTTCTCTGGAGTCATCACTGGGAATCCTAAATAGATTAATTTACAGTGGATATTGCAAAGAAAAATACAGTTCCCTATGCAAGAAGTGGAAGTACAGATTCTTTCTTGAAAATTTTGCAGTTCTCCTTTTTGATCACTTTCTAGAGCATAGGAAAAGCAATGAAATTACTATCATCCTGGATTATTATTGTTATCATCCAAGGATGGCATGTTTATGCAAATTTGCGATATAGTATATTGTAAGAATCTAAATTAAAAGTTTTATTTTTCACATTAAAATAAAGGATATAAGGACAACAATTTCCAGTGCCTTAGAGGTTTGAGCTCTGTAGTGCTCTGCCAACATAAAAAATCAATTTTAAATATCTGCTTTGCAGTATAATTCCTACCATTTTTACATACCTGATTGGAGTACCCTGATCTTTGGTTTTGCTGATTAGTAATTGTTATGGTAAATCACAGTGACTCCTAGTAAAAAAGACACGGAAAAACACAAATTTCAGCAATTAACTTAAATGAGCTACAATTACAGCGAGGCTTCTCCTTTTATTCCTTAGTTAAGATACAACCCCTGATTCGCTGGCCATTAGGCAGCCAAATGAGTCCTGTAAAGTTGTTGCTTCAGGCCCTCCAGTTCTGCTCCTAATAGCACATTACCCCTTACCAAGCTTATACAGTGAGCCCGCATATTTCATGGGTCCAAGATGCATGCGCAACTCATGAAATCCATTAAGGTAGTGAATCCATGAATATTCAATTAAGCCCCACTCATAGCCACGCTCCCTCCACTAATGAACCCTAGAGGGTGGTCCTGGGAACGCTGTGCGCTCTGTAGGGCCTCAGGAAAGCAAAGCAAGTGCGTTTTGCCCCTTCCTGGTAGGGGACTCCCGGGGAACTGGGAAGGGACTCCCTGCAGCTGCACTGCCCCCGCGGTGAGTCCCGGGCTTCTGGTGCTGCAGCGGCAGTGGTGGTGCCGGGCTTCTGACTGACAGTGGGGTCTGCCAAATCTCAGCGCAGCAGCAGCGAGCTGAGGACCAGCTGTGGTGCTGCGTGTCCCTCCAGGTGGAATGCAGGGAGCTCATTAACTGTTTTTACATTGTATCAAGCAGATTTGCAGATTTTCCCACCACAATATAATGGCCCATGGGGAAATTGGCCAAAAAAGGTAAACTGTGTTTGAACCTGGGGGGTGAGGGGCTTGCAGTTCTCAGGATTTGGGAGGAAAATCTGGCTGCCCGTCCCCCCCTACCCCCTAAGCAAAGAGAGCTTGAGCTGTGGGCTACACTGGGGAGGAGAGGTGTCCTGCACCAGGAGCTCAGCTGAGCTACGCCTCGCCAACCCTGGACCCGCCCTTCCTGGGATGAGCGGGCATGAGTAGCAGCTGCCAGATCCACACCGAGGCCCACATTAGGGTTACCACTGGTTAGGTAGGGTTACAGAGCTGGTGCCACTGCTGCCAGTGGACACAGCTGGCAGCTGTGTTGCCTCAGCAACACAACTGGGCTGTTCTGTCGCCTGGGAAGGCAAGTGCTTCCTTTTAATCAGTGCCTACAAAAAACTTCCACTCCCTTTAGTTTAACTGTGTGATGTGTTGAACTGTGTGTGGAAGTTTTGATCCCCACCCCCCTGCTGGAAAAGTGATCCCTGCCTTTCCCTGGAGGCCTTTCACTGGAGCACTCACACAGCCCTGCTGCCCAGGAAAGAGCAGGGAACAAAGGGAATGCTGCCCTGCCCGCAGCGGCTCCTGGTCCCAGCTACAGCCACACTCCCCAGGAAGCAGCCTTTGAAATTCCACTTTAAACATGTGGGCTGTGGCAGCACACGTAATGAATGCTGCCCAGGGTACCAGCAGAGCAGAACATGACTTCTGCAGTCCCTGCACTGTCTGACATGTGTGTCAGTCCCTGTTTCTTTGTTTGGTTGGCCTGTTTCTTTGTTTGGGAAGGTTTGGGGAGTTGTTTTGTTTGTTTTTCCTGCAATGCAACAGAACTAGCTGTCCCTACTCTGTCCCTACTTCTGCCTCACTCTGTGCTGCGGTGCCAACCAGCCTGCACGGGGAGCCTCTCCCCACAAAGTGGGGCCCCAACCGCACTTTGTCTGCCTCTTTGAAGGGTTTGATGCTTCCCCGTCCCAGCTGACAGGGGCGCTGAGCAAAGCCCCTGATGCATCTGGGCATTGGGGCTATTGCCAGGCAGCCTGAGTCCTGCTGCACACCCAGGGATCAAGATGGGCTGCTGGTGGCAGGAACGGGAGCGGCAGGGTGAGGGATCCAAGCAGCAGCAGCACAGCTTGCCTTGGGCAGCCCCCACCGCTGAGGCGCCACAGGTTGCCCCACGCGACACACTGCCACAGGTCATCTCTGCCAGCACACAGCACTTCAGGGGAAACCAAATGCTATTACAGGGAAAGGGAGGTCAGAGGTCAGGGCTAGGTTCCCAAGTGCACACAGTCACACGGGATGTGACTCAAGCACCCTCCAAGCAGGGTGAACAACAAGAACTTGACCACCTGCCCCATCCCTGCACAGCACCAGGGCTGCTGCAGCTTCCCTTCTGCACAGGGAGGAGCTGATCCTTTGGCAGCTGCCACACATTCTCATAAACTTGTACCTTGCTGATTGTAAACAGGTGGATATTTTCCTTCTTATTTTTTTAAGGTTTTTCAGCCAGCAAACCTGCCGTTCTCCTCTGGGCCAACATGGAACACTGGGGACAGGGCAGCACCGCCAGTGGCAAGGGGCTCCTGCAGTCTCAGCCCCCAGGGTGACGTGGAGCAGAGGGAATGCAGGCACTGCCCCACGGCTGTGGGAGGCAGGACCTGCAGGGCTGCCCTTTCTTTCACTGCACCAGCAACAAAGGGCACTGCAGGGGGGTCTGCAGGGGCCCCAGGGATGGTGGGACGGTGCCTCCTCCTCCCGCTCTCATGCACAGACACACAATGCTGGCACCCTCCTGCAGCCCAGCAGAGAACAATTCCAGCCGTGCAAACACCCCGGGGGCCCCCACTACCTCTGCGGCACCCACCCATAACTGCTCTGCCAGCAGTCTCGGCTTCATGGCAATGGTGGAAGTTCCCCTTCCCCTTAAACAGTGCTTGGGGACTGTGGGGGGAGGGGTGGTGGGCGGGGCTAACTTACATATTCATGAGCTCATTACATATTCATTAGGTGTCTGAGTTCACTGCACTATCTGCGCATGCATGCGGACCCACAGCTTGCTGAAAAATAATCTGTAATTAATTGAAGCCCTGGATCCACTTTAGCATGATGGTGAGTGTCCCCATCTCTCATGGGGGAGACTGGGGGTTCGATTCACACCAGGGAGGCAGTGGTGCCATGTAAGAGTTGGACTCAATGATCCTTGTGGGTCCCTTCCAACTCAGAATATCCTGTGATATCTGCAATATGTGGACCACAAATATGCCCAAAATGGTGAACTGAAAAGCAGAGGGTTAGTTAATTAAGTCAATGAAGCAAGTACTGTATCATATTACTAAAGATTAGCAAATGGAGTGAGAGTAAAGGAAGTACCTAAGTAAACTACAACCCTATTAAACTGACTTTAATAGTATGAAAGGTTTTAAAACACACAGCATAGGAAAGAACAATTAACACATAGAGGTAAATGAAAATTTGAAAGAGTGAAGGGTAAAAAGCCATTTTATATGAAGCAGACTATGAGAGATATATCTAGTTGTCTTTTTTCCAGATAAAAACAATTCCTTCTTTTTCTGGTTTACCTTATTAAATCATTTATACATTACTCCATCAAAATTAGCCCACAATGGGAGAAAGGCTTCTCTGGGAGAGAAAATCAAAATTCAAAGACAGAAAATTAGCTGTAATCAAATAAAATTTACAGAGAAAACCACAAATTCTTTGGTGTTGGACTGATGGTACTGTCTTCAAAAATATGAAGATTAAATCTATTGCATTGAAAGGGGAAGTGTACGTTTGAAGGAAAGTTACCAGCAGCGTTCTCAAGGATTAGTTTGGAGACTAAAAATAGTGGATAGTATCACAGCTAATTTTGGTACAGTGTGTGTGCTTATGACATTTTCTGATGACAAAGTCTGGAGGCAGTGTCAGACTAGGAAAGGCTTGGAATATCATACAGGTTGTTGAACTTCAGTTACTTAAAGGAGAGGTTAAAATGTACAAAGTGCAAGGTTGTAGACTTTGGAATTAATAATAGGCGTTTTCTATTAGCAGCTGATAGTTCATAATTTAGAAAACGCAATGAGGTAAAAAACCTAATATACACATCTGTGGCAGCACAACTATGTACTACCAGGCTGATGAAGCTATGGAACCCTCCCCACAGTTTTATAGAATCACCTGAGAAAATTGCCATGAAAATTCATCATGGAGATTAGAAAAGCTTCCAGCTGTTTCAGACATAAAGTTCTGCAAATGTAAAGGAACAAAATTGAAATGAAGTGCAGCTGTGACTGATCACCTGGATGTAAGTTAGCTGGCAATGAGGCAAACTATCTTACTTGAAATTCTGGAAAACATTTCTAGTATTCTGTTTCTGTTCCAGCATACCCAGCTGCTCTTCCAACAACACTTCTAGAATGTTTCCAAAACTGCTACAGGACATAAAATAGCGTCTTTTCTAATCAATTCTACTTTCGTTTCAGTTACAGCAAATGAGGGCCTGTTTTCACCATGCTGATAGCTTAGAGCCAGAACCTCTTTTGGTAAGGCTCTTGTATAACCCCAAAACCCACACTTTGCTCTCCAGGGATATTCCATGTGTAGCAACAGTTTTCAAGTCTTAGCCCAAGAATGTTTGGCAGCATGGAAAGCAGCTCCTGTAATTTATGTACCCATGACATCTTTCCACTGCAGCACAAATCTGAAGGTTTTGTTTGTCCTAAAGCTTATCTATTTTTGCCGGGAAGTGCAGTTAGGCCAATAAAAAGCAATTCTCTTCATAAATATTGCCTTGAGCATCGAGTAAGCAACAGGGGAAAGTCGAGACCTAAAATCAGTTCTTGAACCCCTTTTTTTTTCATGACAGAAACAATTTTCAAAAGTCTAAATTACGTACATAACTCGCTGCCAATTTCTCACCCTCAGCCTTGGGCTCTGCTCTTTGGTGGCCTTGTTTAGTTGGGCACTTGTCGCTCGTTGTTACCAGCTGCCACAGTTGCACTGCCAGTTGCACTGGGCTCATTCCCTTGCAACAGCCATGGCCTCACTGGAGTGACTTCCCCTCGGGCAGCCTTTTCTCCTGCCTTCCCAGCACGGGGTTTCCAGGGTAGGCAGAACTCATTTGGATTTGGGCAGCGGCTCTGAGGGGGCACCTGTGGCCGAGCTCCGGGCTCAGCGGCCCCGGCCCCGGGCGGGCGGCAGCTGGTGGGGCAGGGCCCGGAGCCGCTGAACTGCGGGGAGTGGCGATTCCAGCGCCTCAGCTGCAGCTCCCCGCTCCTGTGCTGTCCCCACGCACGAAATCCTCACCCTTCCCCTCTTATCGCTGCTCAAACCCTCCGACTCAAAAACCAATAGCCCCTTCTCCTCTGAAAAAACCCCAAACGAACCAAACAACACAAATCATGCCGTTTATCCATGACTTCTCTCTATGCGTTCTTCTGCTTTTCCACAAAAATATTTCACTGTGAGGTCCCGGCTTGTAAACTCCTCGGGTGGTCTCTTCAGGCAGCCAAATATGCAGGCTCTGCTTTTATTTTAAGGAGAAATGGGAAAAGGATTTCATTACAAGGGATTCTCAAATAGGCCTCTTCAGTTTTGATTTCTTCCCACTTGAAGTTATAAATATAGCGGAAGATTACAAAGGGTTGTAAAGTAAATACCAAAAGACAACATTTACAGTTTTCCACACAGCTACACCCTAAACCCATAATATAATGAGATCTGTCCAAAACTTTGAAGTGCTGTCATAGTTTGTTATATGACAAAACACTGGGATTTCAATGTATTTATTTAGCCACCTGCCACTCCCTCACCAAGTTTTTAAACCCATCTATTTGCTATATAAGAAAACAGTATTAAGGGAAGTTTTATTTTCAAGTTTTTTGGCTCACAGAAATATTAACTGAAAGCAAATTCATGCTAAGAATGTATCTTTGACTTGTACTTGCATGATAAAATGAAAACCTGCTTTTAATCTATTTGGGGAGGGGGTGGAAAGGAGGAAGCCCTTGATTTTATTCACCTATTTTCTTCTCAGTTGTTTTCCTCAAACTGAATGTTATTTCTATGATTCTAGCACGAAACTTTGGCCTCAGATCCCATTAAATAAACAATTCAAAGACAAAAAGACAATGACAAAAAAAATTCAAAAAGACAAATTAGTAGTAGTATTTCTGCTCATCTGAGCAGCATGTTGATACAGATGATCTAATTTAACCAAATGATGTAATAAAGCAAAATTGAGGATTAGGAAGATTTCTTTTCCCTGTTTAAGTTCTCTGTTACCCAGGCTATGGCATGTCATGTTTTCGAATAACAGATTTTAATATTGCAGCTGATGGAATTTTATTTGAAGACCAGATTTCTGTTGTTGTTATATTAAGAATTTATCAGGTTGCCTACTTTGTGTTTTAATCTGTTTCTTTGCAAAGTGTATGTTGTTTGCAGTTCTCTCTGATGTTCCCAACCTAAGCAGAGTTGCACTCTTGATTAAGATAGACCACGTATGTTGTGATGTCACTTCAGAGTATTGTCAGCATATTTAACTCAGTATGCTTTCTGAAGGATCAGTATACTTATTTCTAATACAAACATTAAACTTATCAGGAGAAGACCTGATATGTACTGTGTAATGCAGCTTTTCTTCTTTGCTACGTTTATAAGAAAGCTACGTGTATTTGATTTATAATGGAAAACTTGTATAGATTCCACTGAAGTCATGTGGTTTGACTGCTAAGGATTTCAGGAAAGCTAAAAGAAACATTTGATTTAAACACTGGATTGCAGAGGTGTGTTCTTGGAACAAGAAAAAAATATTTTGCTATTAAAAAAGTATTTTTAATTACAGAAGAAACCACACTGAGTTTGTGATGCCTGTTTGAAGCCTTGTGTCTACAGAAATGCACTAACAGTAAATTTCAAGTGTTTCCATCAGAAGGGATTGGATGGGAGTCTTAGTGCAAATAAGTCTATGGTATTGAGCTGAGGAAAATGACTCCAACCACGAATGATATGGAGGGTACGTTTTATTCAGTGCTGGGAGCACAGGGGTCATCCACCAAAGACATGCTCCCTGAAAAAAGGGAGTAGGGAGTGTATTTATTCAGTTGGTTTGCCTGCCCACTTCGAACTTTCCAGAACTTTTTCAGGTGCACTCAGTTCCATGTCCTTGCCCATCTATACTTATTCATAGTCCATCTGCATATCCCCTCCCATGTTCCAGGACTTTCCTTAGCAAACCCACCCACGAACAAGTGATACCAACTTTACAACACCAAACTCCTTATATGGCACAAAAGACCAGAACATTTTCCCACAACACATTAAAGAAACCCAGGCCCCTCTCAATTTTAAGACCAAACTTGCTCTCAGTATTATATAAATGAGTTCTTCCTAATATTAGTGCAAGATATGTTGCCACATTTTAAGCAGTTTTGACAATTACTCCATTGTCTATGCCTGTAAAATTTATACCATGAATCCAAAAATTATTAAAATCCTAGTGCGATGTGCATAGGTGTGTAGTAGCATCGATGGATACATCTTCCAGGTGTCCTCGTATGCCATGAGATTTTTTTTTTAAAAGGAGATATTTATAGGCAAGCTAACCTGACATTTAGTGTTTCTGCAATGGGAAGTTGCAGCTAGCAAAGAGCACACAAATTGTCTCTTCTGTAATTTTAGAAAAGAAGAGATCAATACTAAAGCAGTTTAAAATACTAAGACATCTGCAATTACTCAAATAATTTACTGAGAATACTCAGGGGTGTAAATTTGAGTACTTGTCAATGTGCCATAGGATTTATCATAGCCATAAGGAGTTCTCAGCTCTCAGTTTCCAAGGAAGAGAATAGAACTTTCCAATAGTCTGGCTTTCCCGTTCCCGTGTATGTATTAAACTCAACACTAGACTAATGGAATTATGGTACGCTAGTAATACTGCTTATCAGCTCACCACCTAAAGTTGTTGAGGAATACTTAAACTTTAATAATTGTAGCAATGAAGATGAAACAAAGATGATCCTCTATGAAGCTGAGAGAAAGACTTCAGCAACAATACTGTCCTAATGCCTTTCAATGTTCCTTATTATATGTTTGAAGAAAGGTTTTTTTTGGATGTAATGCTACTCATTCTGCCTAAAAACTCCAGGACTTGGTAACTGGCAAAGTCAAAACATTAGGTGGTATGTACATGCAGGCTGAATCACTGTAAAAACAGTCAAAAGAAATGTTTTGTGTTGATCCTTCAAACCAACTGACAGCAATCCAGACCATAAGAGTCTCTTCTCTTTGCAAAAAATGGAATAGGTGCCACAGACTGTGAGGAAAAAAAACAAGACTAAATTTGAAATGAGAGATTGTTTGTTACTGTTCACTAATTTCAGTGTCAGATTATTTTAATTTGAAGCTCTACCTCATTGTCTCTTTCAGGACACAAAAAATAAACTACCTTTGACACCTTCTTTGGAAAACCCAGTTCTGTCTGATAGGGTAAGATTCATTTCATTTGAGTTTAGTTGGGTATATATCAGAACTAAACTATTTGCCTGCTCTTCTATAGCTGTAAGAAAGAAATTTTTTATCCAAGATACTTTTGAATGGCATGTGCTAATGTCTGTCTTTTTACATTGGGTACAGAAAGCCTAAATGACTTACAGTAAATATCAAAATCTTTGAAAGCCAACCAAACAAGATGAATTTCATAATCTGCAACTTAGCTGCATCTTTTTCATATGAAGAGCAACAATTTTGGAGCACAGCTTTAATCCTTCAAGAGTTACTGCATAAATGTACAGTGAATCCCCGCTGCATTGCGACCTCTCCGTTACGACCCCGCCCATTTGCAAGGGGAATTTCTCACGGTTTTTATTCAACCATTTGCAAGTTTAGACGGCTGGCGNGCACCCCAGCCCCATGGTGCGGCCCTGCACTGGCAGCCTGCGCCAGGACGCCCAGGCACAGGCCGGGGGGAGAGAGCAGTGGCGCAGCCGTGGGGCCGGTACATCTCGCCGGCCCGCCGTACTGACCCACATACTGGCCCCATGGCCGCACCGCGGGGTTTGGGCTGTGGTTCCCTTTGCTCCCCCCATACTCAGAGAGCCCGAGGGGAGAAGCAAAAAATTGTCTGCAGTGCTCTGGAGGGCCAAGGGATACAGCAATGGGCGTGGCCTGCATGCATATTAACGACCTGCCCTTCTTTGCGAGTTTAGCTTTTCATGACACCCGTGGCCTGTCCTGTTCCTCATGAACTATGGGGTTTAACTGTATATATGTGTGCGTGATTAATAATAAATAACAGATATTTAGTATTTAAATATTTATGAGTTTATAGTGAACAAAACGTGGAATCAAGCAATCCAAAAAAAGATTTCAATAGGACATTTAAGTCAAATAATGGACCATAACTACAGTGGTCCCTGCATATTCGCGGCTCTCATATCCACGCATTCAACTAATCGCAGTTGGATTTTCAGTGAGTTGTGAGACTGCACACGTGTGCAGAATGTCCCGGATCCTGAATTTTGTGCGGAGAAGCACCAAAGGGCGCTTCCTCCACTTTAATGAGGTGCTACAGTGTGAGCGCACTCCCAAGACCGCCCCTCCAGACCTTATCAGTGGAGGGTGCATGGCTACAGGCAGGGAGTAGTTGAATATTCATCGGTTTGGTATCTTCATGGATTTCATAACTCACAGGACCTGCCCAGACCCGACCCAGGGGACATTGTATTTGGATAAGGTTGATCTATTTTTATCTTTATAAATATGACCAGAGAGGTGGTGGAGTCACCATCCCTGGAAGTGTTTAAGAGAAGACTGGACGAGGAACTTAGTGACATGGTCTAGCTGGGGGGTGTAGGGCTGGATGACCCTGGGCCCCTTCCGGCTCGGAGCGGCCTGCTAGACTGTGAGGCATCTAGGTTGGTATTACGCTCTTGGTCACTGTACGGGTATTAGATGGTGAGTTGGACTAGATGATCCTTGTGGGTCCCTTCCAACTCATAATTTTCTGTGATTCTGTGATTCTGTGATTACCTAAAGGCAAGTTACATGGGAGATTATGAGGCAACTGAAAAATAGTGGGCTTTGTGTTGTAATTATTAATGTAAATTATGTTGATCTTCTCCTTCCTTACAGACATGCTTCACTCAAATGGAGGGTGAGTAAATATATCTGGGTTTCGTTCAGAGGAGTAAACTGAAATCAAGCAGTTTTAGCTGAACATTTTCCATCATCTAATCTATTTAAAGTTCAACAGTACAGCTATACTTATAGTAACATGATTTATAATATATTAAAGCAAGAGAATTATAGAAAAGGCTATGCTAGATCTCGCGCAATACACAGCAAGGAAGTAAAAAAGCAAGAAAAAGAAAAGTAACAATGTAGATTTTACTTGAAGACTAAATGACAGAAGACTCATGATAGCACAAATTTAAATCCTGGAATGCCTTGAATATTTCTTGAGAAGTTAATGGTGTTAAGACATCTTGAGAAACACCTTTACATTCAGCTGGTTTAAATGCTTTAGTGCGTAATCCCTTTACCATCGTCACAGAGTAATATGTAAGATTTTTTTCTTATTTATATATTTGACCTAATCCTCCAATGTCTTATATGCTATAGAAAGTGAACAGAAAAAATTGCATCTTGGTAACTAAGGTCATATACTTTGTAGAGATGTAGAATTATATCTTCAAAGTTTTAAAGAGAAACTCAAGCTAGCTTCAAATGGACTAGCTCAGCTACTGGAAACAGCGTAGCCATGGCAGCAAGAAGTTTAATGTCAGCTGTAAAAGCTGCCTGTAAAGGTAAGTAAATATTTGGACACCCTCCTGGCAGTGAGTCCTTGTGCTACAACGGTTACACTACTTTTGCTATTTTATGTGCCACTCAGGATGACCTCAGCCTGAGGAGACAGCATAGTTGTTTGTACCTGTTAGTTGCTCAATGCCTTACACAACAGGCTTGGAAGCACTCATGAAAAGAAAAACAAATTTAAAACTCTACCAGTTCTTTATAAGTATCTCTGTAGCAATCTCTTGGTCAAAAATGTGAGATTGTTACAGATGCTTATTCCTAGTCTTGAGCTGTCACTACCTTTCCCCTCCTCAATACTCAAGAATCCCCCATTAGAGAGGAAGTGATAACAATTACCAGTGTATCCAAATAGGATTACCAGTTCTTGTATGTATATGTTTTCTATAAACACTGTGTTTACATATTCATTTAGTCATTCAGATGATCACTTTAAAAACTTATTTTTGTTTCTGCACTGTTAAACTGAGGAGCCAAAGAAGACCAGTGACTTTGGCCAGTACTGTTTCAGAATGGCAATTGAAGGCCTGATTCCACTGTTCTTAAAAATGGCAAACATGGATCAATCCACTGAGTTGCCTTACAGACCAGCCCCTATTCAGGGGAATAGACATGTAGTAAGACACTATTTAATGTGTTGAAGACTGTTAGTCTCAAGGCTCTAGATCTGATTATTTATTATTCACATGGTTTTGTTTCCTGCCCTGAAAGAACATAGGCAAACTAGTACTTCTGGGGCAAAGAGATTAAGGTGCCATCTGAGGCCTGTTATCTAAACATACTTTGCGTCACTGCTTTTATATTCAGTGTCTGAGGATGGTTTTTACATGGTGATTGAGTCATTATTAGCAACCAAATGATTGTTAGAAATCACTACAGCTAAGCCAGCTGACCTTACAAATCTGCTGCCCTTAAAATGCATTTCAGTAAAGGTATTTTTCTAGAATCTTATTTGGTTTAGAGATATTTACAGACTTCTTTTACAAGAGACCACAAAGGATCAATACAGATAAAAAACATACCCACATACTGTATATGGCAGCTATTGCAAAATGCCACAGTGTTCTTTTTGCAAGTGAAAAAATTGCAAATATGTGTGCCAATTCAATACAGATTGTTTTCTTTAAATCATAGAAACTGCCCATTAACTAAGTAGTTAATGGTGATTTTTAATTCTTCTATTCTTCTTATAATTACAAAGTTAGATACAAGAAAAAAAAGTTGCTTTTCAGTGCTCTGCGTAGGGAACAATAATGGCTATTCATTTCTCATTTTGAATCTATGTACAGTGAATTCCTGCTGCATCGCGACCTCTCCATTATGACCCGGGCACAGGCTGGGGCGAGGGAGTCCCAGCGCAGGCTGCTAGCGCGGGGCCGCGCCGTGGGGCTGGAGTGCCCGGGCGCGAGCGCCGGGGGAGGGGGAAGCGGCGATGGGGTTTGCGCTGTGAGCACCCAGTTGCAGCAGCCCAGAGAGGCCCACAGATTCTCGGGGTGGCGGGGGTCTCCCGAGTCAGAGGGGGCTCAGAAACGGTTCCCTTTGCTGCCCCGTGCTCAGAGAGTTCGAGGGGAGAAGCAAAAAAGTGCCGGGAGCCCTCCGGAGTTCCGAGGGGTGGGGCAATGGGCGTGGCCTGCATGCATATTAACGACCTGCACTTCTTTGTGAGTTTAGGGTTTTGCAAGGGCCGTCGCCTGTCCCTTTCCTAGCGAAGGATGGGGTATAACTGTATTGCTGATAATAGTTAGAATCTGTGTTTCCACAATGAGAGTGCAAGATGTTTGATACCTATTTTTGTCATATTTAATCATTTATGTACATATGGACAAAAGAAAATTGGCCATGAGAAAATGCAGTTGTTTAGATGGTCTATACTTATTTGGTTCTATGGTTACAAATAGACAGAATAATGCGTAGAAAGGCCTTTGTCTGAGAATATTTAAGATCTACAAAGTACGCAGATTGGCCTTTATACTGTTATAACTAGACTTCAAAAATTAATATTGATATGACTGACGATAGCTGGATCTGTCTAAAATTATTTGGATCTGATTTGAAGTTGTCCATTTGAGAGTTCAGTTTTGTAACTGAAGGAACTCACCTAGCAGAATGTAGGAGAATCGGCTCCGGGAACTGGGGTTGTTCAGCCTTGAGAAGAGGAGGCTCAGAGGCAACCTAATTGCTGTGTACAGCTACCTGAGGAGAGGTTGCCGCCAGGTGGGTGTGGATCTCTTCTCTCAGGCTGACGACACCAGAACAAGAGGACATGGCCTTAAGCTATGCCAGGGGAGGTTTAGACTGAATGTTAGGAAGAGGTTTTTCACAGAGAGAGTGATCGCTCTTCGGAATAGTCTGCCCAGGGAGGTGGTGGAGTCGCCGTCCCTGGAGGTGTTTAAGAGAAGACTTGATGAGGAGCTTAGTGACATGATCTAGCTGGTGAGGTGTTGGACTGGATGGTCCTGGGGGTCCCTTCCAGTTCAGAGTGGCCTGTGAGCCTGTGAGGAAACTAGGTTTATGTCCACAGCTCTGGAGTGTGGGTTCGGTCCCTGTATGGGCATTAGCTGGGGAGTTTGACTAGTTGATCCTTGTGGGTCCCTTCCAACTCATAATATTCTGTGATTCTGTGATGACCTAGTATATAACCTGAAAATTTAATTTACATTAATATCGAACTGGAATCTAGTTGATTAATCTCCCAAAATGGACAGAAACCAGTGTAAGTGGTTAGCTACTGTAAACGGCAACATCTTCAGATAAATTACATTTGCCACATCCCCAGCATTGATTTTTTACAGTGAAACTTCAAAACCTTTTTCTAGAACATGTATATGCAGCATTTACTACCTACCAATAGNAGCTCCGGCTCCGTGTTTCTGGGCTCTTAAGACATCTGCAGCTTTAGCAGCATGATCCTCCATCTTCAGCATGGCCTCAGGTAGATTCTGCATCACTGGTTTCTCTCTTTCTGTTCCATAGGTTTGCAGGCAGACAGTCTGCTTCACTATGGTCCATTCTATGAGCAGCAGCGAGACCTCTGGCCGGCCTGGTGGTGCCTTCATAGCTCTCAGCTTCTCACAGGCTCTGGTCCAGCCATCTACTTTTCTGTTACTGCCTTTTTTTTTCCTTTCTCAAATATGTTATTCACGGAGGTGTCTCTGTCTGCTCGACCTTGATCTCCATGTCAGCGATGGAGGCCCAGGCAGGAGCTGTTAACCCCCCTCGCTGCCAGAGGAAAAACCTAAACCAGAACACATAGTTAAGGTTTTCCTTGTTCCAAAACAGCATGAAATATATATTTTTTAAACCTTTTTAAGTTTGGAGAAAATAGACATGTAGAAGTTATGCTTAGTTTATAATCAAAATGTAAATTTTGCCAAACTCCCAGATCTGGTATGTTTTACTAGTTCCTCTCTTCCAGTTTCAGTGATGAACAACAACACAGGATTTACCCTTATGATAAGCAGGTTGTATAATGTTGAATATGTGACTATGTGGAGTACAATACAGTTATCCTTCACCAGGGCTGGTCATTATTGTTAAAATTTAAATAACAAAGTAATATGCATCTACTTTTTCATTTGATCTGGCTTGCTATCAGTGTTTTAAACCACATTTTTCTACTGCCTCTGCTCCTGAGAGAGTGTATTTTATTTTCTGGATTAAAACTAATGTTACTCAGCTGCCCTTATGGCGGATATTTTTCTATGTAATATTGGAATGACTCAGCATTCCCTCTGCAGGGTCTTAAAACCTAGGCAGCTGCTGTTAGGATCTAGTGATGTGTCTAACTTGCATTTTTTCTTTAAAACGTAAACATATCCTTCAGAATAATTTATTTCTTTTACCTCTGTCCATTCCTATTATTCGTATCTTCATTTACCAGTAAAGAGAAAAATTTTTAAACCCAACGTCACTTCACTCAAAACAGATCAGTTTAATTTGCAATGTCAACATTTGCAAAGTGCAAGGGTTTAGAAGGTATTAGTTAACCTCCTTTTCAGTGTAGCAACAGCTGCAGTTATAGCAGGCCACCACTGGCAGTGGCAGCTCTTGTCTCTGTGTTACATCAGCATCATTTTGAAATCACTCACTGAGCAGAAGCAGTGCACATACCACAGAAATTCCCACTGGAAACTCCTGTTGTAAAAATGAAGCACAAGTTATGACTTTTGATGAGACACACTAAATTAACAAATGCTACCTTTTTTTTTTTTTTCCTGTTAAAAAGAATATTTTCAAATACTAGACATGGTAAGACTAGAAAAACGTTCTGTTTACACTACTACAGTCTGGTAGACTTTCAAGAAGTTGCTTACATTTCACGTGAGTTATGACAAAATGTTTTGAGTATCAATACTTCTGCAGTGTACTAAGCCACTTTCTACTATGTTAGTTAAATATGATGTCTATAAACTTGTTGAATATTGCTTCTTGAATATCAGGGATAAACAATTTCCTACATTTTGTAATTCATTTCCTACATTTTCTAAATCTTTTCACGTTCAGTGGAACATGAAAGAAATAGAGGGAAGTGTTTTAATCATTATCAGGCAAGTTAATAATTCTTGCACAGGCAATTAATGTCTTTTACTTGCCTTGAAGTTGCATTCTGCTGGGTCTGTTGTGTTATTTTAATTTTTTGTAATTGATTTCCTTTTTGTGCCTGCCCTTATTTTTAAATTATTGCCTTGTTTTGTTCTAACGTATGTGCTATGGTTTGTATTTCCATATATATACACAGATTTGAATCTCAGGAACCCCTCTTAGGCACTGTGGCACAACATACTTCCAATAACTTAGCTAACTTCACATACTTCAAGATGCAGTTTTAGTGGTAGCTCAGCTTCAAAACCGGACTATAGCATCCTCAACCATGGTAAGCACATAGTGCTTGCCCTGGCGGGTCCTTGGCAGGGTGATGTAATCAACCTGCCAGGCTTCTCTATATTTGTACTTTGTCTACCTCTCACCATACCACAGAGGCTTCATCCTTTTGGCCTGCTTAATTGTGGCAAATTTGACAATCATGGATGACTTGGGAGATGATGTCAAGTGTTAAATCTACCCCTCGGTCTCGTGCCCGTCTGTATGTGGCATCCCTACTGTGATGGGTTGATCCGTCATGGGCCCATCGAGCTAGGAACAGCTCCCCTTTGTGCTCTCAGTCTAGATCTACCTGTGACACCTTAATGCGGGCTGCCTGATCTGCTTGAGCATTGTTGAGGCTTTTCTCATTGGCTTGGCTCTTTGGGACATGAGCATTGACACGTCAAATTCTGACAGTCAGTCTCTCTATTCTGGTGGCAATATCCTTCCAGATGTCAACTGCCCAGATAGGTTTTCTTCTGCGCTGTCACTTGTCTTTCTTCTAACGGTTTAGCCACCCCCACAGTATTGGCCACCATCCATGAGTCAGTATAGAGATATAATCTCAGCCACTTCTTTCACTCGGCAATGTCTGAAGCCAGCTGCATAGCTTTCAGTTCAGCTAACTGGCTTGACCCACTTTTCCTCTCAGTGGCTTTCAACTCGTCGTGTTGAGCTCTATACCATTTCCATTTCTGGTTCGCTCCCATGAGGTGGCAGGAACTATCAGCTAAGAGGGCATACTGCCTCTCACTCTCA
>WEKX01001594.1:40128-51523 GCA_013390025.1 Pitta sordida | reverse complement strand
GTGTGAAATCAATAAAAATAAAAAACTATAATTTACTTCAAAAATTAAAAAAGAAGGAAAAATGAAGAAAAATTTTGCCTAGCTTCTTTGACATGTTTTGGGGGGGTTTGGGGTGGGGGGCATACAACAGTTTTTCCCCAACTTATTTTATTTATTTTGGGTACTTCAGAGCGTCAGTAATAGAACCATCCTTCTTCTATTCATGATGTCCTGCAATGTGCCATACAGATTGTTTAAAGATTAAACTAAACTGAGTACATAAAAGAAAAAGTCTTGGTGCGTAAAATGATGTTGGAGAGCAAAGACAAGTTATACAAGTTGAATGCACAGTGTCAAGTTACATAAGTTGCAACTGCTGTATAGAATAATCATTAAGTCAATCCCCCTAACGTCATCATTCTTTTTCATATACGTTTTATTTCAGTTCTAAATTCCTTAGATAGCTGTGGTTAAAGAGATTTTATATCTGCATTGTACTGTTTTGAAGATAGTGGGCCATCATGCAAGCACATAAATTAAAGCTTTGAGGCTTCAGACAGGGTCCTCTTGAGCTCTCTTCTTCTGTCACACTCTTATCACACAATTGCAGCTAAGTCAGCTGGAGTTCAATTCATCTCATCCAATCTCCATCACATAATTTCAATATGATCAATCTCCTTCTGGAAGAGAGAGAACCAGGCACCCTGAGGAACCGATTCATCCTCTTGCAAAATAGGTGTTCATATCAAGAGATACAACTAATGCTAAAAAATTATGGCATATTTTTCAGCTGATAATAGAAGGAATCTACACAACTAACTTAAATCTAAATAGGTTGTGCATAAATGAGACAAATCTCACCCATATAGAAAGATGTTTTCCTAATGTGTCAAAGGTGAGATTTCTTACTGTTTTTTGAGATTTAGGCATATAAGTTCTCTAAAAGCTTCCATCTAAACTGTTAGGTACATTATTGATTTGCCTTGTCCTGACCTTCACATTACCATCTTCCTGAAAAGCAGAATAGAAACAGTAGCACTTAACCTCTCTGAGAAGGATCTCTACTGTGAAGTGAGGTGATAAGTTTGTAAGGTGAACAAATTCCATGATAATAAGGATCACATAAGTATAAAGTCTTTATTTTATGTTTGAAAACTACATTATGCACAGTGGGAGCTTCTGAAGACTTGAATAAACAATAGTAACAATACCTTTACTAGTCCTTTCTTAAAAGCCATTTCTGTAGTATAAATATAGGATGACCAATATTATCACAATTTAGTGGGTTTATTACAATAAACAAATGCTAAATATGGTTTTAGCATATAAATGCAGAACCATATAGCATATAAGAAAGAATGGAAAAAAAGGTGGACAAAACAAAACTGGAGTGATTTTAAAATCTTGAGCTGTTTGAGACAGGTACATCTGTAACAATGTCACTAGAGTTTTCAAAATGCATCACAACCCTGCAAAGTTTATAGTTTCACCACATCCTGCAGAGTTTATTATTTCAGGAGTGAAATCTACAAACATAATGAAATTGAATTGAATATACAAGGTTGCATATGTACCTTGAGGGCATTTCAAATATTCACACACTGAGAAACCATAGAGAAGGAATATAAGGATAAACAAAATATAGCAAACAGAAGTAAGCACGAGAAAACAGAAGAAAACAAGACCAGTGGAGATAAAACTGGTAAAATAACAGAATGTTTGGGGGAGATACTAGCATCTTCTTTGCATGCTCTTTCACTATTTAGTTGAATTTTAACAGCACAATTTTCTTTTACCAGAGAGAGACTGTATAAGCAATACATTAAAATATCTAAACAGCGCACAACTGTAAATTCCTCTACTGATCACTTCTTACCCCAGCCCACTGAAGTCCATAAAATTTCCTTAAAAACAGATTTGGCAAAGGATATAGCTTTGGGGGTACAAGGAATTGAATGGAAATACCTAGAAATGTAACAGCTACTTGGGCTGGCTCAGGCACCAGTTTCACAGTCTTGCACAGATAAGTAGTCCTAGGATTCCTTCTTTAATAGAACACCACGCCAAGTGCGCCGGAAACTTCTGAGGTAGTTTGTCTCAAGTAAAACTTTATGCCACCACTCAATAATTAATGGTTGTCTTACATCTTAAAATATGTTGATGGCATTTTTTCCTCTCAAAACATTATTTCTGTCATGGCAATTCATCTTCACTTTAGAAAATCACAGAATAATTCACTGGGAATTAAGAAAGGTTGAGGGATTGAACTAGATATCACTTTGTTACTTATTTGTCTAAATCTAAAGTTCCACTTGTTCAGGTGAAGTGAAACCTCAGGTAACCTAGACTAGCATTCAGAAGGAGTTTCCTTTGTTTCCCTTTTTGATTTTCCTAAGAGAAAGCATTTGGTCAAATGTCTGCTGTCATTGGTCAAAATTCTACTCTCATATCACTGCCTGTGTCTTAGTTAGGGGTCACTTTTACCATAGATATGATTCTTAATCAATAACAGCTACTAAACGGTGTATTTTCCCGATCTTGGAGAGTAGTATTGCTATGCAAGTAGAAATCAGATTGGAGGTTGATTTCCCCCCCCCCCCCCCCCCCGTTAAAACGTAACAGGAAGTTCACTAAGGCACTTCAGGAAAACAGTCTCCTCTGTTGTGAGTGAAGCAATACCATCCCAGTAAAGCCTTGCTTGCACTGCAAATCTAGAATTTATTGAGAGTAGCTAATAGCTATGTTAAAAAAGGGGGAGCTGTGATAATTTGGAGGGTCAGTGGCTCTCAGCATAGAGTGCCTGGAGTTTGATCAATCTGGAGGGATAAGAAGAGTATCTGTTTTCTCAGGAGTTGTATGTCCCGGGAATAGTGGCTGTCCATAAGCTGTATATTTCCAATAAGTAATAAAACTGCTTCAGGCTGCATTGCAGGGTAGCTGAATGTGGGTCACATTCTACCTACAAGTGATAATTTGGCCATCCTACAAGTTAAATATTTATTTTCTAAATGTCAGTTTCTTACTATTTCAACTTTAGTTTCCAAGGGTTCTTTTGATGGTATTACTGCCATAAGCAGAACTAAATATCTACAGAATTATAGCAAGTTTCTCTGTAACATTTCACTTGAATCTTATTCTTCCCTCAATAGATTAAAAGTTCTTTCATCTCTGCAGTTTTAAGTAGTATTTTCCACAGTAGCATGGGAAGGCCACATCTCTACTAGTCAGTTTGCTGACTGTTTCAATACTTTTATAATTTTGCAATGCTCTCCCCTTAGGCTGTCCAAGGGTGAGGCACAAGCACTGGTCTAATGCCTAATATTGGTTGTCCAAGACAATGAGTTGATTCTTGACTTTTTTCTTTTTTCCAGTCAGCTCACTGAAGATAAAGGGAGACTGCTGTCAGTGTCACAGGACTTTTAAGATTAGATATCTTTTACAATTTTGTTTAGGAAACTTCTAATATTGAGAAGTAAGACTCAAAAAGGAGAGTAATGAAAGAGAAAAGACTAACTGCCATGATTTTTTGCTGCCTTAACCACAGAGGCTAGGATGAACTCGCTTTTTCAATATATATCATGTGGATGTATTGCAGTTGCTTTACAATGGCATTGTTCAACTTTGGCAATGCATCACTGAGGTTCACTGGAGACAGACATGGGTAACATCAAGGTATTAAAAGACTTCAGATTAGTTCGTTGCTTACCAGTGACTCTATCACAGATATTGATATTTTTTTAATTCACCAAAGAAACAAGAAGCTTGAAAAATTCTTAGCCTATTTATGGACGTTTTTCTTGGATAAATTAAGGCTGCAATACCAAGGAAATGCTTGTACCAAATCATCTGTGTTTAATGTGACCAGGCAGAAAGGCGTATTTTTCTCATTCTTTGCTGGGGCTCCAACAACATAGTGATTCTTTGGAGTGGCTGACTTTTTTTCCCAGTTTAGAAAAGCTTACTGAAGCAGAAAATAGACAAATTTGTGCAGGTATTTCTAGCTGGCTAGATAAAAGATAAGATAACTGGAGTTGCATAGGTGCAAAAGAACAGTGGTGTGACCTAATGTATGCAACTGAAAGGCATTTGCAAGCCTGACACCATGTCGCTATGGTTCTGTGGCACTGACTTTGTGCTAGTTCTAGCTGGGATAGAGTGAATTTTCTTCGTAACAGCTAAATTTTGGATTTGTGCTGAAAACTGTGTTGATAAAACAGGGATGTTTTCATTACTGCAGAGCAGTGCTTGCAAAACTACAGGCCTTTTCTGCCTCTCACCTTACCCTACCTGTGAGGAGGAGGCTGGGAGTGTGCAAGAAGTTTTGAGGGGACACGGCTAGGACAGCTGACCCCAACTCATTGAAGGGATATTTCATGCCATATGGTGCCATGCTTAGCATATATACTAGATTGGCAGAGTGTCCCCTGTGGTAGCTATGTCTTAAAGAAATAAATATAGGAGTGACTTTTAAGGCCAGAAACAGGGATTCTGTGTAATCAACCGTATCTCCAAGTCACATGTGGAAGGATAAGGCACAACCACAACATGAAGGAACATAATTACCAATGCTGTGCTCTGTATCATCTTCTGTCTCCATTCCTTATGACTCCTTGTTAGCAGGACCCCATGGTCCAGAAAAATCTGTGTTCTCAAACTGCTTCCTCCTACTCTTAGCCTTTAGATAAATATGACTGTGAATGATCACTTAATAGAGATCCTTGTTCAGTTCAGAAAATGTCATCTAAGTCTGTTTGCTCTAGGGGTCTGATTATTTTCTTAGATCTTGTTTCATCCTGCCTCAAGCACCACTGTTTTATCTGCTTTGCAATGAATTTGATTCCCAGCTCAGTGAGCCTCTGCAACACCTGAGGATAGATTTTGGTGGTTTTCATCATGGAGACAAGCTCCCTGGACTGTGTTATTATTCAGATCCTCATGAAGGGCTGTCCTGCTGGTCTCAAGCCTTTTCTAGCTAGAAATTGTTTTTTAAAGTCAACAGAGTAAGAAGCATAGCACTGAAAGAAGGTTTTACAGAAATCCTACAATAATTACCCAGGTGGATGCTGGTATTGCATATTTAGAGCAATGTATCCTCATGAGGAAATCTACTAAGAGATCTTCTATATAAGCAAATTGATCCACATAAAGCTCGAACATATAATATGGTATAGCAATAAATTAGTTCTACAGTACATGTACCTTTTCTTATACAATGTGAGAAATAAGTATAAATCATGAAAATGCAGCCAGATACTATCTAAGGAATCACTCTTTAATAGTACCATCAGAAAATTACCATCAAGAATGAAATTTACAGCAAACTATAGCGGTTTTTGTGGACAGTAAAGCTGTATAAAAAGAATTTTTTTTTCCTGGCAGTTGAAGGATGCTCAGCACCATACATACATTATGATTCATTGCTTACTAGTTAAAGAATGTGATACTAAGTGTCCCAAAGTGTTTACTGTGTCATACTCTGCTTGAAATCAAGTGCAGCATTAGAGAAAGCACAATTACCTCAATCCCGTGCATACACCTATCTGTCCATCTGTATATATTATTTTAACATCTATGAAATATGCATCTTATATCATGTATATATTAAAATATGCATTTTAACATCTATGAAATGTGAAATATTCAGATTCTGATTCAGAAAATTGCCAACTGCAATTTCTATTGATAGACTGCTTTAATGTTGTCTGTGGTCAGACTACCCTGGGCTGATGAAAGGTTAGACAACTTGTTCTCAGGCAATTACAGAATCACAGAATTATGTCAGTGAGGGAAAGATTTTAAGAATAGAGATTGTGGTCTCTCTTCAGTCTTGGAGGTTTCTTTAAGTCACTTGTTTTACTGATTTTAACTCTGACTTTGAAAAGGCCAAGCAGAAGGGCAATAAATAGAAATCCTTAGACCCTGTTTCCTAAGGGATACATATTTTCATTATTGACCTGTGTAAGGAGAAGTAGCAGCTGGAGATGGAGTTGTACACAGTGTTCCTTGGCACCCTTTTATTTCAATTACAAAGACACCTTTCCAGTTATCTATGTTTGTACCTAGGAGAGCTTTGACTTTCATGTTTCTTTTTCAATATAGGTCAAACAATCAATACATAAATACTGTTCCTCCTCAAACACTTAAGTTCTGTAGGGTACCAGTGTCACCGCAATCATATCCTCTTTAATTTTCAAATCAGTTTTGGATTTTGTCCAGCATCCCCTTTAGTAAATTGATTTTTGAGAATAAGTGGTTTATATTGTCTATGTTTCTTCAGAAATTGTCTTGCTTTGACAACTTCAAAAAGTTTGACAGAAGAGACGGAAAGGAGGTAGAGCATCATCTACCATTTATTCTTTTGGGTGATATTAAATCTCTCTTTCTGGCATATACTTCACACAAACACACACACACACACACACTCTCTCCTTTTTTTTCCAATTAAGTGTGCTTTACAGCACACAGAGAGAGCTGGGGTTGTTTAGCCTGGAAAAGAGGAGGCTGAGGGGAGACCTTATCGCTCTCTACAACTACCTGAAAGGAAGTTGTAGAGAGTAGAGAGTTGTAGTTATAGAGAGTAGCCAGGTGGGGGTTGGTCTCTTCTCTCCTACTACCAGGGATAGAATGAGAGGACATAGTCTTAAACTGCATCAGGGGAGATTTAGGCTGGACATTAGGAGGAACTTTTTCACAGAGAGGGTGATCTCTCAGTGGAATGGGCTGCTCAAGGAGGTGGTGGAGTCACCATCCCTGGAGGTGTTTAAGAAAAGGTTGGATGATGTACTTAGCACCATGACCTAGATAGTAAGATTGTGTGTTATTGGTAGGATGGTGTGTTGGTAGAAGGATGACAACAACTTAGGTTAGGTAACAGGTGATAGATTGGACCTAATGATCTCTGTGGTCTTTTCCAACCTCACTAATTCTGTGATTCTGTGATTCCTTCCTTAGAGAATTTTTTACAAGGATCTGAGCAGGACCTTCCTTACAGTTATCAATTACAGGAGCTATCTTAATTCTCATACTACTTCTTCTATCTTCTTGTTTTCATTAGTGTCACTTACAGTATCATCATTAATTTCTGTATTTGGCTACTTACACTTTGATCCCCTAATGTATTTTATAAATCTTTTTTCTCTGATGTTTTTGGTCTGTTCTGTATGAAAGATAACCCCTTTAGAGCACCATTCTTTCTGCATTTACTATTCTACCATATCTCTCCTGTTTTCTACCAGTTGTCATTTTTCCTTTGTAGTTATCTTACTTGAACAATTCAGCCTGCTCCCTAATCATAGCCTACTTTTTCACAATAAAACTATAAATTAGCAACTAGAAATATATACAGAGGGTAACTGGTTTTCTTATTTTACTGGATATCAAATAATAGATACAAGTATTCTCTCCACATTAAATACTTAGCACTTAGAATATTTTCAGAGTACTGTAGAAACACTGCAACTTGGAATATGGCCCTTTAATTAACTAATCATCCTGGTCACTTGGTGCTACATATAAGCAAGTACTAAAAGTTAAGGTAACTTGCCTAGGATACAAAGCAGTGGGTCAGTAGCAAAACCTGAAGGAAAAGAAAACAAAAACAAAAGCAAAAACAAATTAGTTCCTGGATGCAGGCACAAAACCCTAAATTCAATACAGCCTGTATACCTGAATATCAATAGATAGCAAGTGATAGTCTCAATATTAAATGCTGTAAGTCTTTTATGGATTTGTGTTTTGTCAATAGGAACTGGAGTTAAAAGTCTATCTCAGCCTCAAATGATTCTCCTGTGTATTAGAATCCTTCTTTTACTGGAAATGCATGATTGCAGCAAGAAAAAATCCAGGTATTAATGCTATATAGATGAATACCATGATATGGCCTCATGATACTCAGAAAAAAAAAAGGGGAAATTATAACAGCACAGAAAATTTCTAGAGCTTCAAGATGAAATGCTTCCAATCAACATTAAGTTATCATCCAGTAAAAATACATGATTAGTGCATGTGATAGGGATTTTTCTTGGCAATATTATTTAGCTTCTTCCTTTCCAGAGTTATACAATCACTAGGATACATTTTAGAGGAACACAAGTGTTACGCTTCAGTAAGCTGTAGAACAAATATCTGAGACTATTTTTCTTCACTTTCCACCAAAAAAAGTCTTTGATGATAATAGTAGAGAGGGAAGGACCACCACCTGCAGTCTGAAAAATGTGAATATAAAATGCTTCACTTAATTTTTCAGTGGTATTTCCCCAAGATATGAGGAGAACAAGAGGCACCTATAGTTTCCTTTCCTATAACACAGTCTAGTCTAATGCTATTCAGAAGTCATTCTTTGTATGACTGATGATGAATTTTAAATTCTTGTTGAGCTAAAATCTTGACATTTAGTTCATTCATTCTCTGTGAGATGCTGAAGAAAAATTCTACCAACTGAATTTTGACTTGTCCATTGCAGTGGCCCTTCCTTTTAGCTGCAACCATTGTCAAATCTTTGTCCTAGAAGGTAACAGTTAACAACAGGGAGTTTTTGAGAGACTTGTGTGGAATAGAGTCACACTATGATTAAATGTCAAGATTATATACATATTTTTGGCACTAGAGTTTGCTGCATCTCTCATTTATAGAAAGTACTTTGGAGTTACAACTAGCAATTTTTAGGGCACAAAAATGTCTATTTTGTCAATCTTTTCAAATACAGAATAAATTAAGAATTATCCATTTGTGATGCCCTGATGATGCAGAGATTCTTCTCTGCATGAGTGTGTATCAGATGTGTGATCTTACACTGTGTGTGGTATTTCTATAATCTTTAAAATAAATATGAAAATGCTTATAACAATTATAATACTAAATTAAAGTCACTGAGTGATGCTGAATGTTTCATTATGTCATAATTTCTGCTTCCCAGGACAACTATATCACAGTCAGGAAAAACACTAAAAAATGCTCTTGAGTACTGAAGCTCACCAAGGCTAAGCAAGAGCGCACAAATGTTAATTCTAATATCACACTAAGAATAAGCAGCTCTTTACCATAGGTATTTTACATATTCAAAGGATTATGGAACATTTGATACTGAAGGCACCTCTGGAGATCATCTTATTCAACCTCTCTTCTCAAGGCAAGGACAGCTGGAGTGTCTTGCTGAGTCACTCCTAGTCAAGTTTAGACCATCTGCAACACTGGAGATGACAATGGACAATCAGGTTCAAGATGTCAACCAGAATAGCTCAGGCTGGAAGAAATCACAGCAATCATCTAGTTCCAATGTCCCTGCCATGGGCAGTGACACCTTCCACCAGACCAGGTGAGATGGACTGAAATGTTGCTGATGTCTTAAAAATTGTCAAAATCATAGAAAACCTTTTAGTTAAGGAAGCATCTGCCTGCCTGCAACCACCAAAGCAGCCCCCTTTCCCAATATCCTTCCTGACTGAAAATTGGAGTGTGAAGGGGAAATTCAAGATAAGATTATTGTCTCTGAGGAGAAGTAAACAAGGCTTAGCAGTTGGTGGAAGTGAAGAGTTTTGTATGTGTGATGGTGAAATCTCTACACACTGAACAGAGTGAATCCCCCTCCCCCGCCTAGTCTAGGAAATAGGACATACACATGGGACATTCACATGAGATGCAGTTGAGAAGGGTTCATAAACCATCAGACCCCCAAAGTGCCCCTCCCAGACTCATTCCTTAGGCCTTCCACTACCAGAAGACTGCATGTCATCCAAGTGAGGCAACAAATCCAGAGCCTCTTGCAAGAGACTGCACAGTTTCCCCCCACCCTCAGGAGAGATGCCTGGAATCTCCTGAATGTTTGTTAATCCATTGAACTCTACATTTTGGGACCACTACCAAGAAGACCAGAAGAAGATGATCCATGGGAGATCACTGGCTTCCACGGAATGGTGATATTTTTTTAATTAATCTCTCTCTGTCACTCTCTTTCTTCTTCCCCCACCCTGCCTTTTCCTATTTTTTGTTTCTCTCTCTCTCTCTCTGCCTCACATTTATTGTTAAATAAAACCTGTACCTTTGACTTTGGCATATGGTCTAGTTTACACCTTAATTTGGGCAGAGACATTTTAATAACTAGATCATAACACTACATTCCTCAAAACCTTGTCCAATCTGGCCTTGAACACTTCCAGGGATGGGACAGCTACAATTTCTCCAGGCAATCTGTTCCAGTACATAACCACCTTCATAAGAAAGATTTTCTTCCTAATTGCTAGTTTAATTCTATTCTCTATCTCCATCTCAGTATTGAGAAGAAAGTAATCTGGGACCCCAGGATCAATGTCTCTCACCCTCACAGTTATACATTCATACTTGAGATATGCCGCTCATTTGCCTGACATTAGTACCTGTTAGGAAAACCAGCAAGAGGTGACAGTCCAAGGGCTGGACATGCTTCAGGAGCATCTCCACAACACCCCAGATCCAAGCACTTGGCAAGCAGGAAGCCAGGAAAGCAACAGTAGGCTCCCATCACTGTCACCCACCCCTTTCCCCTGCTGCTGAGGTGAGGTTCAGGCTCAACCTTGTTTGAGTGCTTCACTGAACATGGCTCTCAACCCCTCACCTGCCATCAGGGTGCTGATCGTACTGTATGGCTGCACATCTTCAAGCGGAACATTTTATAATGGTCCCCTAAACAAGAAGAATGAGACAGACTATGTGCAACATACGAATCCATTAGGAAGAAAAACCCAAGGGAATGTTAGTAAAAAAATAGAATACTAATGACTCGCTGGCTTGTATACACATAGATATTTCCTGGCATAGATACAAATGTTTCTATAAGTACATCGACAGTAAAAAGAGAGGCTGCAACAACCTTCACTCCTTATTGGATGCAAAAGGGAACGTAGTAAGCAGAGATGAGGAAAAGGCAGAAATACTTAATACCTTCTTTGCCTCTGGTTTTAACAGTGAGACAGACTGCCTGGAAAAGAACTCGACTAGTAGGCTGCCGGAAGGAGTCAGGGTGCAATATAACCCCCTTGTAATCCAGGAGGAGGTAGTCAGAGACTTGCTGAGTGGCTTGGATCCTCACAAGTCCATGGGACCAGATGGGATCTATCCGAGGGTGATGAAAGAACTAGCAGATGAACTTGCGAAGCCGCTCTCACAGGTTCACACGTTCCTCTGAGTTGGAAGGGACCCACAGGATCATTTAGTCCAACTCCCAAACAGCCTCCCACAAACTAGACCATGTCACCGAGCTCCTCATCAAGTCTTTTCTGAAACATCTCCAGGGATGGCAACTCCACCACCTCCCTGGGCAATTAGGACACCTCTAAGCCGCCTCTTCTCCAGGCTGAACAACCCCATTTCCCTAATTGCTGTTTACAACTACCTGAGGGGAGGTTGCAGCCAGGTGGGTGTGGATCTCTCCTCTCAGGCTGAC
>WEKX01001594.1:5903-39840 GCA_013390025.1 Pitta sordida | reverse complement strand
TCACTGGCTGTTACTCCCCTGGTTTGCCTACCCTGAACCTTATTACCCTGCACTTGGAGTCCTGGAAGTGTCCTGGTTTTCCCTTGAACTAGGCCCCCCCACCTTGTGCTTGTTTATTTTCCCACTTGTTTACAGTTGTCATTGTTCCAGTGTGTTTTTTTTTTTTATACTCTTGTTGTTCAAACATATATAAATATATTTGTTATATTATTTTCCTTTCTCCAAGTAAGGTTCTTATTTCTCTCCATATATATATATTATTCAAGTATTTCTAAATTTAATTCATACTTGATTTTAATTGACCCGGGACACATCCTAGAATAATTACTTGAGAGTAATTATTTGAAACAAAATTACTGTTATTTTGAAACAAAGTGTCCATACTAATCTTAAAGCAATACAGCTATAGCAGCATAGATCATAGATATGCCAGGAAATATTGATTTGAGGACAGTCATCCAGTAGTAACAAAGCTGTTATGAATTGTAACAATTTAAGATATTTTTTTTTTTCTTTGTGTTTTTTTCTTTTTTTTGGTGATGGAGGTTTTGTTTATTATTGTTGGTAGGTTTGGGGCGTTTTTTGTTTGGGGTTTTATTTGTTTGTTGTTGGTTTTGTTTGGCTGATTGGTTGGTTTTGTTGGTTTCATTGTTTTAGTCATTTGGTGGGATTTTGGGGTGTTTGAAGTTTTTGTAATAAGTTAGAGATTTTTTCTCTTGTTCATGAGATTGACACCCTAGTGCCCTGGGATCATTTTCTATCATTGTCAGTATCCTAAAGCACAGTTCATTTGGTACATCTGGTTTTCCAGAGATGTCCCTACATTCTTTGGAGTGGTTAGTAACAGCATTATGTACAGAATCACACAAAATTTCAGACTACAACAAACAGTAACTGACTACTATTAGTGCAGCTTATTCTGTGACAGCTTTTGGGATCACAGCCCATGAGGCATGTCATGGTTATTGCTCTGAAAGGGTTTTCCTCTGTTACATGTCCTTATTCCTTTGTCTATGGTCCTGCTCCTGTTGTCTCCTTCTTTTGTTATCTTCCTGTCTATTGTCTTCTCTTTCTTTCAGCCAATCGGTGAAGCATTTTCCTATATGGTGCACTAAATGTAAACAGCCATTTTGAAAGTTCTGGGTAATTCAAAAGAACTGACATAAGGGGCAAGGGCAATAACCTCACATTATCATTGCAGGTGTTTATCTTACTCTGAAATAAAGTAAACTACATTTTAAGAAATCATTTTACTGTTGTTATACGATAGTTCAGCCAATTGGTTTGTACCTATATTGGCACCTATAAAGGTACCAGTAGAGATGCATGTATTGTACCTATCAAGATATATGTCAATTAAACATACGTGGCTTTGTCTTGTTTCAGCTAACCTGAAAAAGGCAGTGTCTCCCACAAATACTTTACAAAGGCAGCCTTTTAAATCTTCTGGAGTTTTTTGATATCTTCAACTTTTCTCAAAACAGACACATTTGAAACTCGTTCAAGGGTAATAATCTTTTGTTCTTTCAAGGATACCTCTAGGTTTTACACAGTGTATTTTTCATGTTGATAGATGGAAGTACTCTTTTCTGAGGATTAAACACAGAACACACTCTGGTTTTTAAACGTTTGCTGATGTAGGCATTTAACAACAGAGCTAACAACATGATTCTTCAGAAAAAAATTCTCTCAGGCTTGCTCTTTGCAGGGAGGTGTCTGTCACTCAATGCAGTGAGAGCAGTAACAGCTTATTCTGATGCCACCATTAGTAGTGAAACCAGTAACCCAATTCCGTAAATTAGTGCAATGAAAAAACAGTCTTAGGAGCCAAGTGGCTAAGTTACTTGAGTCTCATTGAGAACATTTTGAGCAGTGCAGTGCAGATTTTAGATATTATAACAGACATCCCAACAAAAAGAGAGACTGACAGAGCCCACTAAAATGCCTAATTGCATGACAAAAGAAGACAAATGTCTGATTTGCCTGATAATCTTGTAGAGGAGACGTATTTAAGAGATGTGTGTTTAAAAAAATGCAGTCAGTTGTACATATAATCTTGAAAGCTCTTTACTTCCATACTAAAAACATAAAAAGGAATAAAACATTGAAAAATAGCAAATTGTGTTAAAACATATGCATGAGAAATTACCAAGCTATGCAACAGATCTGATCATTTTAATAAAAGATGGTAATCTGCAGGCTGTTTCTACCTATTCCAGACAAAAATAATTAGGAAACTGTATCTGAGTTGGACAATTTTATAATGCAGTTCTAAATGTCTATTAAAATATCTATATAATTTAAAAATAATTTCTCTTGATTCCATAAATTTTAAACATGCTTCATTCCTAAAAGACAGAATCCTAGTGTTCTGGATCCAAACAGGAGCATGCATCCTACCCATCTTTACTCATTGAAAAGTCATATTCCTAATCTAACCCAAATACTGAGGTTTCCTACGTAGCTAATAGAGGAAACAGTGTGTCAAACTGTTAATCAAAATTTGTTTCATTGTAAAATATGCTTCTCCATTGTATTGGTCTCCACATGGGAAGGAGCAAGCAAACTGGAGAGGCCTATTGCTAAACTGATGATTCTTCTCAGCACTGTCTTTCGCCCTGCCCCCTTCCTCACTCCTGTATTGGGAAATAGACTTTACTCAGGCACTCAGACTGAGCCATGGGGTTGCTGGGTATAGATGTGCCTCAAGAGCTAAGACCTTGCTGCTGAGAGGGGAGGATGACTGCATACCTGAAAGAGCTGAATCTTGACACATCTCTCCAACTCACAAGGAGTTAAAAAGCAGGTATGTTTTATTTGGCACTGGGGACAAGGGGGATAATTGCAGCCAAATTCACCCACTGCTGTTGCTAAGACACCTTCTTATATACAGCATGGTTATACATATTCATTAGTTTCTAGAAATAGTTGTAACATGGGGTGGCCCCCAGTCCCCTCAAGTTTCCACCTTCACTCTGTTCTTCTGTTGGTCCTTTGGCTGCAGGTGCGAAGTCTCCCTCTTGTTGCTATCATGACTGGTCTGAGCTGACTTTGTTCCACCCAATCAGAGTTGTCTTTGTCTCACACAATCAGGCTTTGCTCTGCTCCTACAGTAGGCGCCTGTTTCCAAACCTGCTTGTCTCTAAGCAAGCATTAAAGTTAACCCTCCCAACCCCCAAGTGCCAACTCAACTGCAAACATTAAAATTATCCTTTTAACTCTCTAATTCTCAACTCAATCTATCTAAAATCTGCAAGTGAGTTGAGCAACCCTGAACCCTACCTTCCTGAAAGCCTGGACATGTCCTGATCCAGAGGTAGGGGTGGCAGAGGGAACTTTGTTGCCTGCTCCTCATGCTGCCCTCCCTCCATGTGGTTGGCAAGCCCACAGGTGTGGCAGAAAAACTTTGCCAGGCAGGAGGCTCGAATCAGGAAAACACAGTTACAAAGAACATTTTCTCTCTGTGGCTGAGAAGTGAACTAAATTCCAGCAATGCCTAGGAAAAGCAGCTCAACAGAAAAACCCCAAAAGCATGGCTGCAAGCACATGTATGATGGCGAAGCAGCAATCACCAAGACCTCCAAAACACCTCGTCATATTCATAGTATCACAGTATTAGCAAGGTTGGAAGAGATCTTGGAGATCATCAAGTCCAACCTGTGACCCAACACCAATTCCAAATATTTTAACAGATAACAAAACATTGGGGTGGTAACTAATGTTATCTATGTTTCTTTTTAATGTAATTCTTAGCTTTTTTCAAACTCTCTGTCTTTTCCTTCTCTTTCTCTATGCTTTAGCTTTATAGTTAATAAAAGTAATTTATAGTTTTAAAACTCAACACTTGATCTCATTTGATTCTTAATTTGCTTCTTATATTTACAGATTTTAACAGACAGAATTTCCAGTTACATTTCTTTCTGCATACATTGCCATCTACAGTAATCCCTCGCTACATTCACCCATAATGGCTTCAGTACATTGCTGGTTTTTTTCATGTGAAGACATTTTCCAGCTTCCCCCCTCTTTCTCCCCATATGGTGTGGGTGGGTGGCTCTGAGAAGCACTGCTCCTTCAGGGGCCACCCAGAGCTTGCTCACTTAAAAGAGTGTTGCAAAAATTAATAAAATGGTGCGGACGCTTTATGAAACTGTCTCAAAGGTGTATTAACCAGCTGCCCGCAAGCGCTGGGAGGCATTCCTTGTCCTTCCCTGTCCCATGTGCTGGTGCGGATGACCTGCCAGACTGTACCGCATGGGGCGTGCTGTGCCACTTGAGCAGCAGGGTCGGCCCAAGCCAAACTAAGCCAACCCAAGCCATACAGTGCTGTTGCTGCTTGCTCGTGGCAGCACTGGTGCTGCATTGCCACTCACTCATGAGCGCCGACACTCTGCTGCCACTTTCTCAGATCCACCGCACGCCCAACACTGCCACATACCTGGCACCACCACCGTGCTCCACATCACTGTGCCCACTCCGCATGGCGGCTTGCTTAATAAACCACTGACACAGTGTTATAAAAGCTTCCCCACCATTACATTAATCTTTCCAACACTCTGATGAAAGAGCGAGCTCCGGGCAGCCCCCAAGTGAGCAAGTGGCACCTGCCATCACTGCCTTCCCCAGTGATATGGAGTAGTTGGGTCCTGCATGCAACACAAGAGAGGCATGCACTACGCATGTGTGAGTATCTGCTGGTCACATGACCCCGAAAAAATGTGAACATGAAAAAAAGCTGGAGAACTGCTTCATGGAAAAAAAAATCCACGATGTATTGAAGTCACAAATGGTGAAGCGTGAAGGTGCTACTGTATTACTATAATAACTATTGTTGTTGTTATTATGACTACTACTATTTTGGCTGCTCAGACATGAGATTGTGTATTATTACCTTACAAATTTTCATTTCTTGCTTAGACATGATGCTTTAAGAGTCTACATTCTTGAGTCAGTATGAAAAGAAACATGAACTTCTTACTACATTATTGGGCACTACGTAGTTCCTGCAATCTGAAAATCCACATTCCTCATTTGCCTGTTATTGTCCATTAATATATGATAGTCTAAATCTTTTTTCACCGGGTTCATCCCTTCATTATTGCCTTTAAAACATCAATTCCTAAAGTCAGAGCCATGACCTTAAATTTTAAATTTATATTCTGTTTCGGTTTTAAGTGATGATCATTTATGTTTAGTAACTCAGTTGCAGTTTCTATTGCACATAATGTTATTCTGTAGTCAACTTGATGAAAGGTTTTGTTGGAGACTCTCATTTCCAAGGAAACCAAGATGAGTTCTTTTCCTTTTATCCATCCTATGATTTCAGTCCCCTTCTGCCTTCCTACAAAATTTGCCCAAATTCTTGCAAGCTACAATGGAAGACAAATAATTCCTATACCCATGACCTTAAAAATTATTGATTTTTTATTATTTTCAAAATAATTATAATAAAAACATAGCAATGTTTCATCTCTTGTAGGGGAAGCCGGGCAGATGTGAACTGCAGGTATTGCACAACCACTGTATCACATGTAACACTATGCAGCCAATCAGTTTAAAAGAAAGCAGTCACAGTGCAGCCAATGGCAGTGGCAGTGGGTTGTATAAAAAGCTGGTAGCTTCCCTAATAAATTTGTCTTCTTAGGTCAACCCCTTTGGAGTCCACACACTTTATTGTAACAATCTCTGTTTCTTAAAGACATGGAGACATTATAAAACTCTTGTATAATATTACTCTTATAACATGGAAACACCAACATATATGCATATGTGTTGTTGTTCCTCCTCAGGTGCAGAACTTTTTGCCTTCCCTTGTTGAGGTCCATGAGATTCCTGTCAGTACATATCTCCAGACTGTTGAAGTCCATCTGGATGGCAGTACAGTGCATTTCTGGTGCATCAGTCACTCCTCACAGTTTTTGGTCATCAGCAAACTTGCCGGAGAGTACACCCTGCACCATCATCCAGACAATTAATGAAGATGTTGAGCTGGACTGAACCCAGTGTTGACTCATGGGGTACAGCATAAAATTACTGACCCAAACTAGACTTTGTTCCCCCAGTTATCACTCTTCTGGACCATCCATTTATTCAGTTTTCAGTCAACCTCACAGTCTGCTCATCCAGCATGTGGCAGCAGTGTCTGAAGAACTGTTGCCTGTGGGATGGACTCACACTGGAGCAGTTTGTGAAGGATTATCTCCCGTGGGAGGGATCCCATGGGAAGCAGCGTAAGGACTCCTCTTTCTCAGCAGTGACAGAAACAACAATGGACTGTAACCCCCATTCCCATCTCCCTACACCCCTAGAAGGGAGAAGGTAGAACTTGGAAAGAGGGGTGTGGAGGGAAGGTGTCATCAAGATTAATTTTACTTCTCATTCTCAAGCACCGATTCTGTCAGTAATAAATTTAATTAATATCCCAACTTGGAGTCTATTTTGCCCTTGATGGTGATCGATAAGTGATCTCTCGTGGTCCTTATCTCAGCCTAGGAACTCTTTGTTACATTTACTCTCCTCTGTCCATTTTTCAGAGGGAGGTGAGAGAGCAGCTTTAGTGGGTACCTGGCAGCCACCCGGGGTTAAACTACTACAGGTGTATAATAAAACCTCTTGAAATTATACTATGTTTACATTTGGAGAAGTGACCCTTGGAAGGCAACTTGTTAGTGTAAATGTTTGATCAAGATATAATGTCTGAAATCTATATATCAATTGTATGAGTGAAACTCTGATCATAGATATCTTTTCTTCAGATTTCAGTAACGAAAAATAACACTACATTAGAAAATTTTTGCAAATTTAAAGAAAGCACTGGTGAGGTCACACCTCAAGTGCTGTGTCCGGTTTTGGGCCCCTCACTTCAAGAAAGACACTGAGGTGCTTGACTGTGTCAAGAGAAGAATTATGACGCTGTTGAAGGGTCTAGAGAGTCAATGTATTGCTTTGTGTGACAAGGTTAGGGTAGCAGGGATCTATAGGGATGGATTCTGCGAGAAGCTGCCAGATGTTTCCCCCGTGTCTGAGTAAGCCAATGCCAGCCAACTCCAAGATGGACCCACCACCGACCAAGGCCAAACATGTCAGAGGTAGTTGTAACATCACTGTGATAACATATTTGAAACAAAAACACTGTAATTGCACAGACATAATTGTGGCCAGAGAGGAGAGAAGTGGTAATATGTGAGAGAAACAGCCCTGCAAACACCAAAGTCAGTCAAGAAGGAGGAGGAGGAGAAGGTGCTCCAGGTGCTGGAACTGAGCTTTCCCTGCAGCCCGTGGTGCAGACCATGGTGAGTCAGGTTGTCCTCCTGCAGCCCATGGAAGTCCACAGGAGAGCAGAGATCTACCTGCAGCCCATAGAGGAGCTCTGCACCAGATTAGGTGGATGCCCAAAAGATGACTTTGGCCTTGTGGGAAATCCAAGCTGGAGAAAGTTCCTGGCAAGACCTATGGCCCCATGGAGAGAGGAGCCCATGCTAGAGCAGGTTTTCTGGTAGGACTTGTGACCCCATGGGAGAGACCTACCTCAGAACTCTTTACGAACTGTAGCATATGAGAAGGACTCATGGAGAAGTTAATTGAGGACTGTCTTCTGTGGGAGAGACCCCATGTGGAAGCAGGAGAAGGACTCCTTTTGTTGAAAAGTTAGCAGTGGCAAAAACAACATATGATGGACTGATGTTGATCTTCATTCCCTATCTCCATGCACCACTGTAAAGGACGAGGTAACGAGTCATGAATAAAGTTAAACCCAGGAAGGAGGGAAGGGCAGGAAGAAGGTGTTTTTAAGATCTGTTTTATTTCTTGTTTTCCTACTCTGATTTTGTTTAGTAATAAATTCAAATGATTTCCCTAAGTTAAGTCCATTTTGCCCATGACAGTAACTGGTGAGTGATCTATCCACATTGTTGTTTCAACCCACAAGCCTTTTGTTGTAATTTCTCTTCCCTGTCCAGTTGCAGAGGGGAGTGACAGAGTCTTTGATGAGCACCTAGCATTCAGCTCAGGTGAAACCATCACAGTAAGTCATATGAGAAGCAGCTGAGGTAGCTGGAGTTATTTAGTCCAGAGAAAGGGAGTCTCAGGGGAGACTTTGTTGGTCTCTACAACTACCTGAAAGGATTTGTAGCAAAGTGGGGATCAGCCTCTTCTCCCAGGCAGCTAGCAACAGGACAAGAGGAAATGGCCTCAAGCTGTGCCAGGGGAGTTTTAGGTTGGACATCAGGAAGAATTTCTTTGCCGAAAGGGTGGTTAAGCATTAGAACAGACTGCCCAGGGAATGGTGGAGTCACTATCTTCACCGAATCACACACAATATTCTGAGTTGGAAAGGACCGACAAGGATCATCGAGTCCAACTCTTAAATAACACCGCTGCCTCCCCGGCGGGAATCAAACCCCCAGTCTCTCACATGAGAGGCGGGGACACCGACAGCTGTACTAAATGTCCTCTGAAAGTGTTCAAGAAATGACCAGGTGTGACACTTAGTGCTATAATATAGTTGACATGGTGGTGTTAGGTCAAAGTTTGGGCTCTGATCTTGGAGGTCTTTTCCAGCCCTAATGATTCCATGATTCTAGGAAGTCAGATCCTGCATATTGAACACTAGAGTTTGGAACCACTCAGAACTCTACAGAAGTAATTTGCTGAATAACAGAAAATAACTGGATTACATCACATGAATTTCTAATAAAATTAAATATATATACATTGGATCAGTTTTTTTTACTTTTCAGGTATTTGCATTTCATATCCATTTTATTTTTACACTGTGGTTATATGTTATTGAAAAATAACATAAACTAAGCCAGATTTCTGAACAGGACACACTAAACAAGAAAAGGACCAGCAGAATTAGTGTAGATCCCCAGAATAGTGGGACCCAAAACAAACAAACAAACAAACAAAAGGGCATGTTCAAATGACAGATCCTGTCACCTCCATTCTGCTTGGTTTATTTCACACTGGATAGATTAAGAGTGTCCATACAGACAGTTACTGCACCTTAGCAGATATCATACAACCAAAGACAGTAAATTCTTCAGTTAGGCAGATCACTTCTGTTATCTCTAGAAATTACTTTTTTCATCAGGTTTCTCAAACATGAGTGATTCTGTTGTCCTTGTGTTTTCTCTATAGTAAAATTGCTGACCTACAAATGAATAGATTTAGGAAAAGCTGGAAAACTGAACTGTGTAAAAATCCACCTATATGCTCTTGAAATTCAAAGAAGTTTCTCATATTGCTTTAATTTAGGTATCAAAATAGATCAGGAGAATTATTCCATAGGCTGTTATGTCAGTGATTATAGTGAGGCCAGCTGAGATTATGTAAAAGCTTTATGCATCTGAAATTAAACATATGAAATGTGATGAATTGTGCAACTGTGCACCTCCCTTAGTTTAAGGAGGTGGGTTTAAAGCCTATTTGCTCTTAAATTCTTTTTAAAAGTGTTCCCTATTTTGTTGATGAAAAAGAGTTACTTTAAATTCTCAAGCTGCTGATATTACATACCAACATGTCTACAAAGTTGTCTAGTGAACCTCATCACGTCTCAAGCTTGGGCTCTAAGAACTTTAAGAAAAAGGCTGTTCTTTGCAATGTGCTTAATATGGGACAGAACAATATGTGCTCTTATGCTAATTGATAATGTTGTAATTGACACGCAGTAAGAAAAAAGTGAATTGATGCTGGAGTAAACCTATAATTTTAGCACTCGAAGGCAAGACAAAGAGTTCAATGTAAGAGTACAAATGTGAGCAAGGGAAAGACTTTTGAAAACACCACATACCAAGCAAATTCTTTTCTTGCCACTTATTCAAGTTATTGATATTTGAGCCCTCCCCTTTCAAAGAACTGCATTTAGCTCAACTCTTTGCCTCACACCCAGAGTCCTCATAGTGCTCAAGTGTAAAGCTATTCTAATCAAGCAAAATCATAGCATATAACAGATTTTTTTTGTCCTCTAGTACCAGCTCCTGCTGTAACAACACAAAAAAAACCACAGTCCAGTTGAGTCCCTGATGGAACAGATGCAAGTAACTATTCATCTTGCTGGAAAATGTGAGGGAAAAAATACAAAAAATGAAGGGATTTTGAGTATTGGTTTTAATCTGTGAAGTTTAGTATTTGCCTGTGAGAAAGACTTCCAGGACAGGATATTCTGTGTTGCATGTACATAAGTACTTACTAAATAATAGTATACAGGGAAATTATGTGTCAGTTAACAATTTAAAATGGGAGGCAGATGTTCATATTTAAAAATATACTGCAAAGCAGGAAGCACATGCTTGTGCAGAAAGCTTACTTTTAAGGGTTTCTGTTACAAATACTGCAAAAGAATTTTGTTGAACTTGTGAAAGCAACAACATAGAAAGACAACCACAACTTAGAAAGTAGATGTGGATAAGGAGATGTGATATACAGGACAGAAACTGGGATAATTTTTTTCTTGATAAAGGTAGATGTTTTTCAGAAAAATAGCTGGATTTCTGAAGAAGTATCCTGATGATATCTAGTATAAAAACTTCTAATCGAAGGAGATACAGAAACCCCGCATATCTGTGTTTGCATATTCCTGTATTCAATTAGTCGTGGTTGGATTTTCAGCAAGTTATACAACCACACGCGTGCGCATAACATCCCAGACCCCGGATTCTGTGGCTGGGAGGCACCAAAAGGCATTTCCTCCACTTAAGGAGGTGCTTCAGTGCGAGCCACGCACCCAAGACTGCCCTCTAGACATAATTAGTGGAAGGTGAGGGGTTATAGGTGCGGGGTAATTGAATATTCATGGATTCGATATCTTCATGGATTGCATAACCCACGGGACCTGTCTCCTTGTGACTTCTGGGGGCGCTCTGTAATTTGAATACCTCTAAAAAAGGCAGATCACATAAAGATCTGGTTTCTGAATTACCAGTTTTACTTGTGGGGCAGACATAACTGCACAGTGAAAGTAAAAAAATATGAGAATCATGAGAGAGAAACCCCAGTATGGAAAGAAGAGTTTTTGCAATCTGCTCAAAGACACCAAACTGTACTACAAAACTTTATATCTACCCTGAAGTTTTTCAAACACCTAAGGTATTTACATGTAGGAGTTGTTTAGCACTAATCCATGGCTAAAAGTGTATATTGCAACCTGTTACATATTTAATAAGTTAGTTGTGCAATTCTTATCATAGAAGTGAGGAAAAAGTTCATTTTACTGAACTTCAGCCAAGCTTGTCGAGAAGTAACTTTGGGAGATTAAAGTAGTCATCTATGCTTTCTCTGAAGTAAATGGACAGAGATAGACACCTCCAGCAGGCAATTCATTCTAGCCTAAATTAGCTGTCTAAAGTTGTTTGGATGAATCACCATTTGATCATATGTGTCTCTCTTCTCTCGTCTAATCTATTTCAGAGGGCATCTAGTTAACTTCAGATGGCTACTAAATTTTCAACTCTCTTTTTAGGTAAAATAAACCTTACTAACATTTATATACAGCTGCTTGAAACCAAATAAGTATATACAGGTTCTGATTTCTAGAGTTTTTAAATGCAAGAACAGAAAACAATCTCTTTGATTCTGGAGGAATATTCAGTTTTTATAAAACCCGAAGCGACCCAAAAGGTAAAAAAAAAAAAAAAAAGGAAAAAGGAAAAAAAGAAAGCTTAGCTTTAGAGTACTTACTTTTGTAACAAAATAAATCCCTGCAGCTTCAATGTACCTGTATCTCAGAGCTCTGGTCAGACAGAACTCTTTCCGGTCAAACCTGATTCATAAGACTTAAACTTCATGAGTTTCATTATTGCTATGGAGTATTCACAACTGCAGAGAATCAGGGCAGCAGTTACTCTTATATTGCCATGATGTCTAGCATTCTGTAGAAAAGCCAACTGGCAAACTTCAGGGAGCATACATGAAACCATTTATATAAAATTTAAACTTAGAATAGTAGGAGGAACTGAGTCTCACAGTACTGATAGAGAAAATGAAAGAACCAAGAAAAAGCACTCTAGAAGCAGCAAAAAACCCTATTTTAGTGACCTGGATGAGAAGTAATAAAGACTGCTGGTCCATATTAATGTACATATAATATCGGCACCATCGACAGTAAAAGTCCCATTGCATTGGAAAATGATACTGTCTTCTTTAATACTTGCTTAAAGTTGTTGGAATAAAAAAAACCCACAGGAAAAGGAATATTACTTTATTTCCTACCATGACCTTCTAGTCAGAAAATTACAATTGTTTTTGCAGATTTTAAAACCAATTCCATTCTTTCTGAAGGATCAATTCATTAGTTCAGAACTGTTGCATTTGTGTATCTGAGGAAATGTTTTGTCTGCACCAGTCTCTAGTGCTGTCTATTGAAATATATCTGTGACAATCAAAAATTCTTTTTGATTACATACTCACATTTTACATTCACATTATTGATTTTTTTTCAATTGTATGCCTATATCTCACTCCCAATCTCTTTTGGTCAGTTTACCGACATGTACAGACTTTGATTTTCCAAGTACTGATACGCCTGTTAGAATGTGAATCTCTTTCCCTAAACATTGAGCCATTAATCAACAGAACCTTTTCAAAAGTGGGTATTTCAGTTAGAGGAATTGCCCCTCTTTAACACTGTCTTCAGATAGTCAAGTAGAAAATGACCTTAAATCCTACTTTTCTCTTTTGAAGCTACACTACCTTTGATGTTACAGTGAAAGAGAAGAGAAAGGTATAGCACTTCCACAATATAAAATTGCGTGAGGTTGCATAAGTGTGCAGACAAATGGGCTGGGTTGAAAAACTGACTGGAAAACTACGGATTACATACAGAATCTTTGCTTATATGGTCTACTTGTTCGTAGTCATGATGACATGGATCTTATTTCAAACCTACGCATAACCCACATGACCCCTGCCAGACAAAGACTTAATCAAATGACTCCTGACAGAGCTACAGTGTATGCAACCCTTTCCAAAATCTGGCCACATCCCTCATTCCAACCCTGTCATGTATGCTTGGATCTAAAGCTCACAGGAAAGAAGAAAAGTTGAGAAGAGATGCAAGAGTGTGAAAGCTACCATTAGTGTGAACAAATCAGTGATCTAATTCTAAAATTCATTCATCAGCTTGGTTGTTTTCTATTTCATATAAGCATGGGATCATAGAATAGTTCAAGTTGAAAGGAACTTTAAAAATCACCCAATTTTAAACCCCTGCCCTGGGCAGGAACACCTTCCTGTAGACTAGGTTGCTCAAAACCCAACCCAACTAACCATACCACATCAGCTCTTTGCCAGGCAAATTAACATTACTGAGAAACTAGTGCTGGTGCAGAGATTCACTAAGCAAGTCTAAGAATGAAGTTTTGCTACATCTGATTCACTGAACAGTAAATCCAAAATAGTAGCTGCCCACATTATCTCAAAATCCATACCTAGATACTAAGTCTAGACATGTGCTCTGCCACCTAATAGGGGCAAAGCCAAACCCCTGTATTCTTCCCATACATAAAATTAATACTCACGTATTCACTCCCAGAGGCTGGAATCCAAATTTTAATTGTAATCTCATCAGTCCTTGACAGGTCTAGATTATTCATACCCAGCTGCTTCTGCTATCCCTTACTGTGTTCTGACACTCCACAGTGGTCTGCTTTCCAGCTATAACCTGTCAGATCCACATAAAAAGCAAGTCTTTGGTCCAAATGGACTCCAAACACAGTAATGTATCCTATTTATCAGAATTTTCTTGCTAAAATTTAACTTTAATATTGTCTTGATCTTTACCTTCCACCTAACTTAACAGCAAGAGCCATAACAGAATNCACACAGTACTCCAGATGAGGTCTGACCAGCGCTGTGTACAGGGGAAGGACAACCTCCCTGGACCGGCTGACCACACTGTTCCTGATGCAGGCCAGGATGCCATTGGCCTTCTTAGCCACCTGGGCACACTGCTGGCTCATATTGAGTTTCCTATTGATCAGTACACCTAAGTCTCTCTCCACTTCGCTAGTCTCGAGCCACTCCTCCCCCAGCCAATAGCGGTGCATGGGATTGCTACTAATTCCTGTCCTAAACTGGCTATATTGCCCTAAATTTACATCAGTCTTAAGCATATTCTAGTACTGGTAATGAAATATTCACTTAGCAGAAGGTTTCAAAGGAATTTAAAATTTTATTCACACAGGGTACAGCAATCTGATTGGTATAATAGTACTGTGAAAGCCTTCAAATGGACTTTCCATGAAGGATTTGAGGAAACCTGGGAAACTAACAAAAGCAGAACTGATGTTAATAGAATACCTACTCGTTAGTTTACAAATAAAATGATTTTTATTTTTTCCCAACTGAATGTTACCCTGATAAGTTGGATCAAACTGTTTATCTGGACTAAGATTGATTACCAATTAAATATCTCTTAAGCTAATAAAATGACACCTGAAGTTCATCCAGATGGCTCTATTAGAAACAATAATCTATGATATAAACACTACATGGAAAGATTATATTGCTCAAATGCTTCAGAAGCTACAGGAAGTTTTAATGACATCTGACAAAGCAGAAAATCTCAGTAGATGTGTAGTGAAACTTAAGGTGACCTTGTAAATAGCTTACATAAAACATTTTATAAAACTGTTCCTTCCTGACATTCTGTTTTTTCCACCATTTGCTGTCAGGTTATATCCAGTGAAATGAAACTATATGAACAGCCATCCTTCAAATACTAAGTTCCATCGTTTTTCCTGCCTCCCAGGGCATGAAATAGTGACCCACCACCTGCTCCTCACAGGTTAGTTTGTCTGGTGGCAGGTCAAAATTCATACACACTGATTTTTTCAGTACCCTAAACTATATTATATCTCTGTAGTGCTTAGGTTAGCCTCTGCTTTGCAGGTCTGCAAACATCCTTGAAACTAAATTAAAATAATTATAGACTGGAGTGTGTGTTTGAATTTTAGTGTACATCATTCAAGAATTTTGAATGAAAATGGTTTATTTGGGACACAGAACAGCCAAGGGCATATTCATTAAGTATCTGCAGCCTAAATTATTTTGGGTTCATTGATTCAGTGGTTTTCATGAAATAATTGTATGTGGCTATTCAGACTTGCAAACAAAGAGTTCTGTTTTCAAAAATGATGACAAATAGAAAGGGCAAGAAATTATTCAAAGAACTTTATCTTAGCCAATATTATCCAGGTGCATTTCATATATGTACCTATTCAGGTAAGTTTTCCATTTTTATTATTGTTACAATCAAAATAGCAATAGTATTTGTTTACTTATTTTTTTTGAACACACACACTGGCAGTAAGCATAAGATGAATAATTCTCAACCCATATAAGCAATGAGAAAGCTTTTAAGCTGTGCTTTTCTTGTCACTTTTGACTTGATGGAAAGAAACTAAATTCTTTGACCTTGGGTTAGCCATCACAAAATGTAATCAAAATTCTTTAAGCTCAGAATAAAATGTTCTAAATAGGGTAGCAAACTAAGTTTACCCCATTTCTATGATGTATCATGTCCTGAAATAGGTCATATTCCCGTAAGAATGAATGAAAATAAAAATGTTTTCCTTGTAGGAAAAAAATATGGGTTAAGAGTTAGTGGCAAACTAATCATAAGACATGCTGCCATTTTTTAGGAACACAGGCCAAAACTTAGTAAGTTCCACAAGGTAGGATCTACCTAAAAATCAGATAGATTTGCAGAAACTGAAAAATTAAATCAAACCACCAGCTTTAAATTGTATTTCTATATTAAGAAATTCCTAATGTTCATATGACTTGCATTGTTAATAAAAACATTTTTAATTACACATTTACCCCACTAGCAGCTACCAGTTCAGCAGTAGTGGCCATCCCCAGAAGCTGGCACTCTGACTGCTGGTGCCCTTCTCATTCTTATTTCTGCTGACTAGGTTTTGGTTTGGTTTGGTTTTATCCTTAAAACTCGTTCTTTTTTGGCATGACTGTCAAAAGAGTCCTGTAAATACTGATTCCTTCCAGAGATCAGAGAAATCTGGTAGATCACTCAGACTCGTAAAAGTACACCAAAGGTATTAAATGTTGTGACTGGGGAAACAGCGGGAAAACTTGCGGACATACCTTCATCCTTCCGTTAAAGGAACACAACAAACAAATACCACAACCAAACCAACAACAACAAACTCCAAAACAAACCAAGGGACAAAACCCACCACAGGAAACAAAAAGCAGCAAATGGCTGTGCTCTATTGGCAGTACAGATACGTATCAGCAAGCCCAAGAGATAATGGAAACCAAAGACTGCACACTTGACTGTCAATGTTTTTCAAAAGTGATTTAGACCATTCATGTGATCTAATAGTTTCACTAAGTAAGTGGAAAAGAGAACACTATCTATAATTTGGTTAAAAGCTAATACAGAACAGAATTAGAAAGGACAAGCATTTAGCCATGCAAGTTAGATACTTGATTCACTGACCAACACAAAACCTTAGGGAAAGTAGAAGCAACTGCAGCTAGATAGAATGAAACTTCACCTGGTGTCCGTGTGTACACTGTGTAATCATAGTTTATAAGATTCTCAAATGTTAAAAAAATAGTTTCACCTTTTATAGGTGAAAATAGTTAAAAAGCAGTGTTGAAATTGGCAGTACATCCATGAGAACTATGGGAATAAGTATTATTCTATACAGTTTAAATTAAAAAAATTGTATCGAATTCTGTGAATATTTCTGAAATTCAGCTGACGCAAGAAAAGAATTATTATAATATATATTAAATTGGTATTTTTTTCCACAAGTAGATTTTTTGTGATTTATTGGGCAATATTTATTTCTTTTCAATACTTTTTTGCTTTGTTTGGTTTTTGTCAATGTTGAGGTGCCAAATTGTGCTATTTTTAGCACATAATATACATCAAAATTGTTCATAAATATATTTAAAATTTACTATTGTTTTATTGACTTGTCTATTGATCTAAAACGCCCAAATCAAACAAGAAACAAAGCCACAACAACAAAACCCACCTAAACAAAACCCATGGAAACCCAGTGATGCAGTAGGAGAAACTATTTTCTCAGACTGAAACTGATTCTCTTCTTAGGATCAAGTAACTCGCCNGTGGCTAGTAGGTCAAGAGAGGTTATTCTTCCACTGTATTCGGCACTGGTTAGACCACACCTTGAGTATTGTATTCAGCTCTGGGCCCCTCAGTTCAAGAAAGCTGTCGAGGTGCTGGAACAAGTTAAGAGAAGGGCAACTAGGATGGCAAAGGGGCTTGAAGATAAGCCCTGCAAGGAGAGGTTGAAGGAGCTGGGTCTGTTTAGCCTACAAAAGAGGAGGCTCAGGGGTGACCTTATTGTTGTCTATAATTATCTAAAAGGAGGTTGTAGCCAGGCAGGGGTTGGTCTTTTCTCCTTGGTCTCTGGGGACAGGACGAGAGGTCATAGTCTTAAGCTTCAACAGGAAAAGTTTAGACTTGATATTAGGAAAAGGTTTTTTACTGAAAGAGTGATCCAGATGTGGAATGGGCTGCCCTCAGAGGTGGTTGAGTTGCCAACCCTGGACGAGTTCAAGGGGAGTCTGGATAAGGTGCTGAGTGATGTGATCTAGATGTAGATGATAGGTTAGTTGGATTATAGGTTGGACTAGATGATCTTCAAGGTCCTTTCCAGCCTTATCTATACTGTGATGCTGTGATACTGTGATTGAGAGCATCCTTTATGTAAAAATGAAATGCATTTCTGTGTCTGCACTGATGCTTTACCATTTCTGCAACATCTCATATTTAGTCTCTCACATAACTCCATATTTCACCCTTCAGTCTCTAAAGGAGCATCACTTCAAACAGGGCCACATGGAAAAACGCACTTCAATAACATCTGAAGGTCTTACCTTTAGGTGTTACGGCCTCTAATCTAAATGAATGATGTGCCTACAGAGTAACCTGCACTTATAGTTATGTAAATAGAGTGGTGCAAATATAAGGGAAAGAAGGATGAAAAGAAAATAAAGACAGAAGAAAAAATAAAGAGAAAATAGACTGGAAAGAAAAGAGGAGCTGGAAAAAAAGAAAGTGGGGGGGAAGTAACAGCAACTCCAGAATCATGGCAATAAAAGACAGAGGGATTTGCAGATAAAGCCAGAAGATGCTGGCAGCCATCTATCAGTCTGCCTTGATGAAACAGGTATTGAAAATTAAGTCAGGAAACCTATGAATTACATTCAATCCATGCTCAGGCCTAAGCAGTTGTCAATTTTAGCTTCTCTTGGAACCTATTACTTACAGACTACATGGCTTGCAAACTAATGACACTAGAGTGTTAAGGAATAGCAGTATGAACTGTGTACAGTGATGCTTGTCACACTTTGAGCATATCTTCCCGCTGTCAAATGTAAAAACTGAAATCCCAAACTCTTGCTTCCTCAGTGAGTACTTAACCTCTTATCACATTACATATTTCATGTGGGAGAAAAGTACATACTGGAAGAATTAATCAGTGATCTGCCTGTCCACAGAAAGCTTTCATAAAGGTTTTCTGAGCATTGTAAAAAAGTGCTTTGATTAAACTTTTCTTGAACCTTCTTGCCCTAACCCATAAATTAATCCACTCTGAAGCCGAACGCTCAAAACAGACAACTCTTTTGAAGATGCTGATAAAATATTAAACAAATATGATGTCCCTATAAAATTTTGGCTTCTTATGTATACAAAGTACTTATTTTTCATGGATTGGGATGTTCCACCTGATTAGTGCTTGATTATTTAGGATTCAAAGCAGCCTGCCAGGGAAGGTTCATTTAACTTTATGTCTACAAATACATATATTAATAGCTGTGAACTGAAATACTTGAAATTGATTTTATTAGGAAGGTACTCACACAACATACTGGAACTGCTTTATTGTATTTTTCAGCTGATGAGCTTGTCTGAGAGTGAAATATTTTAATAAGCAAGCACATTCAGAGTAAATGTCAGGCACTGTGATCCTGTAACTAACAGCTGCTGCTGCTGTTGGTGGAGAGAGAGGGAGAGAAAGAAGAACAAGTACAAAAACCCCACAACGAATGCCAAATTAGAACAAATGTTTGTCAAGTAAAAAGGGCACCTTTATGTCTAATGGAAGAGATTTAATTAGAAAAGTCACAGAAAGAATCTGTCTCACAAGTACCAGATCCATTTTCTTCAGATAAGCTAATAAACCTCATTGAACTTTGCAAAGAATTGTTGAACTAATACAAGAGGAAAAAAAAAATCAGTAAATCTACTGCAGCCTCCCTTAGAAATGGACTAACCAATTATCAGTGTGACACTCCATCCCAATAAAGAAGTAATATGACACATTTACTTACCATTTTTCCTTCCATTTTAATCAACAATGAACAAAAAAATGCTTACAATAAGAAATTACTTTTGTACATTGTTTCTTTTTTACTGCAGAATATAATTAATATATTTAGAATTATATAAATATAATAAAATAATATTTTTATTTAAATAACTTGTATGTGCTAAGTCACTTACATAGTGCATTGCCTACTCAGTTTTTTTGTCTAATTCTATCAAGTTATTTTTCTCCCCACCAGCAAGCATAACAAAAACCTATTAAGGAACATAATATTTTGCATTAGACAAGGGCATCTTGAATGCATTAAAAAACAGAGTAAACAAAATTATAGTAACAATGACAAAACAATTAAATAAAAAAATAAAGCAAATTAAAAAAAAAAGCCAGTCCAAAGGACAATGGGTATGTAGAGAATCAAGGTAACTAAAAAATTTGCTTAAAAATACCCCATGAGATATTGTTTTAAATGCTTGTGGACAGTTTTATGCTTCATTGTTATTCTTCATGTGCTTTTCTCCTTGTTTTAGCCTTTCACAGTATATCCATGTTTGGCACAAAACTGCAGGCCTGGAATTCAAGTATACAGCATGTGTATAATGGAATAATCAAGTACTTATAATCCTCTGTCATCAATTAATCAAAATACTTTTTTATCATAAGGTAGACAAATAAAAAGAAGATGCAACAAAACCAAACAGTCAAATAAAAAAATAAATGCAAGTTAGGATTTAAAGATCCATAGAAAATTCATATCATATGGATTTTCAAAATAGAAAAGACAAGCCTTTAAAAGATCTTTATCCACGTCTTCTTTCAGTACATTTTTTTTAGGGTTTTGGAATTGAGCCTTTGTGTATAGGGTTCTCAAAAGATTTCTCATTGAAATCTATGAAGGATTTTATTTCTGTCTGTAGGATGCACTTTTCAAAGGACAGAAAAGTATGGATAAAGATAAGATTTTTAAAGTTTTGGTATACATAAAAATTGAATACTTATCTTAGCAGAAGATATGTTATTTAGCTAACAAAAAGCAATCAGTGTACTTGGTGGAGAGCCTCCTACTGTGGAAGAGTAAGGAGGATTATAGTTTGAGTTCATGCTTCCCCTCTTTTATATTAAAGTATGCAATATTTTATAAAAAAATCTTTTAATAAATGTGATTTCAAATACTTAAAAAATTATTTGACTTTGAAAATACACACTTCTTTTGAAGTATCGGCTTATTTTTATGAAGGTTCACAAGATTGTCAGTGTTCGTTCTGATACTTGAGATAAAAGTACAAGCAAACTCATCTTCGTTACTACCCTTTTTTCTCTTTCTTCTGAAGTATCTATATTTGCATAATATATTAAAGACACAATTATTTAAATTGAGTTAGGGGATAAAATATATCTTTTGGATATTCTTTCCCACAGAATATACAGCAGTAGATATTGCTGGCAGTGATAGCAAAATTTTTTAAGGTTGAAAGTCATGCCTGATCCCTGAAGATAATGGAACACAAATAGATTACGTGGAAAATCCATGGTTCATGTGAATATGGAAAAAACTGCTATGTCAGGTTGATGGGGGTCAAAGCAGCAGAAATATGAAGCTGTAACAGTGCTAAAACATAAAATACATTCTTCTGCTTGAAGAAGTGTTTTTTTGAACATTGATTTTTCCCTCAAATGGAAAACTACAGACAAGTAACACCTCCTCAATGCTGTCTTTCCACAGGAATGCAAATGCATACAATTCTAAGACATATACTGGTCATTTTCCTCTGTTAGCATTATTTATAGTTATTAATTACTAATCTGTTAAGACCAGGATGTATAGGAACACACAACGTGATCCAGCATAAATATTTCTCAGAGCTTCTTGATCCTCAGTACATACTAGGTGTCCAAAGGTTTGCAAGGATAAGAAATCAGGTTGTATAAGATAAATTGGCTTAAGATTTTATGGGGTTTTAAGGTCACTATTCATTTAAGTCATGTCTTCCAGCAAAGAAACATGAGAACCCTTGATAGTCTCTTTTGCATTTGTTCAGAGATTGCTTGGCCTCTTGGCTGCAGAGAATAACAGTATACCAAGTAAAAACAGCTAAGATGGTAGTGAAAAAGATTATTTATTTCTGCTGTGGTGGTGCTGTAAATACTCCCAATATTATTATCTCTTTTCAGTATGCAAGTGCCTAGCAAAACCATTGCTGACCTACTGGATTAAAAAGGGAGGCAGATCTCTAGTGCAGTATTGCACCACAGGAATAACAACATCCCAAAACCACAAGTGGTTTTGCTTTCTGCAGGAAACTAAGAGATCATTAAGCTTTCAAACCTTTTTTTTTTTTTTTGGTAAATAACAATCTTTGTCTGGATGAAGTGATAACATGATTAAGGGTTATCTCCAGTGTCCTGTGTTGTAAATCAAAACAATTCCTACATTATTGTATGAATGATACCAGAAATGAATCGCTACCCAGAGACAGCATTCGGAGTCTAGGCAGACTGCAGCCTCTGATAATGAGTCTGGAGGAGTCATTGCCATATTGAGTAACTAACTTCCTGTAGAAACCATTATCAGATTATTTCTGTAAAGTGTCCATATGCAGGTTGATATTGCTTAAGATTGCACCTGAATGAAACAGCTTGAAATATTGAAATTAATGGGAAACATAATTACTCCATTGGAAGATAACATGCATTGAGTGTTAACAAATTTAGATTTTGCCTGCATTTCCTGTTTTTCCTATGTAGTATTAATGTTCACATGGAACTGTGGTCAGTATTAAAAAGCTGCATTCATTATGTCTTGTTCTACTACTGAATACAGACACCATAATGCTTCCCATTAAAAATATATATATATTCCATATGATATCCCCATGTGGGTTTTTTTGTCCTACCTTTTCACTTGGATGTGACACAGCTAATATACGCTCCACCTCCCTTTACAGTCTGGTTTCGGTGAGTAGAGAAGCTGGTTGGACAGACTTGAAAATACTTGTACTACATCCACTGCACCCACATTCCTTAATCTGATTAACTGAGACCATAAGTACACAGCTACCCACTGTTTTACAATCTATATACAGGTTGTACATTTCAGCTTCAAAGACAGAAAAAAATAGATCACTATATTTATTGTCAAAAATAGTGCATTAAAATAAAAAATTTGAGTCATATTTACAACTTAATTGGTTCAAAACTAGAATCAAAACTTTAGAATTGGTTCCAGATTGCCCTTTCCAAAATTTGTTTTTAATGTATATTTACACTAACTGACTACATTTTTAATGTATTTTTAGTGTCAGAAAAGACAGTAATCTTGTTATTTAAATCTAATTTGCAAGTTATTATTGTATATGAAAGTATGTGAAAATGTAATTTTTTCTATATTTTCAACTATTTTGTTATTATTTAAATGAGGTAAATTATTACACTAATGACTGAATCAGCAATTTTTAGTCTACAAACTTGTCACTACTGTTTCTTGCACTGAAAATATTTATGCTGACCATCAAGCTACCTGTGGTCAGTCATAAGAAGTTGAAGTAATACTTTATCTTTTTGATTATTTACAATCCTATGTGGCTTGCCTTACTTGATTAAGTATGTCACCTTCTTTTCATTTTTCACTCATGGCCACAGCTTAAAATGAACTTGCAATAGTTCTTTATACCTCTGTGAAATATACCTATAATTTTCCTTTAACTTTTATAAAAATGGAAGTGAACTGGAAGAATATAATGTGTGAAAAATTGGTATATTTTTCATTACTTAGCCATGTGAACTATTTTCTCTACTGTATATTTAACTGCTTTTGGCTTTGAACTTTTGCACTTCAATCAAAGTGCAGTTTTGAACAAAGCTGGTTTTTAAATTTTATGGGAGGCTGAGCTAGATTTCCTTTTTCATTGTAACTAACTTTCAAGAGAAAAGATATCAGCAGAGAATACCTCATTATCAGACACAGATCAAAATATATAAGAAAAGTAACCAAAGGTACATATATATGCTTATATGTTGCCAGGAAATTATTATATCTTTGTGTCACAAAAGCAGTGATTGCAAGTAAGGCTGAGATACTTTCTGTCTTTGTATTGTATTCCATCCCCTTAAACTTTTGCTCTTCCTGCTGCCATCACTGAGATAACAGCAGGAGCACCAGCAGAGACAAAGCACCGACTGGCTGCTGTTGTCATTGTTTGAGTCAGGACATCTGTCCATCACGGAGAAAAGTCTCAGTAACTTTCTAAATATATATAAACACAGTCATTTCTAGGTTTGATGAAGTTAATGCATTTGAATAATCCTGAAGTATTATTATTTGGCTCCTACTGGGCTCTACAGTTCATTTATATGCTAGATATAGATGTTGTTTGCCATATTATTGTGATGCCTGGGGTTATTTTTTGTCTTTTCTACTTATTGTCCTTTTTTCTTGTTTGACCATATTTTCCATGTTAAAAAGGATAATACCTGACTTTGGGATGGCAATTCTAATGACTAGACACTAGAAATTTTTTGTATGTCACATCAATTCTGTTTCTCCATAAATTCACAATACAAACCTCCAAAGCTAACCTCACAGTATTGAATCGTTTAGGGAAAAATTGCTGGCTATTGTCATGTTTCCTGATTTAAGAGAGATTATTTTCCTTTCTCCCTACCACAATGAGAGTGCTGTGAAATGACCTATTTATCTTTTATTGTCCAGCTCCTAGGAGACAGGAGGCATAGGGAGAGTGGAACTTGCATGTCCAGCTTAAAGATTTTTTGCCACCTTGTCTCCTGTGGAAAAACAAAAGAATGTGTGCAGCTGAGATCTGCATCTACCCCATTGTTCACCACTTCTCATACCCTCTGGAATTAAGGTATTTTGGTTCCAGAGATGAATTCAGAAGACTTCAATAAATGAAATATGACACTGAAACTGAATTCTAAGGAACAAAATATTATATATTTCTCCAAATAATGGGAGAGGGGGAAGGTGAAGGGAGAATAAAGTAAAATTTGAATTTCTCCAAGTTTGTCTGACACATTTCTTTCCCTTCCTATATCAGGTCTAAGCAATGAACTTACATAGATACAATTTAAGGAAAAAGTGAAAAAAACACAAATCACAAACAAAAATTAAAACAAACAAACAAACAAACCCCAAACCAAACAACAAAAATATCCCTGAAGAACAGATAGTCATTTGTAAGGAGATGACAGAACAGAGTCTCTCTTGATAATTTATCAACAGTAATGGCTTACTGGACAGGTCCCAGAAGAAGGGTCCAGGGAATTATACCTGTCAGCTTGACCTTTGTTCCAGGCAAAATTATGAAAAGAATCATCCTAAGGAAAATTACACTGCACCTTCAGGATAGTAAGGAGATCAGATCTAGTTAACATGGATTCAGGAAGAGAAGGTCCTGCCTGAACAATCTTATTTCCTTTTATGATCAGGTACCTCACCTGGCTGATGAAGGAAAAGCTGTTGTTGTAGTGTACCTGGATTTTAGCAAAGCCTTTGATACCGTCTCCCACAGTAAACTCCTGGTGAAACTGGTGGTTCGCAGCCTGGACAGGTTTACTCTGTGCTGGGTTAAGAACTGGCTGAATAATCAAGCTCAGAGAGTGGTGGTGAATGGTGTGGTGCCCAGTCCAGTTCATGGACGGTCACTAATGAAGTCCCCAGAGTTCAGTGTTGGGACCAGTTCTGATGGATATCTTTATTGATGATCTGGATGAGGGGATGGAGTCCTCCATTAGCAAGTTTGCAGATGACACCATCTAGGAATAAGTTTGATCTGTTAGCGGGTGGGAGGGCTCTGCAGAGAGACCTTGACAGCCTGGATAGATGGGCTGAATCCAACAACAGATCTAAGTGCTGGGTTCTATACTTTGGCCAAAATAACCCTATGCAGAGCTACAGGTAGGGGACTGAGTGACTGAAGAGTGACCAGGCAGAGAGGGACTTGGGAGTTGAGNACCAGCATTGAGTACAGGGGAAGGATAACTTCCCTAGTCTGACTGACCACACTGTTCCTAGTACAGGCCATCCTGATCTGTATCAGGAATAGTGTGGCTAGCGGGACTAGGGAAGTTATTCTTTCCCTGTACTGGTTAGGCCGTATCTTGAATACTGTGTACATTTCTGGACCCCTCAGTTTAAGAGGGAGGTTGAGATGCTTGAACATGTTGAGAGAAGGGCAACAAAAATGGTGAAGGGGCTGGAGAACAAGCCCTTTGAAGCGCGACTGTGAGTGCTGGAGCTGTTTAGCCTGGACAAGAGGAAGCTCAGGAGAGAGCTTATTGCTGTCTACAACTTCCTGAAAGGAGGTTGTAGCCAGGTGGTGATCAGTCTCTTCTCTCAGAAAGAGAGGACATAGTCTTAAGCTGCGTCAGGGGAGGTTTAGACTGGATGTTAGGAAGACCTTTTTCACAGAGAGAGTGATTTCCCATTGGAATGGGCTGCCCAGGAAGGTGGTTGAGTCACCATTGTTTGAGAAGAGATAGGATGAGGTAGTTATGGGTTTAGATGATAAGGTTGTGTTAGGTAATAGGTCAGACTCTGTGATCTCAATAGTCTTTTCCAACCTTGTTGATTCTGTGATTCTGCAACAGGATAGTAATTTGCTCTTTTTCAGACATACTATGCTATCTCCATTCTCTGTGTGAAGAAAATGAGAAAAACTAAAATGAAAAGAACCACTTCCTACTCTCAGAGGTTTTTGGAAAACGGAACACTAAATGGAACTAAAAAGCATTTGCCACAAAGATGCAGACAGATAACTATCTCTTTCTTATTTATTTTAAAGCATTAGAGATGCATTCAGAAGACAAGTCATCAGTCAGCAGTGACAGTCAACATAAAAAAGTATAAGAATAAATTGGGCTTTAATTTTTCTTGACTAAGAATAGACATCTATCATAACTAATGCACTTCTAATAGCGCAGCACTTTTTTCCATTAAGTAATCTCATCTATTTTGTTATGTGTCTTAAACCTAATTAGGAAGAAACAGTCCTAGTGGCTCTGATAGGAAAGGCAATATTTCTTTTGACCAGTGTAGGTGAAATCTCCGGCAATTAAAATTATGGCAAAGTTTACGCAAGAACAGAGAGATCATATCTTTGCTAAATAGGCTGTGAAGTCCTCCTACTTTTTGTACTTAATTACTGGTGTCATGCTTGTAATAGCAGCATCTGTGCACACTCAACACTCTAATGGGCAGCTCCTACAGGACTAATGAATTTTAATTGATGGTGTTTAGCGTGGCTTTTGGTTTGTGGCTCTTGTAGAGGAGGCTATGCCCTTCTGCTCTTCTGTCCCCAAGTGAGCTGCATCTCTGTTGGGGAGCTCATAGATACAGATGGTCAACAAAAGGTGAAGAATGCCAGAACTCTCTGGGCATCAGATGCTTTCCAGCAAAGATAAGGCTTGAATTGCTAATCAGCTTCCTTTATTCCACCCAAGCTGTTTGCTCTGTGGGCTTAATGTTAAATCTTTTTAAGAAAGTTGACACATTTTTTTCAATTCAAAATATGCTTCCTATGTTGGCAAATCAGAAGGCAACTTTCTTCTCAGCCTCCTCATAGGTAGTTTTAAATGTAACATCTTTTGTCAATGGCAGAACAAAAAGACTTCATGGTGACACTTAATAATTTTACCCTTTCCCAGAGTTTTGCAAAGGACTGAAAATAACATATCTTCCTAAAATTTCCACTACCTCTCTAAATACTAGTTTTTCTGTATATATTCTTTTTTTCAGGCATCAAATGTTCAGTCTTCGTGCTACGTAATACTTTCTTCATCTCTGGTTACAAAAAGATGCAATAGAATGCAACACTTATTTTGTGGAAGCATCATTATCTTTTGCTTGGTATAAAAGAGTTCTAAAAGCAATGGGCAAGGAGTTGAAAAAACAATATAAGTGCCATGAGTTTAGTATTCAAAAATTTCTTCTTTAGGAATATCTGAATCTTCAAACTGGCAATACATCAGAAGCTACAGAGAGCTATGGTATAATCAAAATCTGGTTTATATAGAAATTGGAAATTATCCACCCTTCTAACAGCTAATTAACAGAGCTGATTTTCATTAGTTTTAAGACAATTGCTTGCCTGTTTTCCCATAGCCTGTCCACCTAAAAGTAAAAATTAAAATGAAGAATGGGGATGTACTGTTTATGAGTGATATCTCTGAAATGCTGTCACCTGTCCCTTTTTGACAAAAAAAGGCAAAACAAAATGAAAAACAAAACCACAATACCCCATCCCTTTAGGGATAATCTCAGATTTTTTAAAAGACAAAAGACCTAAAGAACTTTTTTTGTCTGGAATATATATTAGTACTTTTTGACACTAGAAATACGTGATTATGAATGATTACTTTAAATAGCCACCAATTTAGTTGGTATTTTTCAGATGAGAAGGAAACTGAAAGAGTTTAATTCAACATTTTCTTGTTTGCATACTGAAATAATGTTTGCATTACTTTCCAAAACTCATCTGTTTTATCTTTGCTAAGACAGTTCACACCAATTCTGATCTGCAGGATGTAGTTGCAATGCCAAACACATGCATTCAGCTCTTTAAGAAGTTATACCTTTTCACATGTGGCTCCATTTCCTAGAAATAAGGTTCATGACCATCAAACCTTAAGGACAAGTGCAGTCATTCACTGACTACTGGAAATAATGATATAATAAAATGCTTCATAGGAAGAGACAAAAAGAAATTAATAAAATTAATCACTAAGAAATTATTTTCTTTGTATTCCAAGCTCAACAGTTAAAATATGAAAGGATTTCTGTGAAGCTGTCAGTATTTTGTAACAAGGACTTACCAGTTACAGATTATGTATTTTTCTACAAAGTATGTTTAGAATCTCACATCTCTTGATTACAAATTGGAAATAAAACTTTCAAAACAGCCTTTAAGAAAGATAATTCCATCATTTGTATTTGCAAAGGGCAGATCGTAGTAATTCAGTCAGAATTTGGTGGGTAACAAGAACTTCACAAAAACTGGGAGAAAAACCATCCATATAATTTAATAGCAATTTTTACAGAAGTTAATCTTTGATCATGTTTGTGCATATATTGGGCCACACGTGTTAACACTTTCTGGCTGCACTTTAGAGGTATGAGACATCTATAAAAATAATTTAACTAGATGGTGAAATAACATTTACACCTGTTTTGAACTGGTTTGGTTTATTTTTTTCCTATTGGGTCAAGTCTCTAGGTCACAACTATGAACATGGACAAAGAACTTAATAACCATTCACGTTCTAGGAAATTATATTCCCAGAGGGAATTAGTACATACCAGAGAGTTAAGGGGTTGTTTCTGAGTATTCACAAAATGAAAGTCTCTTAAAACATTATTGAAAAATATACTTTCATTCAAATAGAAACATTATGAGTTTGCTCTGACCAATGAACATCAAATATGCAGTCCTAGGAATAAGTCATTCATTACAAACCGAGTTTTCTAATTCAGGAATTATGTGTGTAAAATTTCATATTAAACACTAGATCTGTTAAAAATGCTGTCAGTAAGCCTGCTTTAATATCTTCTGTACCCAAGAGAACTGGTAACAATATGTGGGGATCAGAGCTAGGGTGATCAGACCTTTTTGTTACTAAGCAAACTGTAGTTATTGTATTTTTTGAAATGGCATTCCATTTATAAAGTGACTTAAAATGCTAATAAGTGGGCAGGTGAAAATACACACAGATAAGGTCAACAAATGATGTACAAAACCCAAGTGGATGCAGCAAAATAAACCCCAGTGTAGCTGAATACTAAAAAGTAAGGTGTAAGGTAATTTTCATGGCAGTATACCAAGGAGATAATCTCTAAAGTGTCAAATTTCTTACAGAACTACGTATGTTACTTTCAGATAGGGTTATACTCTGTTCCCTGATCATTGTGAAATAAAGGAAAAAAAAAACTCTGGGTATTGCTGTTGTTATTTAATCTTGAAGATGCTAAAAATATTTCTACAGCAGGATGAAAAGCAGTACATCAAATGGCTCTATATTGTGGCTACATACACATACATATACAAAGACACAGAGAGGTGCATAAACCACAAGATAGATACCACAGAATTTGGGGAAGCCTATGAAGATTCTGTGCTTAGAGATTCTGTGCTCACCATGAACAAAATACAGGCACAGAATGCAAATCTGCAGGGGGGATATTTCTCAAAGATGAGCAGTTATTCTGCAAAAAAAAATCTAAGGCTTCACATTATAGTTACACCAACATAACAGCTCCCTGGCAATGAAGGAACAGCTCAATCTCCCAAGAGAGCCCTTTTTCTGATCACATAGATCTGTACCACCTTTTTCACCCTTATGGTTGCTCATTAACTCTTTAGGCAAGCCAGAATAAGTAACTAAACCCTTTTTATTTTGGGTGGTATGGAAATAGATGACATATTTTAAATATACAGTGAATCCCCGCTGCATTGCGACCTCTGCATTACGACCCCACCCAACTGCGAAGCAAATTTCTCGCAGTTTTGATTCAGCCGTCTGCGAGGGCCCCAGGCTGACACATGCGCAGTGGCTCTGCTCTACTGAGGGGCGGTGCCATGGTGCCTGTGGGGTGGAACTCACCCCTCCCTGCGGGGCTCGCAATGGCGGCACCGTGCCCCTATCCCTGACTGGGGAAACTGCCCCCCGAAAGTGAGGAAAGCAAGGGGGGGCAAGGGCTGTGTGCTGGGAGGGGGCTANACACCCCTTCCCTGCCGCAGAGGCAGGGCGAGTGTGTGTGGGCCAGCATGGGGCCCCTGGGGCCAGGCTGGGCCAGGCGGGGGGAGCAGCAGCGCAGGGTTTGGTCTGTGAGCACACACAGTCACAGCAGCCACTCAGAAACAGTACCCTGTGCTCCCCTGTGCTGAGACAGACCATGGGAAGGAGTGGAAAATTGTCCGCAGTGCTCTGGAGTGACGGGGGTTGGAGTAAGGGGCGTGGCCTGCATGCATATTAATGACCTGCACTTCTTTGTGACTTTAGCTTTTTGTGACGCCTGTGGTCTGTCCCGTTCCCCGCGAACGACGGGGTATCACTGTATTTTACATTTCTGAATCTACTCATGATGTGATCAGACAAGCCATATAAGACAAACATGAAGTGTGTGGCTAGTTGTATCAGTTGGAACTATTTGTTAAATCATATTAGGTGACAGACAGCATTTAATTCTGAAATCTTCTGAACAGGAAGAATTCTACTTAAATTCACTAGAATGAATACTACCAGGACCTTGTTAAGACCTAAATTAAAGTACCCAGCACTAGGCAGAGAAAACCTTGATAGAATGATGAGTGATTAAAGAAAAATAGAGAAAGGCCATATTGTAATACACATGCTTGTTATGAACTTCCATTAATAGACCTCCTATACAAAAGTCATGTACCATCCTTTCTCAAAGAAGATATAGTGTAGATGTGTAAACAATTTCAGTTGTTATTATTATCTATGATAAAGAATTTTCAACCCTATTTCCTTTCACATGCATATCTCCCTGTGCCTCAGCAGGAAGCTCTCTGGATATTGTCAGAGAGCATTTTTGTAACGTACTCTAGATGTTCTGCCATTAGAAGGAAGCCCTTTTTTAAGCTAGGAAATAATCAGAGATCGTCCAATTAATGTTGCAACAAATTGGTATCAAATGACAGTGTCCTAGGTGGCTTCTACCAGTGTCTATTGCCTGCTATGTAGGTCTCCTGTAAAAGGAGTTGTGCAGCATAAATATTTTCTTGGCAGATTGCCATTCAAGGCCCAGTGCCAGAGGTTTGCCCCAGCCTTGTTCTATGCCTGGACCTATGAGTTCACTTTCCATTATGAGGTTGGAAGTTTGAAAGACACTGGTGTTATTTAAAACAACAGTTTAATTTAAACATGAAAAGCAAAAAAAAAAAAAAAATGTTAACAAAATCCACTGCAAGGGTAACTTTGTGCACGCTTATGTTGAACAAATGTATTGATCACTCTTCACAAAGACATACTTTAATATGTTGTAAAACCTAACTAATGTAGTATTATAAATAAAACAGGGGAGGGTTAAGTGCATGGCATTAGATAAACATATTCTGCAGCACAGATATGAAACAGCTCAGAGCATTCACTTCCTAAAGGACCATTAGCTAGATTCCATTTTTTAGTCCAGTGATCAATAGACAGTTCTATTCCCAGACCTTTCCTCTAGCTCTCAGTAACACAATATTATCTAATCCCTGCCCTACCCATTCTTACTAAAAAAAAACAAAAAAAAAAAAAAGAGTAATATAAATTGGCATACTTCGAAAGCATCCAAGGCAGCCCTGCTGAGATGCTCTGGGCCAGACCTCTGTTAGGGTATCTGATTCCCTAATTTTCTTGACAGGAAAAAAGAAGTTTGGAGGGCATTAAGGAAAAAAATCATACAAAAGAGATTCCCTGCAAGCTGGTAAAAATATTTTCTTCAAATTGAATGATCTCAAAATCAAATAAATGGAATTTTTTGGTGGGCAGAATTTTGGGAGATGAATATTTACATTTCACATTTCTAGTTTTCTTCCCTTTATTATCCGTTGTTTCTGTACATCCCACTCCTGGGATCTATCCTTCCTCTTCTCATGTCAGCTGTTCACTGGCAAGAAAAACAACTTTTCCAAGTCTTTTGACTACCCAAAACTCTAATGGGACATTCATGACTCTATGTGAAATACCATATCTGAAAAGGCATTAATGAAAAAAGTAGCATGATGCGTATATTCTGTCCTCTGCTTATGATGGGCAGTTTCCACCCACTTGTAAGGTTTGTTATTTCCCTCATGTAATGCTATTGACTGAAGAGAAAATGAACTTTCACTTGAGTTTACAAGATTTCTTCTAGAGTAAATATAGACTAATATGTGCTCTATAAAAACCTTCAAGAAGGAACAGTGTGTCATGCATAGATGATCAGTATCAGAATACAAAGTATCCTTCTCAATCATCCAGCAGCCCACAGGAGTTCCTGTTGACTCCACTTCTGCTTTGCTTAACCATGAGTCAACCATAGTCAGAGACATCAAAGAGTCTGAAGAACCAACCAAGATCACTCAGTTACTGTAAGGCAGAAGAGGTTGTGATAATGTTTTGTACCTCTAGTAATCTAGTAAGTCATTGTTTCTGCACTATCCAGAAGGTAGCAGGGAAGGAGTGGTACCAATCTCATGCTGCTCACTGAAGGGTTGTCTCATCTGGAGCAGAACCAAGAGACACCGAACACAGTGTATTCTGACATCTGACAACAAATAAAACAGTTTGTTCAAGTTTGTGTGGTTTGATGCACCATCCATATACAGCCAGAAGTTTGCACAGAAAAGCTATGGTCTTGGCACATTGACTTTGGTGGAGTAAATCCAAAACGCAATGGTGTAACCAAGTGAAGCATCACATTTCCACGGTGCTGAGACTGAAGAGCAACTAATGTAATTTCTAACATACTACCTATTTTTTTTAACTAATTTTTTCCACTGTAGCTGAATCACTATAGTAATTCTGAAAACCTTCTGCAACAGAATATTGTCTAACAATATTGTTGTGATTGTCTAACAATCACAACAATCAGTATAGACACTGAGCAAAATAGACACAGTTCAGAAGTGTGTGCCATTAGGTTTTATTTTGGCGATATTTTTTTTCACAAACAGTTAAAGAAACTGTGTTTCAGGGTTTGAGTACAGAAAATAAGCACTATTTAAATGCAGATCCTTCGGGGGAAAGACAGCAGCTCCCCCCTCATACCATCAGAGGAAAGAAGATGGAATATACATTTTTGACAGTTAAAGCTTTAGCAGAAAGAAGGTACAGACAAAAGCGGGTGAGATATGGCTCCTAGAAAGCCTCCAAAAACCTCATGCTTGCACAATTACAAAGCAGTACTGCTGTGAAAGAGATTAAATCAATAAGAAGAAAAGGGAGAGAACAAGAATATACTGCATTTATTTCTGCCTCTGTTCTGTTGGTGCTGGTGTATATAATGCAGCAGCTCAGTTCTTTCAAATATTCCTACACAGCTTACCGTATTGCATCTATGTAAATAAATAAATAAATAGACAAATAGTAAAGAAGGTCTCTAAATAAATAAGTAAACACTAAATAAGGATATATTTAATCCTTTTTATCCAAGGCAACTTTATTTAGAAAGCTGTTTACCTTTATGAAAAGCCTCATTAGGCATAAAAACAAAGAATGAAGTTGATTAATGTGCTCTAAGTGTGATGTTCAAATTGTAATTTTCATATACGTAAATGGATGCTTCTGCCATATTTTGTTTGATAATTAACAGAGTTAGCACTGTCCAAACCACTAATCAGCTTCTTTTTATGAAGACAGCTGCAGAAGATCCTTTTAGAATGCTAATTTTCATTAGTGTCTTCACTCACTGAGAACTAGGGCCTTTCTCACAAATAACCTCATCACTTTAAACTGGGCTTGGGAAAATTCTGTTCACCTGGAATTCAGTTGTTTGGAGATTTTTTTGTTTTTTTCAGCAGGGTAAAGAGCAGCACAAAATCCTCAAGTGGATTGACTTAAAATATTAGTGTCTATAAATCACGACCAAGTTAATTTATACTTTTATT
>WEKX01001590.1:37766-59790 GCA_013390025.1 Pitta sordida | reverse complement strand
ACATGAGCCAGCAGTGTGCCCAGGTGGCCAGAAAAGCCAATGGTATCCTGGGCTACATCAGGAATAGTGTTGTCAGTAGGACTGGGGAAGTCATTCCCTCCCTGTACTCGACACTGGTTAGGCCACACCTTGAATACTGTGTCCAGTTCTGGGCTCCTCAGTTTAAGAGGGACGTTGAGATCCTTGAGCGTGTCCAGAGAAGGGCGACAAGGATGGTGAAGGGGCTGGAACACAAGCCCTATGAGGAGTGACTGAGAGAGCTGGGGTTGTTCAGTCTGGAGAAGAGGAGGCTGAGGGGAGACCTTATTGCTCTCTACAACTTCCTGAAAGGGAGTTGTAGCTCCCTCCTGAAAGAGTTGTAGCCAGGTGAGGGTCGATCTCTTCTCTCTGGGTACATGTGATAGAACGAGAGGGCACAGTCTTAAACTGTGTCAGGGGAGATTTAGACTGGACATTAGAAGGAACGTTTTCACAGAGAGGGTGATCTCTCAGTGGAATGGGCTGATCAAGGAGGTGGTGGAGTCACCGTCCATAGAGGTCTTTAAGGAAATGTTGGATGCTGTACTTGGTGGCATGTCCTAGATATTAGAGTAGTGTGTTATAGGTAGGATGGTGTGTTGGTAGCAGGATGGCAACAAGTGAGGTAACAGGTTTGGCTAGGTTAGGTAATAGGTGATAGGTTGGACTTGATGACCTTTATTGTCCTTTCCAGCCTTACTCATTCTGTGATTCTGTGATTCTGTGAAAATACTTATTGACTTCTGCAATTAGAAAAAAGTAAGATATAAATATGTTAAAACCAGAACAGAGGATCACAGTATCACAGTGTTGATAAGGTTGGAGAAGACCCTGAAGATCATCAAGTCCAACCTATAATCCAACTATAAACCTAACTGCTATAACATTTATATCATGACCCTCAACACCTCATCCTGTCTACCCTTAAACCCCTCCAGGGACGACAATTCAACCACCTCTGTGGTCAATGCATTCCAATGTCAGATGACTCTTTCAGTGAAAAAATTTTTCTCATGTCAAGTCTAAGCCTCCCTTGCTGGAGCTCTTGCTCTATCTCCAATGTCCAGAGAGACAAGACCAACCCCTTCCTGTTTACAACTCCCTTTTATGTAGTTATAGACAGTGATAAGATCACCTTGAACCTCCTCTTTTCCAGACTAAACAGACCCAACTTCCTAAGCTGCTCCTCATAGGGCTTATCCTCCAGCCCCTTAATCATCCTTGTTGCCCTTCTCTGAACTTGTTTCAGCACCTCAACATCTTTCTTAAATTGAGGAGCCCAGAACTGGACGCAATATTCAAGATGCAGCCTAACCAGTGCCCGAGTACAGGGGAAGGATAACTTCCTGCTGGCCACACCACTCTTGATGAAGGCCAGAAAATTAAAAAAAATAAGAAAAAAAAATGTTTCAGTAAGAAAAGTTTTTGCTGATCAGTAATTACTTCTACTTATATTGTAACAGCGGTGAAAGACAAACACTGTTACACAGTTTAGGAAAAAAACAAGTTTTTTGTAATGAAAATATTAAACAAACCTCAAACAGAAGCCCTGTGGCGGCTGAGGAGCGTGTATGAGAGTAAAATGGAACAAAACAAAACAAACAAAACCCACAAAAACCCAAAACCAAACAAAACACAAGTCTAGGAAGAAAAATGTCATAACTTAATTTGCAGTATCCCAGTAATATATTTCTATAGCATAGCTGCCAAGGCAAGACAGATGAGCACTCTTTGGAATTAATTCAGTGGCTGCAGAAGTAGAAAATATTCTACAGAAGTAGATTAAAAAAACCTATCTCGTTTAACTGATGTAAAATCATAGATTCTTATGTAGTTTTCCAGCCTTCCAAAGTGAGACCCTGGGAGGGAGTAGAACATAGTGAAAGTTTAGCAGAATAAGAAATGGGTAAGATAATTAATAAATTTAGACTAGAAATTAAGACTATTTCTAGGAATGCAAGATTGTTTTTCTATAATAGTTTTGTAGTAGCATGAAATATGGCCTGAAATGGAACTTCACAATTTTATGAATGACACAAGTCAAGTGTTTTCACTACAATTATTCTTGGGATGAAACATGACCTGCATGTCTCCCACTGAGACAATTAAAAGTAGCCTGACTAAAGCTTCTGAACTTGTTTGGACAAAAAAATATTTTCAGATTATACAGTGCCATTTTCTAAGCCAGCCTTTCTTGTCACTCTTTTTTATGATTGATCATGTTAGTGAGAAAAATAATTTACAACATAAAGTAATCAACCCAATATCGCAAGGATTTATTTCAGCTGAACAACTGATAGTCACTGAACTCCATTATTAAATTAGAATCTTCATTCATAGTTATCCAAAACTTGCTTCTTAAATTGTCACATATCGTTGATCACCACAGCGCTGTAGAATTACTATATATGTACTTCCATTTCATACAATCAATTTTATATTTTGTGGTCTTTATTTTTGGTTTGAGGGCTTTTTTCCCCTATTTGGAAAGCTTGGTAGTGGAGGCAAAAAATTAGGCATGTCTTGATTCAGCTTCTCTGCTTGCATAAAAAAGGAAATTATTAATTAATATGTCAAAACCAAACTATTCCATTTTCCACATAACAACACCGAAGTAGTGCTTCAGTTACTTGCTTATGTATTCATTCTGCTTTTACTCTTTCCTAGCCTCCATCGCTGTATAATCAGATAAAGTGAAAGAAAAGTTTCTCGCAGAATCGGGAAATATGTGTGTTTATCATTCGCTGCTTTTATTTTCATGTCTTGCTGTTTCATTTGCACTCCAAAAAACAATCCAACACTAGTAGTGATATTATATGCTTGGGCTGTTTGCCATGTTATCAGGGCCAGTGCCCATTTTTCATTTTGTATTTATCAACTTGGCTTTATTTTTAAAAATGCTGGGCCTTTGGTATCCTTTTTTTTACCATCTGCTTGCCTTCGTAGAGCTACACTGAGTACCTGGCAGCATTCCATAAATGTTTTGTCACCAATTGCATTCCTGAAAGGTTTTCCAAACATGCACAATAAAACATATTTTTGTTTATTTATCTCCCACAATTATAGAAACTGATTTTACTTTCCTATTTAATGGATGTAGATAGTTACCATCAGAAGCTCCAGCAGTGCGTTGTCACAGCTCTGTTTCTGTTTTGCTAATGTCTTAATATAGCAAGCTCAGGTGATAAGTGGGCAGTGTCTCTTCATCAGAGAAGTGAGGAGAAAGATTAATATGGAAGGTGGTTATTTTCCTGAGGCAACAATAAAGAGATTGGGCAGCTGTGGTCATAGAATGTCCTATTTCAGCCTGTGGAACTTGTTTTGTAAGTTTCCAGACTACAACTAGACCTGAAAGGTTGGGAGAAGAAATGAGGCTATCTAGACAAGTAAGCATGTTTAAAACAGAAATGCAGTTAGTTAGAACAATCAAATTTTAGGCACAACAGGGCATCCTTCATTCTAGGATATGGGATGATGTTCCATTTCAGATTTATAAGAAAAATTGCAATTAAATGTATACTTCTTTTATTCAGTGTCCTAAAGAGAGTCATGGCATGTAGTGACATAACCTCATTATGAAAAAGTGTTAACCTTTATGGGAACATTCCACAGTTCTACTAAAACGTCTGAAAAAAAAAGTGTGGTATCTCATTGAGACAAATGTATACTTAGGTACCAGGTACATTCTGGATATTCTCTTTATTCGCTCTGGCTTGTTTTCAAATCAGTTTTAAAGTGCATCTACAATCAGATAATTGACATCAGCATGTTTGTTCTAAAATGTGTAACATTAATAGAAAGGGCAAAAATGGGTATAACTCCCATCATTTACCCCATCAATGTATAGCAGAATTTGCCAAAAGTAATAATTTACCCCATCAATGTATAGCAGAATTTGCCAAAAGGAATAAATAGTATTAAGATACAGCAGAAGAAATACCATGATGTAACAAATTAAACACCATCTTTCTCCTGAAGAAGCTCCGGAGCAAATACTGAAAGGACAAACTCCTCCCACCTTTATGAGTCATACTGTTGTGTGCTTCATTAGCAGTAGCTTCTGATGTTATAGGTGGAATGGGAGCAGGTTAAACCAGTTAGTGCAGGTGTGGCAGGATCCTTCCCTCACCCTCATTGTGGCAGCAGGGTGGGAAGCACAAACACAAGCAATAAATAAGTGAAAGACAGCTTATCCAACAAGGAAAAGAGGGATTGATAGTTGTATCAACTGGAATTACAGACAAGTAGATGCCATTTACATACCTCTAAAACTACCTTTCAGGAGCTTTAACATCTTCTAAAGAGAAAATCATACCGTTAAATATAGGAATGCTGAATACTGACTTAGATTAAGGTGAGGGTTCAGAAAAAATATATCTGACACCAAAACAATGTTCTGGATGGACATTGTTTGAGAGCTTGACTGCTTACAGCTGAAAAAAAGAAGAGTTTGTGTTAAATACTTTGGAAGGACTGTTCATATGAAGAACTGCAATCGGTTTTACTAAATCAGTCTATATTATTTGGCCTACTGGTGACAGTAATGTAATTCACTGTTTTTCTTACTCCTAAAATATTTCTAAAAAACAATTTTGGTAATGCATATAATTACACTAAGAAAAATAAAAGGAATACATGTTTTTAATCTTGGAGAAAAGAAAAAATAGAACTACCCATTTGTCTTATAATTTGTAACCTTCTGAGATAATCTATATTCAGAGAACCATGATGTAATGTCTTGTTTGGTACTGAGTATTAATCATTGTTATTGATATATGATAATTCTAAGGTATAAAGATCTTCATTACTAAAAATTACTCAATTAATTTTGTATTTTAAAGCTCTGGAATGAAAAATCAGCCATTAAACTTTAATGGTGAATTGTGATCATGCTTAACACTGTTGTTATGACTAAATTTTTTTATTTGTATTATTCAAGCTCTATTTTAATTTTGTATTGCTCAATTACTGATTATTTCTATAAAGTTTCTACTGAAACTATAGAAAGCCTTATTATTATACTGGCACTTTATCACTTGCATTAATGTGCATGTAAATGATGTAAATGCATAGCCAATAATTATATGCAAAAAAGCATGTCATATTCCCCTGCAAAAATATTCAGTGATGAGTTCCACTACATGCCATTTTAACTCTTCGACCTTGGGTTCTGGTTGAAGTAATGTTGTTTCCCTCTGTATTTTCTGCATTCATCTCTGCTGACCTTAAGACTTTCACAATCTCCAGAAACATAAAGAAGCAGCAAAGGAAACTTGACTGTAATTTTCTTATGGCTATTAAACACGTTACTTGTTCATGGATTGCATTTCTTTTCATATTATGCAAAAGTGACATGTAGTAATAGCTGAAATTACAAAATCATTAGAACTACTACTTTAAAGTAATTTTAAAGTCAGAAATTTAAAAAAATTTGCTTTCTTACATTTTCCTCTCATTTGTGAATCCTCTCTTCTTCATATTATTATTATTATTATTTTCTTTATTGTTTCTAGCTTTATGTGGTGGAGATGTTAGAGGACCTAGTGGAACAATTTTATCCCCAGGTTATCCTGATTTATATCCAAATTCATTGAATTGCACATGGACTGTGGATGTTACCCATGGAAAAGGTAAACAAACCCTTTTCTTTTTCCACCTTTTTTTTTTTTTTCGTATAGTATGAATCCAGTATTTCCTGCTATAGATGTAGGCCTACTTTAGCAGCAAAGCACTCAGACTTGTGTTGCTGATTTTTGGGTTTGTTTATTCTTATTATAGTAATTCCTAGAATTCCATAAGTGGACTAGGCCCTTATGGCTTCCCACAGAATGGAAAGTCAGTGGGTAAAAAATTATATAATGACTGATCACAGAAACTGAAGGCCAGGAGTCTTTTAAAAAAGAGGTGGTTATTTCTTGAAAGCAGATTTCAGGAAAAAAGATGTAATACTGATTTAAACTCTTCTCTGACAGCTTTAAAAATGCTTAGGACCTAAATGGAAGCTGGTATTTCCATGTAGCAAAGTTTCCTTGAAGTAATGTGTCTTAGTTGCTTTCAGGTGAAAGGCTTTGGTACTAGATGAGAAGAGGTGGGTCATACTTTCAGAGTTTTGTTGGTATTTTATATTGAATATGACTGCATAAGCACTCGAATTATGAGTGGAAAGAGCTAGACAGGTAGAAGATTTAATGTTGTGGAAGGACACAAATAGAAGTGAACATCATCAGAGAAATTGAATACAAATAGAATAAGATCACAAAAAGGAGAATTAGATTGTAACACTGGAAAGAGTACAGAAAAAGGAATGAAAAACAATGAAAGGGGGAAGATTGAAGACAAGTTCAATTCTGAATTTCATTCATTTTCTCTGTGGAGTCATGGAAAATGTGACAGAGTATATTGATATTTCTCAAAATTTCCCTAAGTAAGTGTTATTGATAACATAAAGATAAGACTTCCAATATATGGAATTATGCTGTTCTCTGGTCCCCTTATTGCATTTTGTACAAATAGTGTGATAATACCTCATCTAGACTTTAAATCACTCTGATGGGTTGTCCCATTCAAAACTCCTTCAAGCGTTAAAGTGGCAAAGTGTATCTCTCAGAATTATTGCTCCAAAAATTCCTTAGTCTCTCTTATTACAAAGTGATGCCACTGTCTCAGTAAAATTTGATTCTAAATATCCACAGTGAAAAAACATGAGCACAGATTGAGCCATGCTTTTCAGGATTCTTGAATGACATTTTATTAACACTTTAATTTTTCTTAAAGCAAAAATGGAATCATCAAAAAAGGTTTGGGAAGTTTTGGTGGGGTTTTTTTATTAAAAAAAACCCTAGCTATCTTTGTAATTTTTTTTTTTTCTTGAAACCTCAGCTAGAAAAGTACTAAAAATTTGGGAAAAAGTAAAGCTGAAATTCTCAAGATTACAAAATTTTATGTGAGGGTGCTAAGTAAACCCACCAGATATATAACAGAACTCCTGAGAAAACCAATTTAGAGAAATAAAATACACAGGGAAATACAATAACAGTACAAACATAAGTATTTGTAAGCATGTATACACTGATATATATTGATACAATCATATTCTTGTTTGAAGCCGTGTTACAGACTAGGGGCAGAGTGGCTGGAAAGTTTCTCAGTGGAAAAAGGACCTGGGGGTGCTGATTGACGGTCATTTGAACATAGACCAGCAGTGTGCCCGAGTGGTCAAGGAGCCCAATGGCATCCTGGCTTATATCAGAAGTATGGTCAGCAGGACCAGGGCAGTGATTGTCCCCCTATACTCAGCACTAGTGAGGCTACACCTCGAATCCTTTGTTCAGTTTTTGACCCCTCACTACAGGAAAGACATTAGTGTCAAAAATTGGACATTATTTAGAGGTAGACCTGGCAGTTCTAGGTTAGCGATTGGACTCAATGACCTTAGAGGTCTTTTCTAACCTAGATGTTCTGTGATTCTATAAGTTTTGTATTATCCTATTGAAATGTTATTAAGGAAATATAATAAATATGAATGCATTATTGCAATTTGACTATAAAATCCACTTTAGTATAGGGATGAGTGTCCCTGCCTCTCATGCGGGAGACTGAGGTTTGATTCCTGCCGGGGAGGCAGTGGTGTCGTTTAAGATTTGTACACAATGGTCCTTGTGGGTTCCTTCCAACTCAGAATATTCTGTGATTCTGTGACTTGGGCATTTAGATTTATGCTGCTTAGATAACTGGTGGAAACAACTGTAGAGTGAGTATTTTCTGTGAGTAGGAAATAGTGAATAAACTTCTCATATTTTGCCCTTGCTGGTAAAAGCTATTAAAACTTTTAGATCTTCCTGTTGTACTGCATAAGGAAGATAGCTCTCCTTTTATGAAAATAAGTCACAGGCTTACTTGATTTAACATTTAAAGTAGATTTAATGAAGTATCCTCTGAAGTCACCCATTTATCTCTATCATCTAATGTCCAAGGGATTTATATAGTCCCCAGATGAATTGTCAATGAGAAGATTGACTAAGTTTTATATTTGGAAAAATTAATCCCATAAACATAAATGGGTTATTTCAAAGAGACAGAAAAAACTTTGTTCTGGATATCTCATTTTCTGCTTTGTTCATGTGTAGTGTAATTTCAACTTCAGAATCTCAAGAATTATATTCTACTCACTAGTGAAATTATTTTTACTTTAGACTTTTTTTTAAGGAAGTTTGTCAGTTTTATGTCAGACTGCCAAGTAAAAGTATGCAACTTGTAGCATCAGAATGCTGTGACATAGTTTATGTACACATCTTTATTTTAAAACTTCATGCTCCTGTTAAATAATAACAGGAAATTAAACGCATAGATTTAATGAAGACATATTTTAGGTCTGGATATGTTGGACAAACTGTTTCTGTGTTTCTGTATTTGTATCTGCTGTTCTAAATAACATAATATTATAAGTATAAAGATAAGTATATAAGTATATAAAGTATATGAGTGTATAAAGATAAGTAAGTATAAAGATATGTATAAAGTATATATGTATGTATATAAGTATAAAGATACGTGGTTTTCATTTTACTCTTCAAGTGTATCTAGAGTTTTAGAATTCTGAAATGATTTTTCACTTATATTCATGTGGACCAGCATTGTGATTCTTGACTGTCCATTAGAATTTGATATAATTTTCTTTTATTTTTTAAAAATTTGTTAGCTAGAGAAGGGAACATGTTAAATATAGATAATATGTTTATTAATTGATATTATTTATGAAGAGGACAGGAAACATCTATCTTGTTGATAATAACTGCATATTGTTTGTGATTAGAATGTAACTCAATATATTGTGTATGTTTTACACCATTTATTAATTGTTAATTTACCTATCTCCCAGCAGTCTGGATTGTAATATTGAGAAGCAGCATTTTAAAGTGTTATGTCTTCCTATCTTTATTACAAATTTTAAATATTCCTCTTATAAAGAAAGGGGCATATGAGGTAGAATGAGAAGGAATCTAGCTGAACATATCTTTTAAAATTCTTCCCTGGAGAAGACACAATCTGTCACACAGTATATATTAATGTGATTAGATTTTTTTTTTTGAAGAAAAATAAATTTTGCAGCTACAGCTGGGATATACCTTTGGGTTTTGCTTAGAAATGTCATGGAAATCTAGAAAATTAATTGCAACGTTCCCTTGAGTTAAACCCTGAGTTTGATGTTTGAATAATACTCAGTGAAGTTAGTCTTTGATTCACAGGAATTTTATTTTTGGGTTACTACCATAAAATTTGCTTTGGCATTTATGATTTTGTTGTTTCAGTATATATACCTGCATAAAAAGGACCGAGATTAATTTCTAGTGCAGTAAACACAACAACTATGACCTGAATTTCAATCTCATTCTGTATATATCACAGGATCTTTTTGTACCTCTCCTTTCTTGTCAGATCAGCACTGTGTCCTATATGAACTAAGTTAAAAACTCCCAGACACTTAAGAATTTTTCAATTCCAGAGCTAATATTATATATATTAGTTCAAAAGATAAGCATCACATCTCAAGACCAAAATTCTTTGTGTGATTGTGGTGATTTGACCCTGGCTGGATGCCAGAGATTCACAATCAGCCACTCTCTCACTTCATCCCCCCTGCATGCAAACAGGGAAAAGAGTAAAGGGGAAAAAAATGAAGGGCTTTGCTACAGCAGGAATGAGGACTATTAGAAATCTTTTACTGTCACAGGCAAAACAAAACTCCGAAGTGGGGATGTAAAGAATTTACTTCTAACAGGATCAGAATTTAAAGTAAGAGTATCATCTTAAAGGTAACCTTCTCCCCCACCCCTCCGTCTCTTACAATAGATACCACATTCCCCCTTTCCTCCGGGAGGCGTGGGGGGACCAGAGTAGGGGAAAACCAGGCAGTTGGTGTTTCTCTGCTGCTGCTCAGGGGAGCGGGTCATTCCCCTGCATTCTATGGGGTCCCTCCCACATGAGAATGTCTTTCATGACTCTCTTCAGCGTGAGTCCCAGGAGTAGCAGTTCTTCCAAACTCTACTGCCCATGGGTCACTCCACAGAGTGCAGTCCTTCAACACAGGCTGCTCCAGCATAGGTCACATCCCAAGTCGCAGATCCTACCAGGGAGAGTTCTTCTCCAGGGTGGACTCTCCTCTCCACAGGCCACACATCTCTCTCAGGACCCTCCTTCGATGCGGGCTCCAATGGGCTGCAACCTCCCTCTAGCATCCACCTCGTCCAGCATGGGCTCCCCTCTCCACGGGCTACAGGTGGATTTCAGCATCTCTGTGATCTTTCCATGGGCTGCAGAGTGACAGCCTGCTTCACCATGGTCATCACCACGGGCTGCAGGGAGATGCCTGAAACACCTCTTCCGCCTCCTTTGGCCCTCGCCTTGGTGCCTGCATTTGCTATTACATCTTCTCACTACTCTTCTCTGGCAGCCATGTCTTCTTCCTGCAACTTTTTTCTTCTTAAATATGTTATCACAGAAGCATCTCTATCTCTCCTGATTGGCTTGGCCTTGGCCAATGGCGAGTCCAGCCAGGAGCTGACTGGCATTGTCACTTCCAGGTATGAGGGAGGCTTCCAGCAACTTCTCAGAGAAAAGCCTTCCCCATAGCCCCCAAAAACCCAGCCATAGAAAAACATAATCCAGTGATTTTTGCCAATTTATTATCACAAAATCTGGTAGAAAAAAAGAATTATCTAAGCAGATGAATGGCTTAGCTCATGTAATTAAGTATTTTTAAAATCACGAATGATTTTTAAATTTTTTTTTTAATCCTAAGCATAAAATAAAATCTCATCTGTTCATTTGTATATCAGTGTAACTTTGTAAGAATATGTTTTTCTGCATCTGGGAAGTGTATGTGTTGAGTTATAAGAAGAGAAACAGATATTACTTGAAAAGACTAAATAGTTTTCCAGTCTTTTTAGAGGGTGTCCACAGATACATGGAGGTCTCCAAGATAGAAGGCATTTCTCTCATTGCTCCCATCTGTATGTCCAGCAGATCGCAAGGCTAGGAATTTATTCCAAAGATGCCAATGTGTACAAGCATATATATGGCTGGTCACACAGGGTAGCATAAACAGAGGCAAGTATCTTATTGGCACACACAAGAACACCAACAGCACTAAAAGAGACATGAACACTGCAGGCAAATAAATCTTGTTTCTTCATTTGGGTTTATGGGAACAGGAGTTTGCCAGAAGTGGCACAGTTTCACACACATTTATACTTGTGCTCCCAAAACCTTCCATATCCTGGCCCAGGACCTTGACCACAGATTCCACTCCTACAAGGTGCTGCCCAACAATGTCCCTTTTTCCAGTCAGCCCTTGATCTCATCCTGCTCACAAGGCAATCCATATTAATGTTCACTAGTGGTCACACATTTGCTCACACATTTGCTCACACTCTGGACTAAAGATACACTCACACTTTATTCAGGAAGAGAGTTTTACAGAGGACAATCTACAGGGGGTAGGTTCAGGGATTGGTGAGAGAGGTTTCACTCTCTCTCTTTTGCCACACTTTTTTCTGTCTTACCTCGCGTGATCCACACCCTTATCTTCCTTTGGCCCACAAAAATTTTCCAGTCTTCAACTGCCATAAAAAAGAAAAAACTTCAATTTTACATAGTTTCACAGATCCCCTCAAATAGTCCACAGTATTTTAATTTTCTTTAGACTGAAGACATTATTCTTCCTCCATTAAAATCAGTTACTACATGAGTTCTGATTGAACTGCTTTAAGATTGCAATGATACAGTTAATTTCCCGTCAGTCAGATACTCTAGAGTTCCAGTTGTTTTCAGTATCTCTGCTAAATCCTGCTCATTAAATCTTATGCATATGTGTATGCCACTTGTTGCTTCCCTCATTTCTTGTCTTTGCTTTCTGTACTGAAAGGTCCTTGACTAGGTTCATAAACCAGGTGTCCTTGCATTTGAAATACCCTTGCAAGCGAAATTTCTTAGATGTGATTGGGTTACATTAACCTAAATATTTAATGCCATTCAGACAATCACACCAATTTTGTAAAAAAAGTCACTGCAAGGCAATTGTACTGCGAGCTTCTAAAGCTGCATATGATGTCTAGAAAAGGTAACCTACAACACCTGAAGGGGCATGAGACTCCTATGTTTAAACTGAGTCAAGCACTTTATATTTATATATACTTATATTTTCTTACCCTTTTTCTGGAAGCTGGGAGCTGGTGGTGGTGGTGGGTGGAGTGAGAGCGATACAGTGTTGGGGATGTAGGGAGGGGAAGTATTTGTTTCATTTTTTATTAAATTGTGTCTACTTTTAAAAATCTGTGGTCCATGAGAGCACTGGAAGGTCTTCATATACCATATTAATCTGCAATCACATGAATGGATCTTCCTAAGTCTCCTATCATCAGATATATTTGAGAGAACCTGAATCATTGGTTTATAAGTTACATGATAACACTGAAGATGGTATTACACTAGAGGCCTCAGTAATCACTTGAGCTAGCTAATGGATTCTCCTGTTTCTACTTCTTGGCTTTTTTTGGTCATTCTACCCAAAGACCATAGTCTAATTCTTAGTTAGAACTGCAGAAGTGATTTAATTGTGTGTCTTGATCTTTAAATGTCTTTATCGAGTTCCAAGATATATCTTCCTTTCTGGGTATGTGATTTATATCTGATGGTTGTCAAGAAATCATACTGTTGACATGTGCCACATCTTTTTAAGAGTCCTCACCTTTTTTGTGCGGAAGTGCTGCTGTTACTGTATGTGTTATTAGAATATGATATCATACATTTTAGAACATTTCCTTTCACTCCTGCTATGTAAGGATAATAGTGACTGTAAGAAATAAGGTTTACCTTTCCTATTCCACCATAAACAATTTGTAGCTTTGAACATACGTGGTGCCTCATTCGATTTCACACAAAAATTCAAACATGTGTCTTTGATTTATATAAATCAAATATCCATATTAGCATCTAAAGGCAAAGGCAAAATGTAGTGTCAAATCGAAAAGACCTGCTGCAAAGGTATTTTAACATTAAAATCAGGGGAGATACTAATTTTTAGAAAATTTAGATTATATTATGAATGATAATTCATAATGAAATGCATTCATTTTAAACTTGTTTTAGTTACATTGATGTTAATAGGGTTATATGTAAATCTAATTGTACTTTTTTTAATAGGAGTGCAGTTCACCTTCTACACCTTTCACTTGGAGGATCACCATGACCACTTGTTAATAACAGAGAATGGCAGTTTCACACAGCCATTAGCACGTCTGACTGGCTCAGAGCTTCCTTCACCAATCAATGCGGGTCTCTATGGAAATTTCAGGGCTCAGTTGCGTTTTATTTCAGATTTTTCAATATCGTATGAAGGATTTAATATTTCTTTCTCTGGTAAGGAAATACCTGGCTCCTGAAAAAAATTGGACTTTTTAATATATTTTATATTAAGAGGAAAAAAGTTAAAACCTGAAATTATTTTGATGAATAATTAAATTATTTAAGTTCTTTCCTAAGCCAAATAATTTCAAAGCAAACAAACTTCTGTGCCTCTGTAGAGGCAGAGGTCACATTTCTGCTACATGATAAATGCTATGGCAGTAAACTGCAAAATGTATTATGAAGTGAGGAGAGGAAACAGAACCAATCTAATTTGAGTGAGTTAAATTCCAAATGTGCTGAAGTGTCAATTATTTAAGGGTTGTGCTGTAACTTTTTTTTTTTACATATTTGAGATATTTATAGCTCTTACAAGAGTGATAAATCTTGTCTTATGTATCTTATTTGTGAATGTATTCATTTGTCTTACTTTTTAATGGAGTATAATTCTCAATTTAACATCAACACTTCTATTTTGTTTTAAGATCTGGGGTCTCTATTGGTAGTCAAGTGGAAATATACAGATATTACTAAACTGCAGAAGTACAAATATGACTGGTAGAGAACATATTTTTCCCACTTATATAGGCTGACTTGTTCTCTTGTCTTCAGAGTATAATCTTGAACCTTGTGAAGATCCTGGAGTCCCACAATTTGGTAACAGAATAGGGTTTAATTTTGGAGTGGGAGATATTCTGACATTTTCCTGTTCGTCTGGATATCGTTTAGAAGGAGCTTCAGAGGTTATTTGTCTTGGTGGTGGACGACGAGTATGGAGTGCACCTCTTCCAAGGTGTGTGGGTACGTGGTCAGCTGCTTTCATTTGCTTGTGTGTGTGGTCATTGTCCATGGACTTGCAGATTTACAGCATGGAAAAGCATGGTAATACACCTCTTACTTTTTAATATATTCTCATATTCTAAATATCTTCTCAGTCAATTTTTTTTTACCTTTTCTTAATTTATTTAGTATTATAACTATCAGTGGACTTTGTAGATTATTCTTGAAAGCAAATAAAATTGAGAGCACAATGTTTACTCCTCTTCTTTTGATTAAAAGGTTAGGAAATCTGGGTATAAAGTTAAATCAGCATTTACCAGTTCAGATATCTAATGAATTTTTTTGTCAATGCAAGCTTTCAAGTGATACCTGAATGGTAAAATTGTATAAACGTAGTTAGAGCACTTAGAACAGATTTATTTCATAAAACTGGGTTAGTATATAGGAGTAAAGTCAATGTGGGCTTCCTCTGCAAGAACCATATCCTCAGAATACCCTTAGTACAGTTGTTCTGGATTTAAAATAGAAGTTAAAACAACTTAGAGGAAACATTCTCTGATGTGTCCTTTTGTCGGTTTTGAGATATCTTTTAATATGTGGAATGCCTTGGATGCATAAAATCTGAGTTAAAGGACTGATATCCATTTATGTATGTCACTGATTCAATCTTAGAACAAATTAATCCTAACTTTTCTTCTATGTATCAGAAGTAAATTTATTCCTTTAAATATTTCTCCTGTGATGCGTGAATATGCTGTATCTCTGTTATTTTCTTCAGGAATGGCTTACAGTATCCTGAAGAAAGCAAAATAACAGTCCTTGAGGACTCAACATATACTACTATAACAACATTATTATGTGACAAGAAAATTCTTAATATTTCTTATTAATATTTTCGATCAATAAGAATTAATATTAATTTAATAAGAATTAATAAGTATTTTTAAATTTTACATCAAGATTTAACTGATGTTTCTGTTCACCATGTGGAAATTTTCACTACATTTCAGCAGTTCTTCAGCTATTTTGTGGAATTTTTTAATTTTTTTTTTTGCTTTCATGATTTAGAGTAATTTTGCTTCTTGATGTTTTTGGGGTTTTTTCAGATATAAGAAGTTAGTTTAAGGCAAAGTCATACACATTGGTATTTTAAATTCTTCTAGTACAGAATATGGTTTTGTTAATATAACTTACCTTGTTATACTAATGCAGAATCTTGTTTGTCATATTTCTTTATTTTCCTGTAATTTATTGCAATGCAGGAACATATTGTTTAAAGTATATGGGACTCCTCCCCATTTCTTTTCAGTTGGAGGTACTAGTTATGAAAAGTGCTACTATGTATATAATTCTTTCTAAGAAAGGTTTCCTTTATATTTGGCCATTGGCTACTTGGCCATTGATGTAGAACCATCCTCTTGCTGTAAAATTATGTATAGGTTTTAAGAGCAGGACCTTCATAGATCTGGAAGTACAGTTGCGTCTCCTATACCATGGTACTGCGGGTCTTACCCCCATCCGCGAAGCCTTCCATCTGCGGAATGGCAGCTCATTAATATGCAAATTTGCCCCTCACCCTCGCATAGCCCCCTGGTGCTCCAGTGCTGTTTTGGCACTGCTCTGCTGTGTGTTGCTGTTTGTGTCAGTGTTTCCCAACACCCACTGCCACCCTGCACCAGGAAAAACCCCTTTTCTGCTCGACCGGGGACATGGGTGCAAGGGAGCTTCCCACGCCCCTGTCCCTGTGTCTCTCCAGGTGGGTAGACCTGGTATAACCATACGCGGGGTAGACGTGATGTCTGGTCTTGGACACCAAGTCTATCCCAAGAAAGTCTTGAACACTACATCTAACCTGAGAGTGTGTAAATCTTTCATAACTGCACGAAGCCGCTTCACTCCAAGCAGGGGGCAGCTCGCGCTTGAGCAGAGCAGAGGGTGTGGCTCGCACTTGAGCCGAGGTGGGGAGGGGAGTGGCACACACTTGAGCTGAGCCGAGCCACGGGGGGGCCCTGCCTGAGCCAAACTGCTGCGGCTGCCTCAGGGCAAGTACAGCACGGCATGGGCATTGATTTGAATGCATCTGACTGCCTACTTTGAATATTCGTGCATATCAGGTCACGCATGCATAGTTGCTAAACAGGCCTCCTTAATTGCTGAAAAATCATGCTGCGAAGATGTGAAGCCGCAATATGGGGGGTGTGAAGTGGAAGAGGGTTGACTGTACTATCTTTCATTGTAACACAATTAATGTAGTCATAAAGCAGCCAAAAAAAAGTAAGTTTAAGATACAAACAGTCCCATGAATTTTTTGATGGTCAGATCAACTCATATGGATACATGTACTCTAGGTACATAATAAGAACTTTATTTCTGTTATTAATTTTAGTTTTTATGAAAGGAAGTCTTGTGTTTTGAAAGAATGTTAAATAAAAGTAAACCCTGCCATTAATCCTGCCAGAATACCTAAAACATCTGGAAAATTTGTGATGACCTTATAACTCATGATATTCTCAGAAATAAATCTTCAGTAACAGCTTAATCCTTTCAAGGTTTTCATGTTATCCTCTATTTTGCTGTCTTGTTTTGAAAAGTCTATTTTCCAGTTTATGCCAGCCATCAGTTGAAGTGGTTGAATTTCTGAAGGCTAACAGTTTTATAAGAGATGTTTTGTTGAGCACTGAGTTTAGATACAATTTCTGAAGTAACTGTTGATTTACAGTCTAACAAAAAGTTGATTAAAGATAGAATCCGATTGTTAGAATGCTTCCACTTACTTGCCCAGTCAAGTGGTTGCAATACTCATTCTCCTAACCAAGACCTAAAACCCTTTCAAAATACAGAATTGCTAGATGTAGCCCTTATATTTTGATTCTAAGGCATTGTATTGAAGAAAACAATTTCACTCTGGCTGAATTTCAATATGTAACAGCACATCATGATTGATAATTATTCATGGTGAGCATTGCAATATTCTCCTAATTTTTATTTTCTTTTAAAGTCATTCCACTCATTGAAGAATTGTGTTAAAATGGTTGTTGCCTAAACAGATGCATTTCCTAGCTTGATTAAATTACAGTGACATTTCAGTTGATTACAGAATTTAAATACATTAATAAACAGCAGTTAAAACTCATCTGCTTTAGTATGGAAATGTGCAATAAACACACATTCATAGCCAAAAGCATAACAGTCTTTTATGATAAATATTTCACTATAAAAGTTTTTACCTTTCATCATTTTTCTTTAAATTTCTCTTTAGTTTCCTTTCTAATACTAAAATGATTCCATATTTCTGCCAAAGTCTGGAAATAGTGATTTACTTCAGTCTTACTGTTGCACCCTTGTACTTTATGTAGGGCTGAATTAAATTCTTTGGGAAAACATACCTGGATATTGAATATTTTTCCCTGCAAGAAAAATGTGCAGGGTAGGTTCTAAGTTTCCGCTGAAGCAAAATTTTATAATTAAAGCAACATAAATACATCTCTGTCGAACAGGGAATGTTACTAAAAAGGAAATATTAAGACAGTAAATAAATATTTTTAATTTCTGATAACAGCTCTAGTATGTTTTAAACGGTGGTTACAGACTCTGTTTCTCTGTAATTTCTCTTCTGAAATTATGTTTTGTCACTTTTCTCTTTATCATCTTTCACTTTTTATACATTTTTCTTAATTTTTTTGCCAGTTTACCTCTTACGTCTCCTTTTATATATTACTTATTTTAATGCTGTCAAAATAATTTTCCAAACACTACAAAAATTATGTATGTTTAATATTTGGATTTATTTTAAACTTAAGAAATCAGCTAACATTATTTTTGCCCAATACTTTAATTACACTCAGCACTTAATTGCAAATAGATTTATTATGGTCTCTCTTTATTTGTGATCTAATATAAACATCCCAGAACAGAAGGAAACTGTAGGTTATATGAAGTTCTATGTAATTTTAAACAGCACAGCGGCCTGTTCATGTTTAAAAATAGAATTCAAGATTGGCAGATGGAATTATCAATGTTATAGTATGGGAAGTCTTATAATATTAATTGCATATCCTCCCAGTTTGATTCAGCACTTATTCTGACATATACTCCTGAGGTTTTTGTGTGTTTAATGCTTTGTAGTTAGTTGTTTTGTTGTGGTTTTTTAAGTCATAATTTTTTCTAAAGGGAGGCAAGAAGAGAAGTGAGGAACTATCTGTTGATTTTGTCAGAATTTCTCTGAGAAGTGTACAAAAGAGCCACTGTTGTAGACTGCACTGTGTGCTTCTATGGAACTGTGATGGTATAACTAAATGCTATGGGAGAAAACATATTGTACTGTGGTGTTTAAGACTGCTGTTTCTAAACTAGCTTTCTTGTCTGCTAACACAAGGGTTATGATCATACAAATAATCAGAATGGTTCAGGTTGGAAGGGATCTTTAAATACATGTATCGTGTAGTTCATCCCTCTGCCATGGACAGGAATATTTTTTATTAAATCAGGCTGCTCAAAGCTCCGTCCAGCCTGACATTGAACGCTTCCAGGGATGTGGCATCCACAACTTGAAACACAGTATTTTCTCTCTATAAATTCAGAAAATTCAAATCGGATTGACAAATACTACGACATGAAAAAAATTCTCATTTTAACAGAAAACCTAGCATGGTTCTGAAATATTAGTTAAAAATGTCTTATCTGTTAGCTCACTACTGTGTTCAGATTTTTTAAAATTGCTTTGAATTATAGTTCTGACATAACCCAGAGTTGTTGGATTGACTTAATACCATAATTACCTTGTGTCTTTTGGCATTTTTATCTCTCTAGAATGAGAAAAGATATCTCACAAACTTGAAATTACAATCATCTTGCTCCTTTATGTTGTAATTCAAAATGACCTATGCATCTTCCGAATAGCCATTTATTTGAGAATTATGTAAAGGGTTAGATGTGATCATGTGGACTAGAACATTTTCCACTTCTGCCTAGATTATGTGTAGCCAACAATTCTAAGAGAAAGTAATGACGTGAATTATTTAGGTTATTGTTCTGTATTGCTGAATTACATAGTCATGAAGCATTTGTTGTGGTTTGATCTGTGTTGCTTTTGGTTTTCTGCACAATGTTTGCTTTAGATTCATACAGGAAGAGTAATCAGGTTTGGTTTGGTTTGGTTATTTGATTTATACATTTAATACAAAAATATATATATTTCAATATACTCAATATTGCTCAAACAAGTCTGGGGTGGGAATTATAATAATGATAATAAAAATAAAAGATTTTCAAATACACACCATATTTTGTTTAAACATCTTTTCAAACCATTAGTTTTGCACGAAATTCCTTAGTCTGTGAAATTTAAAACCAATTAACTTCTCAGGTTAAAATAACTGAGGTAACTCAAAGATAAATATAACTGAAATAACTCTGGTAGCTCAATGACAAAAAGTGGCTTAAATAAAATTATGTAAGAAGTCTAAAATATGATAGTCAATGAAAGTTAGCTATTAATGCCTAATGAGGCATTACCACAAGTGTTTATGTTTTCGGGGTTTTTTTGGTAATTAAATTTTATTGCCAAAATCTTGAATTGCAATGTTTAATTTTAGAAAGAACAGCAGTAATTACTTTAAAATACTTTCTTGTTTTATTTTTAACTCTCAATCTTAAGCCTACTGAATTCACTTCATTTTTTTCCCCCAGGAGTTATGGGGTTTTTTATTATTATTATTATTATTTATTTTTTTCTATAGTTATCTGGTAGATAACATTTTTATTTTTTTGCTGTGATTTATACCATTAATTATGTTGGTTAATTTGTACATTAATATTAGAGAAAAAACTTTTTTTTTTTTAATTAATCTATGTAAAAATGTATGTATCTGCATGTATGAATATTTATGCATGTGCATGTATATATAAATGAACATGTATATAAACTAGAATTCTTTTACTTTAATTTTCAAGTTTTTACAGTTTTCTGTGTTAGAAAAGTTAAATCAAATATATTTCCTCTATAATAAAATTCAAGAAAGATACTTTAAAACATTATAATTATGAAATGGGTCATTAACATGATTTTAACTATTAGTGTTTTTTAACATACTTTTATTAAAATATTGAAATTTAGAAATATTCTTGCAGCCTCCCATCACTGTCATGATCATATACTTAGAACTATATTTTAGATATTAATAAATGTTAATTATGTTGAACTAGGTTGCATTAACATTACCATCATCACCAGTAATAAAAATATTTATGTGTTTTATTAAAGTATCCCTTAACATTTTCTTTTAATTGCAGCTGAATGTGGAGCCTCCACGACAAATAATGAAGGAATCTTATTATCTCCCAATTATCCTCTTAACTATGAAAACAACCATGAATGTATTTATAGCATTCAGGTACAAGCAGGGAAAGGAATCAATATTTCTGCAAGAACATTTCACTTAGCCCAAGGAGATGTTCTTAAGGTATGTAATCATGTAAATTATTTGTTATTTCTAAACTTGTAGTTTCTCATATCATTGATTTTTATCTGTCTGCAATAGTACAGTGTCAGGCAAGTCCATATTAACATATTGGAAGATATGTTTCTCAACTTGTTCCGTATTTAAAAAGTTTAAAATTAAGTAACCTCACTTGTCTCAATAATATGTTTCTGAAAATGTATTCTTCTGACCACAGATAATTAAAATAGTTTGTAATCATAAACCGAATGTTGTCTTAATATGTATTGGTATCCTATTTTCAGTGTTAAATATTCATCAATAACACCTTTAGATTTGTTTACTTCTTCAGCATCTTCACAGCATCAGCTGTGATCTAAACATAACAAATACAAAACCCCAGTAGTTTAATCTAACACAGACTACATACTACATTTTATATACTTTAAATTATTCTAATCTTTTACGGTATATAACATGTCCTGCAAAATGGTAAGCACAACAATTATGGATGGATAGAATTTTTGCATTAAAAAAGAAACAAAAAAAGGGAAAACAAAATAGAACCTATCAGAGTTTTATGGAACCATTTGACCCTATAAATTCAGAAACTTTATCAGTACATTTTCTTACTGTATACCAAAAAGTGTATTTCTAGATGCATATATTGCTTAGTCAACTACACATTCAAAGCTGATAATGATCAGGGAGTTTTTTAATGCATACCATCTGCAATAGCACACCAATGCGCTGATATCCCTGAAGCAATTAAATAATTGTCTAATTGTTCAGAATATGTAATTCAATTAAACATGATTTTCTGAAATCAAAGGAACAAGAAGTACGATGTCAACCATGTTTGATTACATAAGTTTTTTTCTGCCATAGTCTTCCATCTATTTATTAATGAGGGATTATAAAAATATATATTTCTAAGAAACAACTGTGACTCAGACTGGGTTTTATCTCACCTAACTTCAGCCATCTGTCATTAGTTGTCAGACAGGCATTTCCTAAAAGGGCTTATTATAACTAATGCCAAGCATTTATCATTAAAAACTTCAGGATCAAGAAAGTAGTTATGGTTACCCACATATTTTTTTTCCTGTATTCCCTTTGACTGATTTATATTCACAGAATTGACTGGGTTGGAAAAGGCCTTTGAAATCAAGTCCAACCTATGACTTAACAGAATCACAGAATATTCTGAGTTGGAAGGGACCCACAACGATCATTTAGTCCAATTTCCAAGTGAATGCCCATACAGGGATTGAACCCATAACCTTGGTGTTATGAGCAAAATGCTTTATCCATCTGAGCTAATCTCAGGGTCATCTCATCTTTTTTTTTTTTTTTTTTTTTTTTTTTTTTTTTTTTTTTTTAATTCT
>WEKX01001590.1:2164-31763 GCA_013390025.1 Pitta sordida | reverse complement strand
AACAACCCCATGCATCGCTATCGTCTGGGGAGAATGAGTGGCTGGAGAGTTGTGAAGAGGAAAGATATTTAGAAGTAATGGTTGACAGGAAACTCTATATGAGCCAACAGTGTGCCCAGGTGGCTAAGAAGGCCAATGGCATCCTGACCTGTATTAGGCACAGTGTGGTCAGTCGGACTAGGGAAGTTACTCTTCCCCTGTACTCAGCGCTGGTCAGACCTCATCTTGAGTACTATGTGCAGTTCTGGGCTCCCCAGTTTAAGAAGGATATTGAGCTGGTTGAGAGGGTCCAGAGAAGGGCAACAAGTATAGTGAAAGGACTGGAGGACAAGACCTATGGGGAGCACCTACGGGAACTGGGGTTGTTCAGCCTGGAGAAGAGGAGGCTCAGAGGTGACCTCATTGCTGTTTACAACTACCTGAAGGGAGGTTGCCGCCAGGTGGGTGTGGACCTCTTCTTTCAGGCTGACGACACCAGAACGAGAGGGCACGGCCTTAAGCTACGCCAGGGGAGATTTAAACTTAATGTTAGGAAGCGGTTTTTCACAGAGAGAGTGATTGCTCATTGGAATGGACTGCCCAGGGAGGTGGTGGGGTTGCCGTCGCTGGAGGTGTTTAAGAGAAGACTCAATGAGGAGCTTAGTGACATGGTCTAGTTGATGGAAGTCTTGGATGGATGGAGCATGGTGCCTGTGGTTCCACACTTGTGGGTCTGATCCCTGGATGGGTGTTTGCTTGGGAGTTGGACTAGATGATCCTGTGGGTCCCTTCTAACTCAGAATAACATGTGAACCTGTGGCAGATAGTTAACCCCGTGAAGTAGAATTAGTGTTAACTGATGAGAGATGTCAGTGGACTAACATGAAAAGTTTAATATGGTAGGACATCTAACAAAGCTGGCAATAAATTATGTGTGGGGAAATCCTAATAAGAAGAAAATTTGTGTCATGATATGGCTTATTGGAAGTTCTGGTGCGACGTGGAGAACAGTTTTTATAACTTATTAACTGCTTCCTTTGGTTGTTTATTAGCGATACACACATAGCAGGAAATAGATTACTGTTATAGTGTGCTTAAAAATGAAATGAATCTTCAGTCCCTGGATATTATTATTTTTAAGCAGCTTGGAGAGATTGCAAAAAGTACACCCAATTCAAACTGAGTTTTCTTTAATCCATGTAAATATTTCTGCTGGATAACAGTAATTCTCCTGCAACGGGTGTTTCCTTTCAGTTTCTAAAACAAAACTAAGTACATTTCGGAATTAATTTCCTGAGGTCTTTTTTGGTTTGTTTCGGGTTTGGGGTCTTTTCCTTGCTTTGTTAGTGGATTTTTATTTTTATTTTTCTGACTCGATTGCTGATTTCAGTATTATTTTACAGAAGTTAAAAGAAAAGATAAGAAATCAGTTTCAATACTTCTGTATGTATTTTGAAATTACTTTTGATTTGATAAACATTAATTGCACTTTGTGTGTGTGTGTGATTTTTTACTTTTTGTCATTTTTTGACACTGGCATCTAAATTGAAATTTGCTCAGAATTTATTTACTTGTGTCAGTAAAAAAGGAGGAATGATGAATTTGAGGTTGTTGTGCATCTTAAACTACTGTAAAACTATTTACTCATTGTAAATAGCTAGAAATCACTTACTTGATTTATTTCAATGTATCATTAAATGTAAGGTCTTTGTAATTACTAAAGACATGAGGATTTCTGGAAAATAAGATTTATGTGTGTAAGTCATTCTCATAAATGAGGAACAGGCATCTTAGTACTTTACATTCACTTTGTTGCAGGTGTATTTGGGTTGATTTTGTTCTGGTGAAGATTCCTGTATACAGACGTAACCTTTAATTAAATTTATAATTAATACTATGAGATTTTAATTAGAACTGCAGACAATTTCTTATTTTTTATTAAAGCTTTACAGTTTTATATTACAATTTTCAATTGACTGAATTTCAAGTGAAATTTTTCGTAAACTCCATTTCTCAAAGTTTCAGTTATTGTAGAAATCACTAAATAAATCCTAAAGGACTGTACTGATTTAAAAGTAAACCAGTGGGAGAAATGAACCCAATTTAAGAGAGATTACAAGTCAAAGTTGTAATTTAATTACAATATATGCAATTATACAAAGAAAAGATGTTTTTAATCCACAGGGACAGAGTATAACCCAGCACTCTTGGACAAGAACAGCATGGTGCTCATTAGCTCCTATGATGAGCACTGTGGGAGTGCTCAGTAAAAAGCAGAAGGGAAGGATTGGTCAGGATGATGGTCGGAGTTCTGTTCAAGTAATGATCTCAGTCTTGTTGAGAGTCACAGTCCTGTTGAAGTTCTAGTTCTTCTCAGGATCCCACCAGTGCTGCCAGAATTCTCCAAACCCGAAGATTATATATGTTTACGCCACTACCTTCCTCAGGGCAGAGAATTTCGCAATGGATGGTTTAACTCTGTGACTCACAGAATCACAGAATACTATGAGTTGGAAGGGACCCACAAGGATCATCTAGTCCAACTCACCAGCTAACGCCCGTACAGAGACCGAACGCACATCCCAGAGTGGTGAACATAAACCTAGATCCCTCACAGGCACACAGGCCACTCCGAGCCAGGAGGGACCCACAGGACCATCCAGCCCCACACCCCCCAGCTAGACCATGTCACTAAGTTCCTCATCCAGTCTTCTCTTAAACACCTCTCATGGAATGCCTTTGGAATCTTTGACCTAGGTTGTTCCAATTGACCATTATGCCAGTGCAGTTGGGTCCATTATTGGCCCATTAGCAGAGACAACACCTCCAGCTTGGTGTGAAGGTGTTAATACCTCCCTGGAGGGGAGTTATCACAGCTGAGTAATTTGTGTAAAAAGAAACACTCCCCTGCTGCCCAGGATTTGTCTTTTTCCTTATCTCTTGTGGCCTGAGGTATTAGATGTTCCCTAGGCAGCTGCTACAAATGCTTCATTAACAGTCTATCAGAAATTACATAGACGATATAGAATATACAGTTTTGGTCACACTGACATAGTGATAAACTGGTCCTGGCACCTGTAACTAGGAGAAAGACATAATGGTTGGGTTATCAATTATTACTGTTATAAGATTTGAGGTTTTTTTAGGCATTACAGTATTGCAACAACCTGTGATGTTTTAAAGTAACCAAACTTGTAGGGAAATTTGCAGGAAAATTTGCTGAGAATTATTAAAAGATTGTTCTATATATTTAGTAGTCTGAGAGAAGTTTCTGGTTCAAATATAGAAAAGAACAACACTTCAAGAAAAAGAAATAATTCAGGTGATGTATTACAATTTACATATTGATTACATTACTCTTTCAACTTACAGAACTTGTTAAATTTATTTCGTGGTCTCCTTTACTTTATTTTAACCTCATCTTCACCTAGAAGAAAACCACCACAGGTTTATATTAGAAGCTAAAGTTGAGCACATGTGAGCTTTTCTATCATGCCATCTCAGTGACTTGAGGCAGATACAGCTATGGCAGAATAGGTGTTTGCTGATAGGTTGTGATCAGCATTACAATATTGACAGTGAAAGAGAAAACACAGATTAAAAAAGATTGAGCTGATGTGACACCTCTGCCCACATCTGTTGTTGTACAAAAAAGGAATTGACATATTTTAAACTCTGCATCTGAAAAATCACCAGAATTAAATCAACTTAGTTCAAGGGAGGAAAATAGTATATCCAGATAGTACGTTGGGCTGACTGGCAATAGATCCTCCTTGACAGAGCTGTCCTCCCTCTTAATGGAGACATACTGAATTGTTTTGTAAGTAAAATGTATCTTCTTATTTTATTTTTTTTTCCTTCAAAACCGTAAAATTCACATTTTTTTACAGATCTATGATGGCAAAGACAACACTGCGCACCTGCTGGGAGCGTACACTGGGGCATCATTAAGAGGCCTGACATTAAGTAGTACTTCAAATCATTTGTGGCTGGAATTTAATTCAGACCTGGAGGACACTGAGGAAGGTTTCCAGCTTGTGTACACCAGTGAGTATTTGAGAAAACAATAGTAACGGATTTATTCTTTTAAAGGAATAAACGTTCTTTGCTCATGAGATAAAAATGCAGTTAAGTGATAAATGCTGAAAAAAATAACAGCAAATCACTCATCAAAATAATATACTTTCATAATTGTACCTCAACAACCCTAAAATAGAACATACTGAAACCTTGTTTTGAAAGTAATTTGCATAGTCTTAAATCACTGTCTGTTCTTTATCTAGAGGGTTATTTAGAAGTATTTTTCAATGTTAGAAAGCATAACAAAAATAGGGTAAGTTTCAGTTAATTGTGTTAGCATATAAAAATACTGAATCATGTGAGTAGTTTTAAATGTGTAACCAAAACACCTTGTTTCATTATGATAATTCATAAATCAAGGGCATTCTCTGTCTTGCAGTTCATGTCTGACACTTTGTATTTGTTTCTGAGCTTTTATTATTGTTTAGAATAATCCAATTTGGAACCAAAATTATAAAGAAAAGTTTCTAACAAAAACTTCTTACCTATATGTGGGCTGACAAAAATAAACTATAAAGATAAGGAGAGGAAAAACTTTTTCAGATCTTTGGCTTAAAAGGTATACGGAAGCAGCTATACACATCCATTTAACCAAGTGGGCTCCTGAAAATGTATGTAGTTGTTGCACTTGTCTATTGACATGTAATGTATATGACTTTCTTAGTGTATAATTATTACATCATTGAATTACTGTGTAAACTGAATTGTTATCAAGAAGGACAGTATTTTAAGGTAATTCTACAATGCAGCTATCAACATCCTTTTTTGTCCCTGTGCTTAAATAATTCATTTTTCACCTCTTCAAAAACTGTTCTTTTGTTTCAAAAACTCTATATCATGTTTTTAAATTAATTCTAATTTAAAAAAATCATAAATCCTACAGAACAAAAGGAAAATATTTCAAAATACTAAAGGGTGTGTAATTATTTTTTCAGGTGAAATTTGCATAATTATACCCTGTATTAGCATATGATAGCATAAGACAGTACCCTATGATTAAAGATAAATCTTTTGGTGCTGTATTATTATGCAAGTGTCAAGGTATTTAATTTTTCTTATTTATAGAGGTACATCCAAGCCTTGAACCTTATCATTAACATTTCTTGTCTTTTGAGATAGACATTCTTGTAGACTACACTTTCCAAGACTGAATAGTTGTTAACCTAAACAGTGCTAAATCTTCATTTGTTGATATTGGTATAATTGGAAGAAAACAAGTAAGTCGAGAGAAGAGCCATGAAGATGATCACTGGGCTGGAGCACCTCTCCTATGAAGACAGGCTGAGAGAGATGGAGTTGTTCACTCTAGAGAAGAGAAGGCTCTGGGCAGATCTTATAACCTTGCACTATGTAAAGGGAGGCTACAAGAAAGATGGAGAGGGACTTTTTACAAGGGCATGTGGTAATAGGACAAGGAGTAATGGCGTTGAACTGAAGGAGGGGTAGTGTTAGATTAGACACAAGGAAGAACTCAGTCTGAGCTCCATCTGGGTGGATGCCTCCAATAGCGTCGATGGTGCAGACCCCCCCAGTTGCACCTGCAGCCTGTGCTCTCAGACCAATGCCCACCATTCTGCCTTGAGGGTCAAGTAGAGTAAGTACTTGAGCTGTGCAGATGGTCACAGAGCCTGTTTCCTGGGTTATGTGTACTTCAAGTCTCTATACTGGTCCAGTGTAATGTTCACCCCTGAAAGAGGTTTTCTTCCTGTGTGCCCTCCTGCATACCCTCCTGCCCAAACTGCTCCACCATACCCTGGCTGAAGCCTCATGCCCTCTTTACCTACTCTAGCCACAGTGCTTCTGCTCATATACATGTAGGAGAGCAAAAATTCTCACAGTTAGGAAATGGATTTACATGTTCACTCTCAAGAGGGGGGTTATCAGTTAAAAAATGTACTTTAATTCTGTGTCTGTAAGCAGGCTATGCAGAGAATAGAACATACAAGGGATCAGGGCGTATTTTAACTTCTTTTCACACAGTGTGATCTGAAGGGTTTTTTTAGAAGACAGGAATTCTGATTGGTCAATAAGTCTACGGACCAACATTATCAAAACCAGTTTTTCATCTGGAACTCACTTTAGCCTTTTTCAGAGCTTCTGCAGCACACTCTGTATCTGGAAACAATAGCTCAGGAATGAGAAAAGTTCAGCTCAAAAGTTGCAGGGAGTCTTCAACAGGTGAGACATTTTCAGTCACATATGAAATGAGCTGAAGGAATAACTGTAAAGATACAGAGTTTGACATAGGCGTTTTTGCTTGGGTTTCCCCCCCCCTGTCAGAAAACAATCTTATGCAACATGAAGCATTTTACCTCTAAAATAAAGTAAAATAAAGAACATTTCTTAAATCATTAATAGAGATTCAGCACCTGAGGAGAGATTGTGAAAGGCTACCAACTCTTGACCAGATGGAAAAATACTATGTGGATGACTTTGCTGAACAAAGCAGAGATGAAAAGCCCTCCATTTGCTACCATATTACCTCTATATTGGGAAACAAATCTGACAGATATTCTTTTTTTTTGCCTAGAAACAGTCTGATCTGCATGATATTGATAGAATCATTTGGTTTTGAACAAAGTGAGGTTTCAAGTTGCTGCTCAGTTAATAACAGAGAATCTGATTTAGAATAGAAAATCTTTCTCTCAGATTGCAGTTTGTTTCCTCATATGTTAGTATGCCTTCCTGTTTCTGTATAATGCATATACTATTTTGTTTCTTTCTTGCTCACATCTCTTAATTCTCAAAAAATGTCCAAGTTGTTTGGCTTGAATTCTCTGTGTCATCTTTATTGTTGACCTCAAAATTCAGGTAGAGATGGATGACTATAATGGTATTTCTTCAGTGCCACAGGAGCTACCGTGCTGCTATTGTTACTTGGCAAAATAATGATAAAAACGTCTGCTGTTCAATTTTTTTTATGAGCCTTTAAATGTCTATTCATGAGTAAGTAGTCACTTTATCTGCCAATTTTTAATTTATCATATCAATTTAGAGCTGATTGATAATGACAATGACTTTTCTTCTCAGTCTTTAATTAAACTCATGGAAAATAAAGTTCATACAATTTGGTTTTCATGCTCCAAGAAGGGTTGTTATCCCACTTAGACTGCTTAAAACCAGAGAAGAAATTCTAAATATGTGGCTACATGAAGTTCATGTTTGATTTTATAATTGCAACATTTTACTCTTCCCACAGGTTTTGAGCTTTCACATTGTGAGGACCCTGGTGTGCCACAGTTTGGATATAAAATCAGTGACCAGGGCCATTTTGCCGGAAGTACTATAATTTATGGATGCAATCCAGGTTACACACTCCATGGAAGTAGCCTTCTAAAGTGCATGACTGGGGAAAGAAGGGCATGGGACTATCCTCTGCCATCATGTATTGGTATTAGACTATTTTTATTAGTATTTCTCTTTTTACTTAAGCTATTGTTTGAATGCAAGAAAGAAAATATTATAAGAATTGTTAGATCTATGTGAAATCTGATCTGTAAGTCTATGGGTCTATCTACAGAGGCATAGTTCTCTGTATAGTTCCCATCTAAGTCTATGTGAGTGGTGTTACCTTTTCTAAGTTTAAAATAGTAAATATTAAACATTTGTGTATACTGAAAATCAAAATGCATTAAAATTCTAGTTACACTCAGCAAATAATCAGCATAAAATCCAGCTTAATCCAAAAGCGAGGACCATATATGATTCATAAAATAATGTAAAACTAGTAATTTTTTTTACTAATTATAAATAAATGTCATTAAGATAAAAGACTGTCCATATATTTACATAGAATACTATAAAATAAATTAAAACAGAAACCTTAAGATATGAAGTGATACGGAGTTATTTTGCGGTTTTGGCCCTTCTGTTTCTTTACCATATATGACAACTTTCTAAGTTTTGCAGGTACCTACAGGATCAATTACTACCATAGGAGAGCGAAAAGAAGACAAGTCTTAAGTATTGTAGTAGCTTTCTTTCTTTTTCTTGTAGAGGAAATTTTGATTGAGTGAGTAGGGGAATCACAAACTGTGCATATGTGCTCTCTTACAGTGTTAGGTCATACAGTTGGTTTAATTATGCTGCCTATTCAACAAGAGAGTTGATGTATAAATTGATTGCTCAGATGATTAGCTGGAAGACCATTACATAATGTTGTTTTTTATTAGCTGAATGTGGAGGTCGTTTTAAAGGAGAATCATCAGGAAGAATCTTATCTCCTGGCTATCCTTTTCCCTATGACAACAATCTTCGTTGCATGTGGGTGATTGAAGTAGACACAGGAAATATTGTCAGGTACTGAAAAAAAATCTTACAATTATAACAAATGTTTTTTACTATAATAACCAATCTTACCTCTAGAGTAGAGAAAAATAAACTCAACACTTTGGACTTGAAAATTTGAGGTGCAACTCAAGGCCAGTGTTTTTATAATTTTAGGTTTGAATTGAAACTCACTATCTTTCAATAAACATTTACCAAAAAAGATCAAGCTTCAAATTTTGTAATGATTTTGTGAAAAGCTAAAGGCAGCAGAACTCTTTAGTGAAAGACTAGGCTACATATAGAAAAGAAAACAACTCTGAATTTTAACAGTTCTTTTAGTTTGACATTCACACTATATTGCTAATTGTGTGAATTTATAGTTCTACTTTATTCATTTTGACGGGAATGTGATACATAATATTGTCTTAGGAAAACTAAAACTTTTTTCTGAAAAGATTGTGTAAATGCTTGTAGATTATTTGAATGGCTGAAGTAATACATTATTTCATGGTGGACAAATTCAAATATTGTTAAGTTTTTTCTTTCAAATTCATTTTAGTATTGACCTTTCATGCATTCAAAGATACCTGTGTGAAACATGGAAAATCATTCTTAAAAATTAAATTTTACTTCATTTTTTTGTTTCTTTGTTTAGTTTTGTTGTTAAAGTTATGTTGTTGAGTAATATGAAAGCTGACAATGAAATCATGGTGTTCTTTCAGCCTCCAATTTCTTGCTTTTGATACTGAAGCATCCCATGACATTCTACGAGTTTGGGACGGTCCACCTGAGAATGAGATGCTACTCAAAGAAATTAGTGGCTCTCTCGTTCCTGAAGGCATTCACAGTACACTCAATATAGTAACTATCCAGTTTGACACAGATTTTTATATCAGTAAATCTGGATTCGCCATAGAGTTTTCAAGTAAGTTAATGAATTTAATTTATTTTATAAGATTGTTCACTCGCAGATGATTGTAGTGCTGGATATACTTTAAATCAGTGACAACATTTCCGACTTTTTTAGAGAAAGAATTGACACAGACAAAATGTTGTTGTAAAGCTACATTTTTGTCTTTGAAAGACCCCATAAACAGTAAAATATCATGTTCTTTTCTAGTTTTGGCATTGTTTCAAGGGCAGCTGGGGCAGTGCCAGAGTGCTTATAATTATGACTAGTGTTTTTCTCAAAGGGGGTTATGTAGGCATGTTAAAGGTGCCATCCTTTTCTATCAATAAGAGGTTTTGGTTTCAGAGACATCTGTGGGGAGTTTTCATTCCTGCTGTGCTTGTGTAGGATGAAACAGGAAAGAGTACTACAGGAACAGCAGTGCCCTTCTCCCTTTGGTCTTCTAGTGCTATAACATCTTATTACAGGCACCATGATGACAAATCTAAGCAGTTACTTAATAATTTAATTCTTTAGACATTTTATTGCTGAAACAGAAGAAATCATTGAGCAAGGTACATTTTGACATTTGTTTTCCTCTGGGCAGTGAAATTTATATATATTTTTTCAAGATTAGCAAGATCTATTCTAATATTTCCATTTTATATAGCAGTAGCAATGTTTCTAACATGGGTTGACATAGAAACTCTTAATGTTAATATTATTTACCATTGTACTTCCTGTGTTAGGTAATTGTATTAGCCCTTGTTTTCCCCTACCCTCATTCTTTCCATGTGTATGACAAATATACGTGTGTGTGTAAAGTAATTAGAAAGAAGAATGAATTGTGTAAGTGAAAGTAAAAAGTGAAAGAGTGCTACTGCTCCATCAGCTAATTTTTTAATCAATCAGTAGGGGTTTTAATTCTTTGGCTCTAGATATTTTTGCCATTTTACCATCTTAACTCTTTCCAGAGCCTATTTTGCAGAGTCTTGCATATCTGCTTTCCATTTTCAGACATGCTTCTCTCTATTGTTGAGATGAGAGAGAGTAGGGAGACCATTATATCCTGAACTTATTCAGGCAGACATTTAGGTTCATTGGAAATATAGATTGATGCAGAATGCAAATGGAATTACAAAGAAGAATGGATGTACATGGAAGTACTGCTATAAGGCAGCTACTGATGCATTTGTAGTGGTTAATCTGAAAAAAGAGTTTAGAATTTTATCTGAAGAGAGAAGTTTCTTGTTTAATTCTCTGTGCTGTTAATTCTCTGTTCAGATTTAATGGTGACAGTTTAAACTATCCACGAAGTTTTATTATCGCAGCATTTCTCTTACTCTTCAGCCCAGATTTACGAAATCACAGTGATACTTCTGAAACACGTGATGTGGCACAGTTTGGATGTATATTCTTAACAAAACAACAAAGACATTCTACACCCTCCCGCCCCCGTTCCCCAACAAATTAATAATTTAAAAATAATTTGCTAATATCTACACAACCTAAATAACACGTGCTGTATTATTTCACTAATCAGGAAAACATATATTTCAAAAGGTAGAGGAAAGAGACATATAATTCTTTGCAACTTTGTTTCAAGTATTCATATACTTTCTTTGCATATGGAATATTGTCTGAGTGAAACAGATGGTGTCTTCATATCTTAGCTCCAGTGTAATTAACAAACAGAAAGCTCACACAGGGGAGGTATCTGGTTTTACATTCCTCTTGCCATTTGCTGAAATTGGATAAGAGTACTTTAACTGGATTATTGGCTCTTTTGCCTCAAGAGGAATATTATTCAATGACAACAGATATTTTATGTTCAAACCTTTTTAAGACTTTGAATATTCTATTTATCCTCTAATATTTTCTTATTCTTTAAACAAAAGCTATTTCAAAAAATGGATTAAACTTTATCAACTGACCTTACACAATTTTGCATCTGCCATTTATTTAATGAGTGAAAATTTTCACCATTGATAATGTGGTATAATTTGTATTTGACTCCTTTGTAAGTCATCCAGTACATGCAGAAAAAATTGTATCTGCAAGGAAAATACAGGTGAGATAGCATCCTTCACCAAATTACAAGGCAGAGAGTGGAAGGCAAAGCCTAGAGAAGCTGAAATGTTATATAAATAGTAGAAATAAAATTATTATTTGATTAATATTATACATTACAGCTGGTAATAGAAGTGTCTCTATCTAGGGCTGCCCCAAACAATCCTTTAAAAGGTATGGAAGTTGTTACTAATTTTGTAGAATTTCGAGGATCTGAAGGAAAAGAGTTTCACTATGAGATTTTTCTTGCACATTATATCAATTAGTCTGTTTTGTTTTCTCTTTTTGTTAGATTGTCTTTTGGGGAAGAAAAATTTGAAGAGTAGAACTGTTTCAATTATTTAAGCATTTGTAACATCTTTATATAAGAAAATAATCACAGAATTATACAATGGTTTGGGTTAGAAGGGACCTACAAGATCATCTAGTTCCAACTTGTTTTGGATTTGCTGGAGGTGGTGTTGGTATGTGTTTTCTTGTTTGCTTGTTGAGGTTTTTTAGTTTGTTTGAGTTCTCTGTGTGTGTGTGGGTTTTGTGGGTTTGTTTTGGGTTTCTGCATCAAATAGCTTAAAAGAAAGAAACCACAGAACAGATTTTTTTTCCCTTCTATCAACCATTGCCTTTCTTCTAAGAAGCTGATATTAGTAAAAGGAATAACCACATACATGTCTTTCGATGAGAAAAATGTCCTACAACTCACAGATTTGTAGATTACAATAACTGCTTAGTAGCTATCATCTCTTAGTTCTGTAGTATACAGGGTATGTGTATTTTATGCAGGTAAATACTGAAAGTTAATGCTTCTATGTAAAATTTCCTGGCAATGGCTTGTAGCTAGAGAGACATGGAGTTATGGTATGAATAGATGAAAGCAGAAAGGAAGTATCAAAAGAAACCAATAAAATCCATAAACAAACAAATCATCCTCTCAGCCATGCCACCATAAAAATGCCTTATTTTAATTATATTGAAGCTTGATATTCTTGACTTTAAAACCCACGTAACATTGTTTGGCCAAAGCATTTTGACTTTTATAAGGGTAAAATCCTTTTACTTGTCCTAAATATACATACATAGAGTGGATAGGAAACTCAATATGAGCCAGCAGTGTGCCCAGGTGGCTAAGAAGGCCAATGGCATCCTGGCCTGCATCAAGAACAGTGTGGTCAGTCAGTCCAGGGAGGTTGTCCTCCCCCTGTACACAGCGCTGGTCAGACCCCATCTTGAATACTGCNGGAAAGTTAACCTTTTCCTGACTTGGACATGGCATTTCAGAGAGAATTGAAGCAGATTTGGTTCCCAATTTGAAATGTCACATATCTGAGATTAATATTTTCATTTTGTATTTCAAATTTATATTTGAAATCTACTCATTGAATCTGAAAAATTTGATGGTATGTTCTGTGTAAAAGCAAAATAAAATTGAACACTCTATCCTTACAGACTTTGGAAAAAGGGGGAGGTGAGTCAAGGTGTGTAAAGAAGTTGTCAAGACGTGCAGGAGAAAAACTAGAGAGGCAAAAGCCCAGGTGGAACTCAAACTAGCCATTTCTATAAAGGACAATAAGAAATGTTTCTATAAGTACATCAACAGTAAAAAGAAAGGCTGCAACACCACTTTAGTACAGTGGTAAGTGTCCCCACCTGGCGTGTGGGAGACCTGGGTTCGATTCCCGCCAGGGAGACAGTGTTAAGAGTTGGACTCGATGATCCTTGTGGGTCCCTTCCAACTCAGAATATTCTGTGATTCTGTAAACCCTTCACTCCTTATTGGATGCAGAGGGTAATATAGTAACCAAAGATGAGGAAATGGCAGAAGTACTTAATACCTACTTTACCTCTGTTTTTAACAGTAAGACAGACTGCCTGCAGGACAACTGGACCAGCAGGCTGGTGGAAGGAGTTGGTGTGCAGTATAACCCCCTTGTAATCCAAGAGGAGGTAGTCAGAGACTTGCTGAGTGGCTTGAATCCTCATAAGTCCATGGAACCAGATGGGATCCATCCGAGGGTGATGAAAGAGCTGGCAGATGAACTCAAAAAGTCACCCTGCATAATTTTCCGAAAGTCCTGGCTTACTGGTGATATACCAGAAGACCGGAAATTGGCTAATGTGACACACCCATCCACAAGATGGGCAGGAAAGATAATCCAGGTAATTATAGACCTGGATCCCTACCCCTTCCTCCAGTTCAGAAGTCCAGTTGTCCTGTAAGCAATCTGTTTTACCTTTAAAAACAGAGGCAGATAAGGCATTAAGTATCTCTGCCTTTTCCTCATCTCTAGTTACTATATTCCCCTCTGCATCCAATAAAGAGTATAGGTTGCTGCAGCCTTTCTTTTTGCTGTTGATATATTTATAAAAGCATTTCTTGTTGTCCTTAACAGAAACATCTAGTTTGAGTTCCATCTGTGCTTTTGCCTGCACGACTTGACAACTTCCTTAAACACACCCTGACTTACCTCCCCATTTTTCCAAAGACTATATGTCCTCCTTTTTTCCCCTAGTTCTTTCAGGAGCTCCTTGCTCATCCAGGCTGGTCTGCTACCCTTATGACTCATCTTTCAGCACATAAGGATTGCCTGCCCCTGTCCCTTCATTAGCTCATTTTTAAAGTATGTCCAGCTTTCCTGGACCCCCTTGCCAATAAGGCCTTGCTGTTTCCCATGGTACTTTCCTATTAAAATCCTTAAAAAGTCCAAAATCTGCCCTCCAGAAGTCCAGCATGGAGGTTTGTTTTGTGCCCTTTCCTTGTCACACTGTCAATTGAAAACTCTGTTATCTCATGGTCACTGCATCCCAGATTTCCTCCGACCACAATATCACAAACCAACCCTTCCTTATTCGTAAACAGTAGGTCAAGTGCAGCCTGACCCCTGGTAGTCTCACTCACCAGCTGTGTCAAAAAACAATCATCAACTATCTCTAGGATCCTTCTGGGCTGCCTCCTCTCTGTTGTGTTAAGTTCCCAGCAGATATTAGGCAGATTGAAGTTTCCTGCAAGAACAAGGGCAGCTGATCTTGAGGCTGTGTCTAATTGCTTAAAAAGCAATATGTCCACCTCTTCATCCTGGTTAGGCTGTCTATGACATACTGTGAGCAGAATTTCAGTTTTATTGGCTATCTTCTTACCTTAACCCATAGGCTCTCTACCTAATTATCCTTAATGTCAAGCTCCATAGTATCAAGAGTTGCTTTAGTATATGGGGTGTCCTGGTGTCAATTAATTCAGAGTATGAAGTGAATTTAGAAATGCTTGGATAATATATAGAGAGAAATAAAAACTCTACTGAGAGAAAGGGAAAAAAATCAATAGAACAAATATATATATATGTTTGAAGAACAACAATAACAATATCGACAACAATGGAACAATGACGACTGTAGACAGCTGTGAAAAAACAAACATGAGGAGGGGCTAAGTTTGAGTGTAGGCCAACCAGTGGAGTAACAGCCAATGATCCTTTCCTAAAATATCCAAGGGGCTGCAGGGAGATCCAGCAGTCGCCAAGGAGAAGACTGTTCTGAGACGAGGCATCAAAGGTCCACGTGGTCCTGGGCAAAATGGCAGCGGTAGAGATCAGAGGCGAAAATAAGGTTTCCTCAGTCCAGAATATCCACAAACGCCATTCTGTGAGGTTCAGCAGCTGTAGTCATAGGGCCTTGGGCCCCTCCCATGTCACATGGCTTGTGAGCATGTCTTCACATGCCATTGGCTGTCACTCAGCCTGCCCCATCCCTTGGGCGCCTCCCCTAGTCACATGTCTTGCAGCAGAGGGAAGGGGAGATAAGAAAAAAAGCCTATTGTCTGTTCCTGTAAAAAGGAGAAAAGTTTTACAATAGAACAAAAAGTCTCTCCCCATGACATAGGGTCACACCCCCACCTCTTCGTCCTCTCCCATTTCTTCTGAAGAGTGTGTAGCTTGCCACTGTAGCACTCCAACCGTGCATGTCATCCCACCATGTTTCCGTGATGGCAACTATATTGTATATTTATATAAAGAAACATGCCATCTGACATAGGGATGGACCTGGTATAAAAAGCTTTCAAAACCTCATAGTTCAAAAAAACTCAAAACCCCAAACTTGCAATCTAAATGAAATTAAGATTTTCAAAACACTTCTTCCCAGCTGGAATGCATTGCATGCATGATTACATACTGTCATTGTATCCATTTTCTGCTGAGTTCCAGAAATTATCTGTAACCACATACCAATTAATTTACTTGGGGTTGCATTTCATAGTCTGTACCAAATATATGAGCAAATGCTTAAGAAATAATAGATGTTCTGAAGAGTTCATATATATGAAAAAAGACAACTACTTGTGAACTGGAAATAAAATGGCTTATAAGATTGTCCAATAAGACACTGTAAACTAAATGCAGAACTTTGGGTGATTTTAACACCTAATATAAGTCAATGACAACAAAAATAATAAGATAAAATAAAATTATGTTATCTCATTAAACCTATGTCTATTATCTCCCTAAGAACTAAAACGTATCTGGTAGTAAGATTTATAACCCATTCTGTCTGATAACCTATGTATGACTTATCTGATGATAACATCAGATAAAGTCTCTTAAGAAAGAACTTGATGCCCGTTGTTTTCCCACCTAAAAAAAACCCCATGTATGACACTGTACCAGATGACAATGTAAACAAGACTTTTTAACAAGTTCGGTTGACATCTGAGATTGTTACGGTAAACTGAGGGTCAAACCAAAAAGGAAACCTGGGCTGACTGTGTGAATGTAGGATGTGTAGCTGCAAAGTGGTTTTGATTGTATCTCTGGTAGTGCAACTGTGACTGCCTGAGTGGCTCCTGGATGGTTGAACAGGGACATTTCCTTAACACAGAGACTTGTCTAGACACCCTAGAAAACCCTGGTTGTGCAAGATGTGAAACTTCTTTTGTTGAAGGAGTGCATTTTCCCAAATGAAGTTCAGATTCTGTGCTTTATTCTTAATGTTTTCCTGTTTTAATCTTCAAGCAATAACTTAAAAGCTTAAATAGACTCTATGAAGTCATGCAAAATCAACAAATGGAATCTGTGATTAAAATTTACTTAAGAATTATAGCAACTATGCTCCTAAATCCCTGTTAGATCAACAGAAGAAATAGAAGTTAATTTTTTATTTTTTTTTCAGCAGACCTTCTGCTGGTAGAAGACAATGAAAATACTGTAGGTCTTTTATTCTTTCTTTTTCAGGAAAAGTTTTATAGACAGTTGGATTTGAGGTAGCAAATACCAAGCTGACCTGGTTCTCAAACAGCATTAGAGATGCAGGGAGACTGCAGTGTCTATAAGGGTAAAGGTTTTATGTGGATTTTCAGAGAGCTTGAATTTTGAAGGTGCATTCTGTCTGGGTTTGTTCAGGCTGATGCAAGTTTGAAAGACCAGTAATACTAGGAAGCCTTTATTTATTGCAGATTCCAATAGAATGAAATTTAATAAGTCTAAATGTCGAGTTCTGCATTTTGGTCGTAATAACCCCAAGAAGAACTATAGGCTGGGAACGCAATGCTTGGAGAGTGNTCACCAACCCTGGATGTGTTCAAGGGGAGGCTGGATGAGGTACTGAGTGATATGATCTAGATGTAGAGGATAGGTTAGTTGGATTATAGTTTGGACTAGATGATCTTCAAGGTCCTTTCCCGCCTTATCTATATTGTGATACTGTGATACTGTGATTTAAAACCATAGGAGTTTGAAATAACATGTTGGTTTAAACTGGTTAATAATTTTTTTACATGCTGTGTGTTATGAAGAGCTTGAAATTTAGAAGGCTTAGAGCTTCTGACCTGATTCTGTGCTCTGTGGGGGGAAAAAAATGGGGGGATGGGAGGGGGAGAAAGGGGGGTTGGAAAGGGAAAAATAAAAAACAGTTTCTTTTTTCCCTAATTCTTCAGGGTTGGGATTAGGACTCCTTACTGATCGAACACTAAGTTTGGAAATTTGTTAACAACAAGAAATCTGAAGACATTTATTATATTGATCCCAGCATCAGTGGATTATACTAGAGCCTTGTCACTCTATTAATGCCATGTTTCAAAATATCTTTCCTGCATGAGAATGGAACTCTTTTTTTAGGACATTTCATTTATGCATTAAATTGCCCGGACTTATATAGTATTGGAAACCTTTTGTCCCTGATATTAACTTATTATTTTTGAGGTAGGAATGATCAATTCAGAATATTTAATTATTTGATTTATGGCCTAAATATATTTTTGTGTCTTGTTATTAAAAAGAAGTATCTAAATGCCCGCATAAAGGACATTGGTAGACAGATCTGTATTTACACCTTTTCTGGATATGACTGAGAGCAGATTTAATGGTTTCTGTGGTTCTATAGGAACATTCACATAGTATTGAAAGAGACTCCTCTGCTCAGAACATATGAATCTGTTCATGTGAATGTTCTTAGGAAAAATAAAAAAAAATCATGGAGGGTAGGGAAGCTGAATCTTTTGCATTGCTTGGCTGCCATGAAACTGCAAGTCAAGATTCTGCCCCAGTTCCTTGGAGACACATAGCAGGAATAGAATGATAAGATTAGTAACTCTCCAGTGTAAGTATTATTTTGCCTATACATTGGCACATTTCTTCTAGAGGATTGGTGGTATTATATTCAAATTTACATTACACAATATATTATATGGATATCTGAGACAGTGAGTCTCACTTACGGGTCCTTTGGTTATTTTTATGTTAGCAAGCAACACAGACTAAGAGGAGCTGCTGTATAGACTGAAGAAGGTGGTACTGAATTAATGCTGGAAACACTGTTCAGAAGTATTCTTATATCAAGTTGTTCTACTGTAGTTAAGAAGTGTATCACCCAATTCTGTTTCATGCAAATAAAAACAATTCATCTGCTTCAAAATCATACCCCATTGTAAACCTAGACATAAATCGGAGTTTTTATTTCACAAACATGTTCATCTCAAAAGTATTTAATAATTATGTTAAAACACCTTGTCACTGATCATGCAGAAAGACATGCAAGCTTTTTGTGCCTAATATGCTCACTAACCTCTCATCCATTGAAGAGTTTGAAAATTAGTCCCATTCATCCTTATCCCAGTGCTAGAGTTCTTGATCAAGAATTTTCTCTTTGAATTCTTAGTCTAGCCCAAATGGTTTGCAGTGTAATTATTCTAAACTAGCAGTGCCTTGTTTCTGCATTTCTCTACATTCACCAGGATAAAAAATCTCCCATGATCACACACGGGTTTATGCTATATATGGAGTCAGTATTGCACGGGTCATGCTGCATATACTAGGCAATAGACTCATTTTGGAGTTTGTCTATCTCCCATAAAAAGTGTAATTTTATAGCAATGTGCAGTGTTGTGACCCCGGCTGGATGCCAGAGATCCACCAACAGTTGTTCTATCATTCACCCCTGCATACAAAGAGAGTAAAACCTGCAGGGTTTTCTATTGCAGAGATAAGGACAATTAGAAATCTTTTACTGTTACAGGCAAAACAAACTCCAAGGTGAAGATATAAAGAATTTGTTTCTAACAAGATCAGCGCTTGAAGTGAAAAGTATCATAGATCTTTAAGGCACCATTCCCCCCCACCCTTTCATCTCTTACAACAGATACCACTTTCCCCCTTCCTCCAGTGGGTAGGAGGGGACAGGAGTAGGGGGAACCAGGGAGTTGTTCTCTGCCGCTACTCAGGCCTTTCTTCCCTGCATTCCATCGAATCTCTCCTATGGGAGAAGGTCCTTCACAACTGTCTCCAGCATTAGTCCATTCCCACAGGCAGCAGTTCTTCCAAACACTGCTGCCCATGAGTCACTCCACAGGGTGCAGTCCTTCAGTACAGGCTGCTCCAGCGTGGGTCCCTTACCAAGGCACAGATCCTACAAGGAAAAACTCTGCTCCAGTGTGGACTCTCCTTTCCAAGGGCCACAGGTCTCTGTCAGAACCCTGCTCTGACATGGGGCTCCAATAGGCTGCAGCCTCCTTCCTGCATCCACCTGCTTAGCATGAGTTCCTATAGGTCACAGATTGATTTCTGCATCCCTGTGAGCTTTCCATGGGTTGCAGCGGGACAGCCATGGCCTGGCCTTCACCATGGGTTGCAGGGAGATGCCTGGAACACCTCCTCCGCTCCTTCAGCCCTGGCCTTTGTTGCCTGCATTTGCTGTTACATCTTCTCACTGCTCTTCTCTGGTGACCATGATCATCTCTCCCCCTAACTTTTTCTTATTCCTTCTTAAATATGTTATCACAGAGGCATCTCCATTACTCCTGATTGGACCCAGCATTGGCTAGCAGCGGGTCCAGCCAGGACCTGGCTGACATTGGCCCTTCCAGCTATGAGAGAGGCTTCCAGCAACTTCTCAGAAAATCCTCCCCCATAGCCCCTCCACTACCAGAAACCCAGCCCAGCCAAGCTATTTCTCAAACCTACTGAGACCACCCTAAATAGCATCCCTGCACTAGAGCATATCAACTGATCCTCCAGTGTCTGTGAACTTGCCAAGAATTTACTCTGTCTCATTGTCCTCATCTTTAATGAATATTGAAGTTAACATCCACTCCTGGGTGACATTGCTGCTAATCAGCTCCTGACTAGGTTTTGGATCAGGGATACACTTAGAATGTGGCAGATCAGACTGTTTTCCATCCACTTCATACTCAATTTATCACAGAATCACAGAATCACAGAAAATTATGAGCTGGAAGGGACCCACAAGGATCATCTAGTCCAACTCACCGTCTAACNTCATACTCAATTTATCCAATCTATGTTTCACCAATTTGGCTACAGAGCAAAAAGAGCAAGAATGTAGGTTGAGCAAGCATGCAAGATGGCAAATAAGGAAAAGGTTATGAGCTTGTCATATAGATCTCATATTATAAAGTTAATTTACATAGATATTGCTAAGTGATTAAAATATAGAAACAGATTGTATCAGAAATTCTAATAGATATCTGTGGCCCCTTAGCATCTTTTTCAGCCATACACAACTTTTTTGCAGAATGATGTAATCTAGTAAAAGCACTATGAGGTACAGAGAATAACAAATTCTGTAGCAAAAGCTTTCTCTCTTTGGCCCTCCAAGACTGAGTACAAATTCTGGGTAAGTATCAGCCCCATTCTTCTGGAATTGATACCAGCATGTTTTAGGTAAAGCAGAGCTTTTTTCTTGTGTATGACAAAATTCAAGACAGATAGTATTTAAGTGGGCAGAACAGGGTTTCTTTCCAATATAGACTGCTCTGACTGGCCAACACCAGTCAAAAGATACAGCTTGTCCAGTGTTCTCAGCAGGGAGAGATCCAGATTAACATTTGACTGATTTTACTACTTGCTTCAATCTAAGTTTACTTTAAGGATTTTTTTTTCTTTTACTTCTGACTTGTGTTAACCTTAAGAATAATTTCAGATTTGATAAAATTTTATTCCAGTGTAATCTAACTCCAGTATCTTATTGTCTTCCATGCAACATTTGCTAGATTTACTAGTATAATGCAGTGAATTTAGTAATTTCATATTGCAGTAATATTTTTTCTAAATCAAAACCCTGCAGAATATTTAAAGATACCAATGGGAGTAATGATCATTGGGTCTAAAAGAGAAATTTTAATAAATTTCATGACAATATAAAAAAAAGTAATTATCTTTCCTTAATTATGCAGTAGTTAACATATCAAAGAAATATTTGCTTAATCTTTAAGGACTGGGGAGGAAAGATTTGCCTCACTTCTGTTCACATTCCATTTTTTGTGAGGATGTTTTTCGTGGTGACTTTTCCCCCCATATTCAGTATTTCTTAAGTGGAAAAATAACCCCATAAAAGCCCCTTAGCTTTATAGAGCTAATTCTTTTATGTTTTATTAAGCATGTTTTGGAAAGAAAGGGACTTGGATGTTATTTATTAAAAATAATCTATTTAGACGGAGATTTGCCCTTCAAAAACATTGTAAATATACCTCCCTCCCCCCATTTTTGATAAATAGTTTACTGCCTGCTAGTATTACCTCCCCAGAAAGTGGGCATTTGAATTAAATCTCAGTACTGCCACTTTCTGTTTATATTACAGAGATTGCTAGGCTCTCTGGGACTAGTTTCATGGTCAAGTCTTACATTTGGTATTTATTTGTAATACATATAACATATTTTAATACTATAATGTCAGTAGGATACAATATTTACTTAAACATAGATGATCTTACTTTTTACATAAGTTTAGATATTTTAGTGTGTAATTTATTAAATAATACATGGATCACATTACATTAATTATGGAGAAATATCTACAAATTTCTCATGTAGGCATTGTGATTGGGTATTATCTTAGTAGTTACCTTTACATTATATATAGCTGTATATTCTTTACAGACTAAATCCATGTGTATATCTTTAATATTATTACAAAATTCTAGCATTGTAGATAGTACGTAGATGGGGTATAAAAATGAATGATCGGTGAAATTCACTTCCAGGGTCACTACTAAATGTTACACCATGAATATATTTATGAACTATAGAATTGTGGCGAACTGAAGATGTGTACAAGCATACGTTCTCAGAAAACCTGAAGTTCTTAATCTGTTTTTTCCATTATTTTTTTCCCATTATCCATATTAAAAATGGCTCTGAAAGCACTAAATATTCAGGGAACTAGGAAATCTCCTACTTTCCTTCTTGCATATTTCTATGCTCCACAGAGTTTAAAAAAAGAAAAAAAAGAAAAAAAAAAAAGAAAAATTAGGCACTCTTAATAACTAAAAGGAATAGCAAAAATTAATAGTATAAATGCTGGAACTGCTAGATTGCTGAAAGATTTCTTAAATTTTTAGAAGTAATTAGGAAAATTTTGAGTTTGTAGATTAAAACATTGTAATGGGGCAAAAATAGATTGAAATCTGAATTTTTCCAAAATTTATTTTTATTTTTATTTTTTCTCTTCACTACTAGGTTCTGTAGCAACTGCCTGCCGTGATCCTGGTGTCCCCATGAATGGAACTAGAAATGGGGATGGAAGAGAACCTGGAGATGCTGTCATTTTCCAGTGTGACCCTGGCTATGAACTTCAAGGAGATGAGAGAATAACCTGCATTCAAGTAGAAAATCGGTACTTCTGGCAGCCAAACCCACCAGTCTGTATAGGTATGCAGAAAAAAAATCAAATAATTTTTTCCTAAAAATAGAAGTCCTGATATAATGAATCACACTGCTCTAGGAACTTGCTTTGAAGAATATACCAATACTGCACATCTGAGAAATTATTTTGCATAAAGCCCTGATGGACATAACCAAAACTTTTCCTCTGTAGCTGTTAGTATTATAGTTCTCATCCCCTCTCTCTCAGTGCTGTATAATTTATAATCTGATGACCTGTGACATAGAAAGCAAGAAAGTCCATATCAATGGCTACTATCCCTGGTAGTCTAGTCTTGGACAAACATTGCAGTGAGGAACTTGCCCAACATTGCAACTTCTGAGAGCACAGTATAGCTTTTGAACATTTTCTTTCTTTTTATAAACGTAGATGTTACAAATAAAATCTGCATTGTATTTTCATATATGTCCATACACACTATGTCCCCTGGTCCATGCACACTATGGTATAGGTCCATACGCACTATGCAGACATGTAGGCATGTCTGCATACAGGTCTTTGCAAACATATTACAGTACTGACTTGCTGTCTTGGCTCTTGTACTTAATGTGTCAGTGTTATTTTCACTGTTTTTACTCTCCTTAGTATTCTTTCCTGTGTGATGTGAATCTGTAGGCTTGAGGACAAGAATTGTCTAGGCTTCTTGCTGGAAGATTGCAGTAAAGAATTTTTTTTAGTTTTCATCTCTTGTCATTCTTTAGTATGATAGTAGGCATTTTATGATAGTTATAACTGAACATCTGTAGGTGTCTAAGTGAAAAATTAAAAGGTATTCTAGGGCTCTGGGAAGAGGCCTTATAGTTAATATATTCTATCATGACGGTCTTATTTGGTATTGCTAGTTTTAAAATATATTTTTCTACTGAAAAATTATTAGCCTTTTATAAAGTAGTATTAGTGGTTTTAATCATTACCATGACTTAGCTGATGATATTTTTAAATTCTGTCCTCAATAGATGTGTAAATATGCATATACTTGTTTATTAAGTGCCTGTGTCCACTTACCTAATACTGTTAATTTCCACACTTTATGCACAAACATCTACTGTACACAGAGTAGCAAAAATGCTTATTATGATGATTTGCCCAAATATCAATAATGAATTCATCTTCTATTGATTTTCCATAATGATATATTCTTCAGGAATATGAACTTCTAATAGACTAAAGTAGAGTGTGTAAATCTTGCCTTGGAGCTGAGAGATTTCAAAATCTTGTGTTGTAGTTCAGTACACCTCGAAATTCATCAATTTTCTTTTCCAAAGCTGTAATATATTCACTAATGTTCTTCCCATGACTGTAAATCAAAACTGTACAATGTTTACCCTACGCATAACTTCAACATCATCATTGTTTATCAAAGTCTGAGAAAAAACATACTTTTGATGGAAAAATAAGAAACAGAGATTATTCCTGAAGTGTATAGTTGTACCGTGTTCTAGATCTATTTTGTTAGCTCTTTACACTCTTTATGATCCAAAGAGTCTTTTCAAACCTCCTTATTATCAATGCTCAAAACTAAGTAAATGTGCTTTTTAATTGTTCTCACCCGTGAGTGTGCCTTGGTTCTTTTGATTCCCCTAGTCTTGCTTGTAGCACAATTTTAAGAACAGCCTTATTTCAAAGGGAGTGGCAGTGAGAGAATTACAGAGCTAAATAATGACTTATGTAGTTCAATGAAAGATAATACGTAATTAGAGACTCTTCTATACTGAAGATATTATGAGAAACTATAAATTTGTGAGATTGTCTCTGCCAAAACACAGTCATTTGGCCTATGCCTGTGGTGCACAAAATACCTAGATGTTTTTGATTCCAAAGATTTTCTGGATCCTATCTTAGATACCAGAACTTTAAATGATTGTATTTGCCTAGTTTTCTCAGTGGTAACACTAAACATACTGGCATACAAAAAAATCATTTTAGGATTGAAGTAGTAGGGATTTAGTGATAGTATAGACTCTGTACCAGAAGTTTAAAACTTTCTTCAGAAATTCAGAGGTGATTTTTTTTTAGTTGCATCTTGGTGTTGCTTTCTACTGTTTTAAGCAAGGTCTTGGTAGAGGACTTTTTAAACAGTTAATTCTAGTGGTACTTTCCTCAAAATGTGATCTATATGACACTAAAATAAAGGAAAGTTTCAGGAGTTATTTCATATTTAATTATGATTGCTTAAATTTATCTTCAGACTAGATATATTGAAAAAAATGTTACACTTAGAGTGATGAAGCACTGAAACAAGTTGCCCGGGTTGTTGTGTATATCCCATCCCTGGAAACACTCAAGGTCAGATTAGACAGGTGTCATGTGTTAATATGTATGTACCTGTATTCTTTTTACATTTTTTCCATTGTCTCCCAGAGGGAGCAGACAGCTGTTTACTTCCATTGGAGGGCTCCCAAGGTGCTAGCCCCTCCCTGGTGTGGGGCTGGCACTTCGCCACCCTGTGCTTCAGCGCGTGTGGCTGGCGGGACAGACAGGTCCTGGGGCTGCCACAGCAGCATGGCACACCACAGTGGCATGCCCAGTTTCCCACCCAGGCCAGCGGTAGCCGCATGGAGGTGGCTGGAGGCTTCCATGAGGATGACGTGGACCACTGGGTCTTCCATAGTTAGTGGAAGACAGACAAGATCGGCGGCTCGGAGCATTACCCCATTGGACAGAGATAAAATGATGGAAGGAGGGACTGTGGAGGCTTTTAAAAGTTATGGTGTGAAGAGTCTTGCTCTGTCTTTGCTCTGGAACTCTGCATCTGAGCTGGTGCTGCTGCTGTTTCTCGCAGCTAATCTGTGAAACATCATCATCATCCGGTACCTCCTGCTGATGCCTGTTTCTCTGACATTGTTACAGTTTTTATCTTTTTTGTTGTTGTTGGGATTCTTTTGGATATTGGTGTTTCAGTGAAGGTTGGGGTCTGAGAGATCCTGTCACATTGGGGCTGGGTCCTGTCGTGTGTTAGGTGTGGTCTAGTTTTAATACCCTATTGCTAGTATCACACTTGTACATACATTATTCTCATTTATACTCCCTTTTCTTTTAATAAATCTTGTTACGTCTCTAAAGATCTCTCATCCAAGGTGTGGTAAATAACCTTTTACTTATCTTAAACCAAGACAACAGGTTACTCAGCAACCTTATCTATTTGAAAATGTCCCTGCTCATTCCAGGGAGTTTTAACTAGATGATATTTGAAGTCTTTCCAACTCAAATCATTCTATGACTATTTATTTAGTATCAGTTATTAAAAAAAACCCCAAACTCAACCAATCAACAAACACGCTCCCCCCTGCCGCCATACTAAACCAAACATTTTCTTTAGGTTTTTTTAATGAATTAATTAATTTAATGAATTAATTAATTTAAAATAACTGAAAGCCAGAAAGCTTTTCCAGAAAATAGAATACAATTTTCTTGTCTTCTAGAGAAATTAAATACATTTTAAATAAAAACAACCCAAGTTATACTTCCTCTCATAGGAAAAATTAATACTAATATCATCATTGAATTCTAAGATCAGCACAGAGACAGTTTTGCATAGTGCTTTCTTACCATTGTGTCTACACAGAGGTTTATAAAGGCAGGTGGATATAATCTACACCTGTTTTTCAGTGTATAGCACATAAAAAATATATTTTTCATCGTGTATTGACATTTGCTTTTCTTTCTGGATGCAGTGTTATATTTGTTAAGTCTTACACCTTATGTCTAATACTGTAAAAGGTATGTGTGCTTTAAACTTAGATAGATATATAGATCATATTTCATAGCCTAAGAATCTTGTTTTCAAATGCCTTAAATAAGAAGTAGAAAATAGAAAGCTTATCCAATCAAGTTTTTTTTAAGCTTGTAGATAGAACATTTTTCAAGTTCACTATATATTCAGAAAAGCCTTAACATTATAATACGTAAACAAATAAAAGGACACAGAGTTCAAAAATAAATGTTTCACTTAGTAGAATTAGTATTGACCTAAGGCAAAATGTGAATTTGTATTTTTTCGTTTCTATTAAAGCATTGGAAATACTTCACTTTTTTTTTGTTTAACTTTTTGAGGACATCAAATGTCACTGAACAGATTGCTGTTACTTGCTTCTTTGTTTCTTACCTTCTTTCCTCACATGAAATCTGTTTTTATTCACAGCTCCCTGTGGTGGAAACTTGACTGGTTCATCAGGTTTTATACTTTCACCAAACTTCCCTCATCCTTATCCCCACAGTAGAGATTGTGACTGGACTATCACTGTAAATAATGATTATGTGATATCGTTAGCATTTATCAGGTAATCTGGTAAATATTTACTCATAGTTTTTAAAGTCATATTTATAACTTTATTATTGGCAGTTGTTCAGAGCTTCGCAGAGTTACATAAGTACACTTAATATGATTATAAAACTAATCAGTAATTGTTATCTTTTTTAGTGTTCACAAGCAATACATCAGAACATTCAGTACACATACAGGGGGAGCTTGGGAATTCATTGCTTCTGTTTATTTAAAAGCACGCTGGTAACACTGGCTAATGTCAAGGTGGATGGTGCTCAATTTACTAAGATTCAATTCTTGAGAAGGCAGCATGGGTTAACTCACTGAACTACATACAACTCAGGATGGTCTTTAGTGAGGAAACCTATTGATGCATCTTAGTTTGTATGAGACACCTCTATACAGGCAAAACTTCAGAAGTTTTCTTTAAATTTAGTTTTATTAGTCCATATCATTTCAGGACACCTCAACAAAATACTTCCTGATGTTCTGTTTATTAGACAAAAGTTTTCTAGAATTTTCTTTAATCACAATGCAAAATTAAATTGACCTTAATAGAATCCACAGAGGAGTTTTGCTGCATGTATGGTATGTAACATAAGATGTAAATTAGTATATTTATTATGTGTGAAAAATATACATACCAACTGGGGCATATGTAACAGAAAATATGAAAATGGTACTTGTGACATCCCTTCAAATGCTGGATGTAGGGTCTTCACTGTTCTGATCAGTGCTAATGTGATGACTACTTTAGTGAGGTAGATCATAGAGTTTTCTGTTCTTAATGCTCAGGATTATATTATGTGTTTTGGTGAATTCATTCTAGGGAAATTAATCAATCAATTATATTCACATAATTAACAATTTAATTTTGTTGATGACTTCAGAATGTTGTAAGTTGCTGAGGAACTTTATATTGTGCTGTAGAAGTTGTTTGTTAGTTTGGTTAAATATCATAAGCTCAAGATATTTAAGAATATTCTGCTCTTTGTATTGTACATTCAGGCACAAAAGATCCCCCCGTCTTAGAATAAAATTATTATACAGTGTGACTCATAGTATACGAACAGTTTATAAATCCCAAATATTTCCAAGTTAAAATATCTTAAAATCTTGTCAATTACTATGATTTTTGGCATAAGCTGAGAAGCTTAGTCTTGGCGAAAGAATAGTTTGTCATTACTGAGAATTACCTCATTTGTGACACACAGACTATTCCAGACTAAGAAGCTGAATACTCTACTAAATACTGCTAAATACCTTTTAAATTTTTTTATTTATCTTTTTTTTTGTACAAGGACAAACTTACAATTGAAACTGTTTCTCTATACCCTTAACTTAAAATTTAATTCAAACTTCACTAATTGAATTAATAAGCTAACTATAATTCGAAAGAAAATATGAGGTTTCAGTACTAAATGCTTTTATTTAAACCTCCTTGCTCACTGACTTCTGGCTGTGTTAAAGAGTTTCAGTCAGACTGTATACTCTGCTTTACAACTGACTGCATTATAACATAAGGCATTTCTACAAAGGATTCCAATAAAGAGATGTTATTTATAATTCTAAATATTTAGTAATATGTTATTAATTTTTTTCTACTTAAAAAGATAATTTATTTTTTTTCTGGATAGCCGCAAAATGTTGCTTCTAAAGAGATTACAATGTATATAGTATTTCTCTGTTTTCTAATAAACACTTCTAGAAACCAATTTTTTTTCTGACAGTGGAGGGTTTGTTTTCCTTTTACAAAAACAATGATAGTAAACTTCAAATATAAGCTAATAATAATGAAAATGTTAGGCAAATCATATCCCATCTAACATTTCTCTTTCTTTTTTTTTTGTTTATGCTTTTTTTTGTTGTTTTTGACTAGCTTCAGTATAGAACCAAATTATGATTTTCTTTATATCTATGATGGGCCAGACAGTAATAGCCCACTGATTGGAAGCTTTCAAGATAGCAAGCTGCCAGAGAGGATAGAAAGCAGCTCAAATACCATGCACCTGGCTTTTCGGAGTGATGGATCTGTTAGTTTTACTGGATTCCATCTAGAATACAAAGGTAAGTAAAATTGGTTTTGTTCTATTTAAAAATTTCAATACATGAATTGCAAATTTTAATCTATTCCACTTTCTCATCATTTTCTACTTGGTAATGTTTTTATTTTGCCTAAGGGTATGATAATATGTATAATCTGTTCATACAAATATAATATTATCAGATTGCTAACTTAAGATAAAGCTTCTAGTATGATTTCATATGTCTGACATATGATGATGTTCACAGGTTCACAGGTTACTCCAAGTTGGAAGGGACCCTCAGGATCATCTAGTCCAACTCCCCACTAAGTAGACTATGTCACTAAACCCCTCATTAAGTCCTCTCTTAAACATCTCCAGGGATGGTGACTTCACCATCTCCCTGGGCAGACCATTCCAATGAGAGATCACTCTGTGAAAAACCTTTTCCTAATATTCAGTCTAAACCTCCCCTGGCGTAGCTTAAGGTCATGTCCTCTCATTTTAGTTTCCTCAGCCTGAGAGAAGAGATCCACACCCACATGGCTGCAGCCTCCCCTCAGGTAGTTGTAAACAGCAATTAGGTCACTTCTGAGCCTCCTCTTCTCCTGGCTGAACAACCCCAAATCCCGTAGCCGCCCCCCATAGGGCTTGTCCTCCAGTCCTTTCACCATCCTTGTTGCCCTTCTCTGGATCCTCTCAAGCAGCTCAACATCCTTCTTAAACTGGGGAGACCAGAATTGGACACAGTACTCAAGATGTGGTCTTGTGGTCTTGTGGACCAGTGCCGAGTACAGGGGAAGGATGAATCCCTAGTCTGACTGACCACACTGTTCCTGATACAGGTCAGGATACCATTGGCCTTCT
>WEKX01001589.1:18702-29368 GCA_013390025.1 Pitta sordida | reverse complement strand
AGGAGTCTATAAAGGAATATGAAGCAACACTAGGAGAAAAATCGTTTAGTTGTGTCACAGGTGTCTTCAGTTTATTTAACCTCTGGAAGACTGATGGATGTCTCTTCAAAGCTTTTGCTGACACAGACCTTTTGCAGCCAGTGCAGCCTCGTGCCAGAGGAAGACTGTGAAGGAGGGAGATGACAAGTTGAAAGAGCGAGAAGCAACGAGAAAATCAAACAGAAGGAGAAAAAGTCTTGGATCCTTACCTGGAGGCAAGCAGAGGTGTGCAGAAGTGCATCACCAGTTCTTTAATGCACCTCACTGCAGGAATGTAATTCCTGTTTGTGATTGTTTCAGGCTTTCACATATATATTTGTCCTTTCACACACTTTTGGATAATAATGTTTTGCAAAGGCAGTAGAACTCTGGTTAAAAGGATGTATTTTCTGTCCTCATTTTCATTCCTTTCCATCTGCTCTCTTTTTAAATTACTAGACAGTGTAGTCAAAAACTCTGGTGTCTTAGAAAATGATGCAGTAATCGGAAAGCTCTTGCAAGCGATTCAAGTGAGTGACAAATACCTGTCATCAGAGAAAAAGGTATCTACCATGTTGTGATGAGATGTAATTTTTCTATTGTTTATCTGCAATTTTTGTAAGATTTCTACAAAAATGAAACCTTATATAAGAGTCTGGACGATATGCAGACAAATAGATATGTAATTTGTGTCTTCAGCTATAGTAACTCCGTTTTTATTTTTACAGTAACATCAAGATCTGGTGGAAAAATACAGAAAAGAGCTATAATAAGAAATAATCCAAGAAAAAAATCTGAATAATGAAAGTATTTGAGAAAATCTGTTCAGTGTTTGTAAATAGAAGAAACAAAGTTTTCAGAATATTAGTTGCAAATGCTGCTTCCCGGCTCTATTTTAAGGAGATGTAACAAAAGAAGTGCCAAAACTGCCTCATCCCAAACCCCCCAGTACTGAAAAGAAAGGTTCAGATGGCTATTTGAAATTAACATGCAGTGGAAATTGTCTCATACGAATGAAGAGTTTTATAAAGGAAACAAAGCTTCTTGAATGGTAGTTTATTTCTATTATTTCAGGAGTTAGATAATCAATGCATTCACTTTCAGATTTCTAGTAATTTATTTCCTAGCATCTTAAAGTAAGTCTGAGAAATATTAAATAACTGAGAGTATTTACCTTTGACTATATTGTATAGTGTGAACAGCTGTTGATGCTGAAATAGGTCATATTTTTATGTCAGGTGCTCTTCTGTTTGACTGACTGCTTTCTGGATTCTCGCTCATTAGGTATTTCCTTCCCTCAACAGGAATTAAGAGACACAGTGCATACAGAGTGGTTCAGTGAATATGCTAAATCACTGTATTGACATGCTGTTAGTTCCACTCACTAGACCTTGCTTTTGGTCATTAAGAATGCCACCAGTTTGAGAAATGCTTGTAAGGTCTGACAAAATGCTTCGGACACCACATGCATTGGGGGATGTGTGATGGAGTAGAGGGAAAATTCAGTCTGCTGGAAAGTCAGGAGTGACTCTCTGTGCCAATCATTGTTCTTTGTCGTTTATACGAGAGGATCACAGTGAAAGAATCTGCAACCTCCTATGAAAGATATTACCTCTGCCTCCTAGGAAATGTGGGGGACAATAAAGGCTTGAATCAAAATAGGTCAGGCCCCAGCTTTATTCTGGAAGTGCTATTTCTAGAGGTAAGCACCAAACCTGTCTTAGAATCAGTCTCAAACCTGATGAACAGCTTCTGGAAGAGGGCAACAGGAGCTTTCCTCAAGGAAATACTTTGTAAGTATCAAAAACATTGGATTATGTTTAAAAGCATAGCTGTCTGTTGCATTTTGTTGCATGAAATTTCTTTCTTGTGCTTTTAGTGTGTGGTAAAGTCTGCACCTTCTGTGTATTTAGGCATTGTTCTGCATCCCACAGGGGCTTAAAATGGATTTTATATGCCTTGCAGCTCTGGACAGATCACTCTGAGTGATCATAAAAGAAGAGCTGCCTGTTTTTATGTAATTTTCAGACCAAACAGGGAGCTCCAACTGAGCTCAAGGATACGTTGCTCCTGAACAAGGAACTCCTTTCTCATAAATTTTGGGTTTAAAGATTAGTTGTCTCTGTAAGTCTAGTGTTAGTTGTATAATTCTCAAGTTTTAGCAGGCTTTAGGTTGATCCAAAGAGCAATTGTTGTTTGAAGGCAACAGGACATCTTTGAAATACTGCTATCACCACTTATACAAAGCAAATGAAATAAAACTTCTCTGAACAAAAGTATTACAACCTGAAAGGAAGCAGACAGTCCATTATGGTATGTCAATTAAAACAAAAAATGTTTGTTCCATTATCAAGCCACAGTCTCCCATGTTGTAATTCAAGGTTTTTTGTCTCAACTTTAATAGACATTGCCCCATATATATCACAGTAGCACCGTACCACAGTGTTGATAAGGTTGGAAAAGACCTTGAAGATCATCTAGTCCAACCCATAGCCAACTAAAACCTAACATCTATAACATTTATATCAGGACTCTCAACACCTCATATATAATACCTCATATATATTCATATAGATGCCCATACATAAAAAATACCATTTTTTTGTGTACTAGAAATTGTTATTCCCTCAATTCTTTGTTAGAAAAAACTGCTCTGGATTTCCTTAGTCTTTCCTCATAGATCATATTCTCTCTAGTTTTTTTCAACCCACCTGAATGCAATTTCAGTTAGAAGTTAATCTTCTCATTTTCATACTAGAACATAATTAGTTCTAGGTATAAGAAATGCCTTAGTAACTGGTGTTAGGTGCTGANCCTTAGTAACGGGTGTTAGGTGGTGAGTTGGACTAGATGATCCTTGTGGGTCCCTTCCAACTCATAATATTCTGTGATTCTCTGATTCTGTGAGTAAAGCCCAAATATCCCAAGCTCTGACTTTGTCCTTATTCATATAGGCCAGTAAACAAAGAAAGAAAGAATTTACATTGACTTGACATGACTTGTTCCTGCTAAAGCCATGTTTTCCCTTTCTTTATCCCCGTCTTATTCTCTGTGCTTTATAAATGAATATTTAGTAAATTGCCCCAGAATTTTTCAGGGATAAACAGTCCAGGGACTGGTTTGTACCCTACCAAGATGAAGTATTTTCCCATGTTTGAAGTGTGAAACTGTGATTGCTCTCTTTTTATCTTCAGGAAATTCTACTATTGTTCATCAGCTCTCCAAGGTAAGCCCTATGATTCAAAGATTACTGAGGTCAATTTGTTAAGGATACTTAATTGAAATATATTGAACTAAGCTAAATCAAAAATCTCTGTAATTTTCGCTGTCCTCTCCCATACTCAGGAAGATATGCCTATCTACTTTAAAAACACAATTCAGATAAATATTGGATAATAGCTGACATTTATTTGAAAATTGAAAGAAGGCATTGGATGCAATAGCCTTCATTGAGTCATTCATAATTGCATCTCCTTCTTAATACTTCCCGTTTCTTTAATATGTCATGTATTTGTAGAACCTTTTCTTGGTGCCTGTTATGTCCCTTGTCAATTACAACTCATCTTAGCCTTAACCTTGCTGAGTTTAACTAACGTATCTGAGCAATTTTTGTGTCATTAAGATACATGCCCCTGTTTTCATTCTCTGTGCAGCTCCTGTTTCCATTTTCAGATCATTAAGCTGCTATTAATACAGTCAAAATATCTTGTCTTTGTCTTATCTTTGAAGTAGTTTCAACTGTATAGTTGACATAATGTTTCCAGTAACCATCAGGTCTCTCTCATTTGCCCCCCCACCCCCCCCCGAATTATCTATGCAAAACCCCCTATCATTAAATTCTTTCCACTGGTGTCTGTTATCTCATAGTTCTGTCAATATTTTGTAACCCTGTTTTCCTACTCTTTCTATCAATGTCTCTTCAACACAAATAACTTTCTGCCTTAGTCAGAATAAATTTAAAAATACCTTTTGTCCTAATAATCCTCCTTCCAAAGAAATGTAGCAAATATTTTAGGTTCCACAGTGTAATTGTTCCAAAATGCAGGAAGGAAAGTCATGACTCCAGTCACCAACACACCACATCCCTTGTGTTGTCTCTAAACAACTATATCCTACAGCTTCCTATTGATTTATCAGTGAGGATATTGCCTTAAAAGTCTCTTCTTTCTATCTCAGCCAGAACTATGGAAATTATAATTCATTGGATGTGTTTTCCCTGAAGCTCAGAAAATGCTCTTGATAAGGAATCCCTCTACTACTTCCTTGTGCACTATATTCCACTAGGAGTTTGTGTCACCAGTTATCCCAATTAGTTAAGCCTTTCAGTTATTCCTACTTGTTCTTCATGTCATAACCATGCATCTAGGAGGTATTTCAGATATTCAGTTGCTTGTGATGTTATTCTTTTACTTGCCTCATAGTTTCTCATTTCTTTGTCTCACTTTCCAGGCCATGCCTGATTTTCTCTATGGAGGAAAAATGGCTAAAGACAGTTCTTCTCTTTAATTCCTAAGATTTTGGAAGCCAAACATGTATATTTATTGAAATACTGTCTTATTTGCACTGTAGACTGCATATCCTCTCCCTTTCCTGTCCTTAATATCACAAGCAGACCAACTACATTTTGCTGATTACAGTGATTTCTCCAGGTGACAGTGACATTGCCCCTGGATTAGTGGTAGAAAAGTAGGTGTGTGCCAATGGATTAAAGTCTGTTTTCCAGCTTGCAGTCTGATGAAAGACAAAAGCATCTAACTGGTATGTTTGATATTTCTTCTTTGGAGTAAAACAAGGAGAGTTACCCTAACCTTAGTAGCAGAGCTGGAGTGACCACATCTGAAAGAAAAAATGAGAGCCTACTCTAAGCTGTGCTTTTCTTTCTTATTTGAAATCAAAGGTGAAATATCAGTTTGCTCCACGTGCCCTCTTTAGAGAAGGCTTTGGTGTGGACGTTTTTCTGATATGAAGGAAAAGGATAACATCAAGAGGAGTGTTTGTAGTCATCTGGGTGAAGTTCACGTTTCTGTCTTCTGTGTGGGTAAGCCACAGGAGTGTCACTTTGCTGTTAAAATGAAGCTTGTTCAGTGATTGTCTTGAGAAATTGTATCCTTAGGTATTTCAGCAGCCTGAGTTACAGTATCTCTTGGGAAGCATGATACTGAAATATAGAGCCCTTCCCTCCAAGGTCAGTGACTCAGATCTGCCTCCAGGCGAAACAGAAAAAAAAAAAAGATCCACTCCTACCTTGTGACTTTTTAGTGATATACGTGAAGAAAGCCAGTGGATTGCAGTCAAACAGAGAAGTGCTCATACTGCAAAACTACTGACTACTGAGTCACTGATGCCTCAGCAAAATGGCCAAGGACAAAATTGTCATGGAGATTCTACTTACTGCAAATTCCTTCTGGCAGCTGCTGAAAGTCAGTAATGATGGACATATATGTGCCCTACCACTGTACTGAGCTTTTGTGGGGAGCTGCGGCAGGCAGTGAAGGACTTTGACCTGAAACCTCCCTAAGATAAAAGAATCCACATGAGCAAGCCATCTGTGCTTGAGAACTCACCCAAGATTAGTAATTTTTATCAGATTATTTGAAGCCCACCCATTCTGAAATGAAAGATAGAGGTGTTTTACAGGCAAAAAACAGTTCTGAAATCTGTTTTGGCAGAGACCTTATAGTCATGGGCTGTGCTTGTTTTCTTGTGGTGCTACCCAGTATGTTAAGAAGAAAAGTGTGATCCAGTGCAGTCTACTATGTCTGAGGATCCAGATTCAGAACTACATATAGAGCAGCACTCCAGGGGATTCTAGCTTTGAGGGAGGAATCAGGCTAACAGGCTGTCTATGGACCATCCACTGAATTCAGGGAGTCTCTTAAATGTACTTCTGTATTGTGCTTTGATTTGCACTGTGGAGCAGTCTTAGAGCACATGAACTGGATTTCCTTTGTGTGAAAGTCAGCAGGAAGATGCAACCCAGGAGTTCATCAGTGGCAAATTGGCAGTCTGTCAGAGCAGAACACAGTTTGATGCAGAAAACCCCCATTCAATATGAGCAGGGAAGATGTCAAGTCCTCACGAGCTATTTCACTTTTCAGAGCCACTTCTGCTGGTCTGCATTGCTTACTAACACGTGTGTAGCTTTACCGGACTAAGGCATTTTGAGATTAGATTTTTTCATTGCACTTAGTTCCGTGGTTTTGCTTCCTCTGTCTTCTGTATCAAAAGAAAAGAAAAAATCCTAGTGGATTGAATACTGTGCACTTGTCAACAGTATGTATCTTTAAGCATAAAGTATAGCCAGGCTCATTCTTGAGCTGATACAGGAAGTTCTTGAAATGACATTGGAGGCTGAGAATGAAGAAGAGACATAGTCAAACATGCTTTTTGCCTTTTGAAGTCAGGGGGCTGGATTTTACAGAACAGAGAACATCACAAGATTTCACATGGAATATAGTCATTTTAGGTGACTGTGGAAAGCACTTTTACAAGTCAGTGAAACTGAAATGTTAGTGGCATTTTTTAAAAAACCTTGGCAAACATTGCTTTTTACATTTCTGTTTCAAACATATTTGCAAATCTGCTTAATTGTAGCAGACCTGCTAATTATGGAAATGATTCAAGGATAAGATAAAACCCAAAAGACAAGACACAAAGAACTTCAGATTTTTTCTTTCCTGTGCCAGTCATTTTTTATTCCATGTGAAGAAAATAATGTCAGGAGGATAATAATCACCAGTTTGCTATAGCTGAAAATAGCACAGCTGGCAGATGAGTTTTCTAGATTAAGTAAACCACTTTAAAGAAAACATCATGCAAAAATTTAATCTGCTATGGTTATAAAATAAAGTCCTCATCTGTGCCATGGTAGAGTGAACAGCTACCTTATGTTTTATCATATTGCAGTGGATTTTTTTTTCTAATGAAGCTTGTGTCCCCCTAAAATATTCTTGAGATATTTCACGTCCACTTTTGTCTATAATAATTCAATGAGTGAGTTAAAGGGTGGATTTTCTTTTAGTAAGGCTCTATCAGGACACTTTTCTTAAAAAATGAAATTAAAGCAGTCCATACAGACAAGGCAACACAAGGCTGTATATTAAATTCAATGAGCTATTTTACTTTCCTGTAATTGGATTATTTGTAAAATTAGTAAGCGTTTGGAAAAGGAAGGAATTAGAAGTTTGTTTCATGTTTGCATTTTTTTCATGCCTCCAACACTTCATCTATAGCCTTTACCTTCAAGAAGCAGAGACTGAAGGAGAACTAGATCTTGTTACTTAATTATCTTAATTACTCCTTAGAAATAGCCAGAATACAGTGGTATTAAATATGTCAGAAATGGCTTCTGAACTATAGAACATGAAAAGAACCTGTAAAGAAGGTGCAGAAAGCATCTATTTTTAGTCATTTGTACCTATTGTCCTAGGTTTGGACACTGCACAGAGAAGATATTTATTCACACCTTGTTTCACAGAGCAGTGCTTGAAGTCTAAGCTTAGAATTTGGAGCAGGAGATGTCTCAGACACTTGGACTCCTCTGGGTCAATGTAGAGTTATTATTGATTTCCTGCACAGTCCTCCATAAATTGTTCTGGTTATCCATGTATCTTTGAGTAAGTGTGATCTCTCGTAGGAAATCATCCCATGGGCTAATAGATCACACAAACAAGAATCTGATTTTCCCTCCTCTGTGCTCTGCAAGCATTTAAATATCTTAATTGCAGTCCATCGTAAGTCATTTTTCTGTACTACCTACTGTCTGTATTTGAGGTACCTCAAATAAGCTAAATATAACAGCAGAATGTTATCTCCATGGCTCTGACTGACCTTTCCACACAGTTTTTTACTTGCATGCCTCTCTGGGAGGAAGGACATAGCAAAGGGCATTCACCTTTCACTTGACAACAATAAACTTCTATAGCCTAAAAAAGCTGGTCATTTTTTGTGCTGTATTGCACCAGCTGATGTATTTAACTCTCATTACTTATTTCCTTCTTTTTTTTCTTTTTTTCCCCGTTTCCTTTCCCAATGAAGATAACAGCATGCTCTCTCTCCCTTGGTGGTGACGGCTTTCCTCCCTGCTCCCCCTCCCCCCATTCTCATAGAGCCTTTTTGTGGACTCCTTTCAGTTGTGCCCCTGCTAAACGATTTATATGAATCTTTCCTCCTAAATCAGTCTCAGTCTCATCCCTTTCTTTGGTGAAGATTGTCTGGTACTCTCTCTCCTCACTCCAAAAAGAATATTATCAATCTCAGTCAAGGATATTATTCAGGGCTAATCCTACAAGCCATATACAAAAAATCTCCTTCTGATAACCTTATCCTACATTTGAATGTGTATTTTTTAACAAAGTACATCTAAATTTCAGAACAGGGTATGGCTTGTGATTTCATGGGTTTGGATTGGTGCTTTTTGTGGTAATTAGAACTGAACGTAATTCAGGCCTCCTTAAAGCCCAGTGGAAAATCCCCAGGTAAATGAGGTCATCCTGAGCAGCTACTGACTGCTTTTACCTCATTCTGTGCCTTTTCCTATTAATCTTTCAAGAGCAAGTCAAAGAACCTAATACAGTAATACCTCGAATATCACAGGGTTCGGTTCTGAGACCCGCCCCCAGAATGTGAAAATCGCAAAATACGATTTATACATAAATAAATGCGGCCTGCCTGCTGCCCTGCCCCCCCCCTCCCCCAACCTGATGTCTGCCCGTCCTGGGATGGGGGCACTGCCGGTACCTCACCTGCCTCCACTGGCTGTGTCGGGAGCACAGGGTTGCCTTCCCCACCCCCGGATGGGCAGGAGCACAAGCACTTTGGGATGGGCAGGAATGATGCTGTGGACATACCCTAGGAGAAAACCTGTGAAGGACTGACAATGCAAAATTCAAAGTGAAAAATAGCGAGATATTACTGTAGTCATCAAGTAATACCATCAGTAAACCTGTACATGATTACTTCAGTGTGATCTGATAATGTTTTAGCTTAGCCTCTCACCTTTTCTCCACTCCAGTCATAACACAAGGTTAGCAGCCGGATGCTCCAGACTTCTCAGTTTGTTTAAATTGTCTATATAAGGAATATAGAAAAGGCAAGAGATTTGCTCATAATCAAATCTACAGAAGACAGGCAATTATTTAGAATAGTCAAATCCAGAGTTATAAAAGACGTAGCAAAGTGAGAGCAAGGTGAACAAATACTAAATTACGTATATACCTTGTAGGAAAATAGGACAACTGCTTAGTGGCCTGCAGTAAGAGATCACAAACTGCCTGGATCTGATCAGCACAGCCTTCATTTTGGAGGACAGGTCTGTACATTCTTTGGCATAGCTGCGGAAGAGTCTTTCTGAAATCTCAGTGAGACAACTTAAACTTCTTCTCATTGACTTAACCCATGTTCTTTTGAAAGTAATCTGCATAGCATGCACACGGATAAGTATCTGCATAGAATAGGTGCTCACAATTTCTCTGATAAAAACATAAAATGAATAAAGAAGAAAATAGAAATTAATCTATACTATTATTCCAACATGAACTAACGCACAGAGGCCTGTTATCCTATCTTAGAAAGGATGTTGTTAAATTAAAGCGCAATCAGAAAAATCAAAAAAAGGTCTGATTATAGTGCTGAAAGGATGGGGAGTGTCTATTTTAGGCAGATCCGTACAAGGGTCAAGGAGAGAAGATGAAAAAAATAACAGTTTAGAGATGACAGATAAAGAAATTCTGCTCTCACTACCTCATAAAAAAAGAACAAAAAGATATTTTTCTGAAATACGACAGATTTAAAACATGCGAAGGAAATACTTTTTTAGACTTAGTGGAATTAAACTATGCCTTTCAAAGGTGTTCCTAAGTTTTGCAAGAATAAGGAACCTTACCTTTGGGTTTTTTCATATGTATGCTATTTTTCTGCCTTGAGAATGCCTCTTGGGTAGACTTTTGTTATTTGAAACAACATAAACTTGCAAAGGAGCATGAAGTGAGGGAATGGTCTGGGCTAGACTTTCCATGTTGGTCAATAACAGGATTTCTGAGGTTTCAGTAACCAGAAAAGCACAGTGAGGGTTTGGCTCTGAAACGCTGGTGGCAGTACGGGCAGCTGGACAGAGCCCTGACCATCTCCTGAGTTCTGAAATGGGAAGCCATAAAACAAGTAAGGGTATGAGAGTGGGCATGGGGGAATTTGAAGTCATGGCCATTGAAAATAGTGAAAGGCCTTTGTGGTGGGGGCTGTTATGATACTGTCGTGGTTTGACCCTGGCTGGATGCCAGAGAACCACCCCAACTTCTCCAGAAGGAGAGAAACTGGAGAACAAACCTGGTTACAGGCAAAAAACAAGGCAAAACTATAAGTAAAGAACATAAAAGGTTTATTTTCTAACTAACAAGATCAAAACTGAAAGGGAAGCATCATTTAGAAGGCAACCTTTCTCCCCCCACCCCTCCTTCTCTTACAATAGATGTAATATTCCCTTTTCCACCAGGAGAAAAAGGGGGAACACAGGGTAGGGGTAAACCAGGCAGGTTGGTATTTCTGAACAGATCCAGGGTAGGAACCATCTCTCTGCCCTTCCATAAAGTTCTCTCTCTCTCTCTCTCTCGGGAAAGGTCTTTCATGACCCCTCTCAAGTGAGATCTCGACC
>WEKX01001589.1:0-18121 GCA_013390025.1 Pitta sordida | reverse complement strand
TATGTATGTAAGGTTTGTTTCAGAGCAATTTGGTTGCAATGAACAGAAGGTGTGTAGGTGTTTTGGTTATTATTACCTATAGAAATGCAACAACATAAAAGTATAAGCATATTGCTTAAGAAAATGTATATGAAAAAGAAAGAAAGAGATTGTTGTCCAGGTATGATGGTCACAATCTTGATCCATTGGGATCAATGGGTTTATGTACAATCACGTTTATGTGGGAATGCCCAGTACTTCCCATGAAGGGGGGAGTTTTACACTGTCTGTTGCAACACTTGGACCATGCACAGTCACACAGTCCTCTGGTGGAAGGTCCCAGAAATGGGTATGGGGGCACTTTGCAGGTCTTTGATGGTTTATGACACCATCTAAGACATGACAGAGGCCTCCCACGTCAGCATAGTTCAGAATCACAGAATATGCTGAGTTGGAAGTGACCTACAAGGAACATTGAGTTCAACTCTTAACCCTGGACAGGACCATTCCCAAGAGTCACACCACATGTCTGAGAGTATCATCCAAATGCTTCTTGAACTCTATCAGGCTTGGTGCTATGACCACTTCCTTTGGGACCATGTTCCATCACCCAGCCACCCTCTGGGTGAAGAACATTTTTCTAGTATCCACCCTAAACCTCCCCTGATGCAACTTCAGGCCGTTCCCTTCGGTTCTGTCACTGGTCTTGACAGAGAAAAGATCAATGCTTGTCCCTCCTCTTTCCCTCACAAGGAAGTTGTAACTGCAATGAGTTCTCCCCTCAGTCTCCTCTAGGCTCAACAGATCAAATGACCTCAGCTGCTCCTCGTATGGCTTCCCCTCAAGGCACTTTATCATCTTTGTTGCTCTCCTTTGGACACTCTCAAACAGCTTAGTATCTTATATTGTGGTGCCTCAAAATGCCACAATATTCAAGGTGAGGCTGCACCAGTGAAGAGCAGAGCGGGACAATCTCCTCCCTTGCCTGATGTACCCCTGGACATGGTTGGCCCTCCTAGCTGCCAGGGCACTGCTGACTCATATTTCCTTTCCATGGCACTGCTTTCCAGCATCTCATTCCCCAGTTTGTACATACATCCATGGTTGCCTCATCCCAGGTGCAGAATCTAGCACTTTCCCTTGTTGAACTTTATGGGATTGGTAATTGCCTGTCTTTCTAATTTGCTGAGGTCTCTCTGTAGTGTCTCCCTGCCTTTGAGGGAGTCAACAGCTCCTCTGAGTTTTGTGTCTTCTGCAAAGTCGCTTGGCATTCCTTCCAGTCCTATGTCCAAGTCATTTATGAAAAAGTTGAAGAGCACATGGCCTAAGATAATTAGAGTAAATGCTAAAATAAGATGACATAGGTTCTGAGATACTTTTTAGCAATCTGGATTTGGAAAATCTCTTTATTGCTACTGGGGAATTGGTCTTCTGTAGTGTCAGTCATCATCTGCAGAAAAGGCAAAGGTCTGTATGACAGGTCTGGTCCAGTATAAACATTCTTAACACGAATTGAAAGTTCAAAGTGAGTTAATTCTGTGAAGAACATCTGTGAAATATACTATTCAAATTGGGAGGGAGTAAACTCAGTTAATTTATATTTCATTCTGTTGCAGCATCTGTTCCAAGGTGTGACTGAGTCCCACTTGACAACGTCAGTAAAAATAGCAAAACTTTTCTGAGTAATAATGAACTGGGGAGGGAAGGAGCTGCTTATGGGCCTGATTTTTGGAGGTACTAAATAGACGTTTATCTCACTAACTTTAGCTGGAGCTGTGGATATTCAAAATACTTCTGGTGGTAATACAAAGGCCCTGACTGCACTGGCATTTTCCATTCTACTAAAGATTCATCCTCTAAAGCTATTACTTTTAGGTTGGAATACTTTCCAAAAGTTTAATCAATCTTTATGGAATTACATTTTTATTAGCCATGAAATGCATTTTTTCACATTGATTATTTTTCTCCAGAAAGCATTTAAGTGATGTATGAAAGGGAGAGAAGCAACAGAATTAAAATCAAAAGTTTTAAGGAATAATAATTTGAATTATAAAGATCAATCACATTGTAAATGAAATTCAGCTGACTCAGAAATACCTTACTACAGCTTTTACAAAATTTTGTTACTTGTCTTCCTAATCCTCACATAGGAATGGGAATACTCTATGTCTCAATACTCGTATAAAGTTTGACCTCACTTAGAGGTAGTTAATTTCCGTTATAGTCCACTGAGAATTCAGTGTTTGCTGAAGGTTGCTGAAACAGAAGAAAAACAGAACATGATAAACAAAACAATAATCTGTAAGTGGGATTGCTAGGAAAGATTTGAGGTAAATGCTGGAAAAAACAGACTTCCCATGGTGATAAAATCATGGTGTCTACAGCAGGCCTGAATTAAAATGATGCATACAGGTTTTTTCTCTGCTAGTAGTGAATATAATGATCAGTAGTTTTCAAATTACTGTCTGTAGACACCGAGGAATTTGCTAAGCCTGTCCTAGTTGTAAGAAGAAAAAAATGTTAATGAGCAAGTTAGCCAGGGCTGGGACCAGTGACAGTCCAGGAAGCAGCTCCTGCAAAAGGCAATTATGCAAAACGCACTGTGAGATGGAGGTTCTTAAATCAAAGAAGCCTCTGGGAAATTAAATGGCAAAGACACTTCATGAAGTACCACTGTTTTGGCTGTTCTTTTCACATTCAGAGCAGCTGGGAGATGCCCTTGTCCAAGACCTTGGGACCCTGCCATACTGGGTGCTGTACAAGCCCAGAAGAGAGATGGCATTGCTCCTAGGGAGCTTATTGGGTCATAAGCAGACTGGTGCAGCAGGCATATTAGCTCAGGTTTAGACCCAGGTAGAGTTGTGATACAAATTTCTGGCCCAAAGCATCAGAGAAGCAGATCCAGGATTGCTCAAACCTGATGTGCCTCAAGTATAAGGAAACAGATGGATAGGAGATGGCCAACAGAAGACAAGAAACCTATGAGACAATTCTAGTCAGCTTGATAAACAGCACACAAATTGCCTAAGTACTTTCAGATTTAATTATTTGTGCTTTGAGTACAGGTTTCACATAGATTAAGCCCAATTGCTAAATAGCAATAACAAAACATAAAATCATGGGCTTTTTCCTAACGGTCTTCCTGCATAAAGTTTTGGCAATGTTATTTGTCTTACATATAATGTGCTTAGATTTACTGTCTAGTAAATAAAAAAGTACAAGTTCTTATAATATAAACAAAGCAAATGTGCTATTTGTCTGATTCATAGTTCAATTGTGTTCATTTTTCCTTTAGTAAACTATAAAACAAACGCAATATGAATGAAGGTGGGTACACGAGTGAGAGTTACTGAGGAGTAGATGGCCACTTAGCAAAGATGATCTTACAGCTCATACATCTTTGCTATCAGTAGCAATGCATGAACAATAGCTAGGAGCCTGCAGAGGTAGAAATATTCTTACTGTTTAGGTAAAATTTTTAAAATACCTGTTGGCAGTCTTCTTGCTCAGCTAAAGATTCGTTGCTCATGTACTTAATTTAACAGCAACCTTCATATTAACAACATCTTCTATGCGAACTGCAGTGCACTTAACGCCATAGATATGCAGTGCAGAATTCTGTAAAAATATATATCAGACTGAAATGTAATAAAGATCGGCATAGTATGATATCTTATTAAAAAGAGGCTATTTATTTAACACCCTTTCAAGCAAACTAACTTTTTTCTTCTTTATGAAGACTACTTCTTTTGCCATTGGAATTGTGCATGAATATAAAGCCTGAAACTATGCTTTCAGTCAATGGAAATTTCTTTATTGACTTGAGAGAATACAGAAGTATGTATATATACTGCTGTGCTTTAGCAGTATAGCAGAACTGCCTTGTAATTTTATCTGGGCTAACTACTTGCAGCCAATTTTGCTGTCAGTTCTGCTACATCTGTTTCTGAAAAACCTGAATTTGTATTTGCTGAAGTTTTCTGTAGCTCTCAGTTCTTGAGTTTAAAAATGTAACACTTCTCTTAGCTTTTTGAGGTACAGAGAAGGCTGGATTTTTTTCAACTATGCCTGCTTATTTTTTCAGATGTTTCAATAATCTTTGTAAGTCTCTTCCAGCTCAGAATACTCTGAGATTCTGTGATTTCTGTCTCCTGATATCTGTTGATATACTGATATAGCTGTTGCACTGTTCACCAGTTGAAGTGAATGGCATGTCTTCCTCTAACTTATATGCTTCTGGTAACAGTAAAAAAAAAACCAACTAGAGAACAGAAGTGGGGCAGAATTTTATGCAGGATGACAAAATCACAGAATTGCGAGTTGGAAGGGATCCACAAGGATCATCGAGTCCAACTTCCAAGTGAATGTCGATACAGGGATCAAACCCACAACCCTGGTGCCATGAGCACCATGTTTTATCCATCTGAGCCAATCTCAGAGCCATGTCATACTTTTGTTTTATTTTTTTAACCAACTCCTCATCCCATCATCCCATTATCTAAGCCATGTCACTGAGTTCCTCATCGAGTCTTTTCTAAAACACCTCCAGGGATGGTGACTCCACCGCCTCCCTGAGCAGACCATTCCACTGAAGAATCACTCTCTCTGTGAAAAAGCTCTTCCTAACATCCAGACTAAGCCTCCCCTGGCATAGCTTGAGGCCATGACCTCTTATTCTGGTGCTGGCAGCCTGAGAGAAGAGATTTACACTCACCTGAGTGCAACCTCCCTTCAGGTAGTTGTAAACAGCAATGAGGTCACCATTGACCTTATCTNGGCAGTTCACCATTTGCCCCCAACTTCGTATCATCTGCAAACTTGCTAATGGTGGACTCAATTCCCCCGTCCACATCATCAATGAAGATATTAAACAACTGGGCCTAACATTGATCCTTGTGGTACTCCACTAGTGACCAGCTGCCAACAGGATGTGGCACCATTTACCAACACTTTCTGTGATCATCCATCCGACCAATTCCTAACCCAACACAGAATGCTCCTATCCAATCCACACTGTGAGTTTATTCTGAAGTTTATCATGGGAAACCATGTAGAAGGCTTTGCTAAGATCCAAGGACACAATATCCACAGCCTTTGTATTGTCAAACAGGTGTATCACCAGATCATAAAAGGAGATTAGGTTGGTCAGGCAGGACCTACCTCTCCTAAAACCATGTTGACTGGATCTAATGTCATAGTTATTTTGGAGGATGATTTAATAGGCTATAAATATAAGTCTTAGTCATGTAATTCTAGTGCCCCAATCACTTAGGAGACAAAATATCTTTGTTAGAAGCTTGACTCTGCACTCTTAGCGGATTAGTATGCTCCTGCCTGGATCTTGCTGCAAAAGGGTTAAGTTGGTTTTAGTTCTTAAAAAATCTTATTCACCTGAGTCTGAACAAAGCTGATTCTTAGACACAATGCCAAAGAACAATGCTGATTCTGAGACAGATGATATTCTGGTTATTTTCAAGTTGAAAATGAGGAGATCTTGGTTTTTGTTTGTTTGGTTTATTTATAGTAAGTTTCTCAAGCTTATTCAGCAAAACCAGTGCAAAGTAGAGCACAGTTCTTCACTTTATAGATCATCTTAAAGCAATGTATTTTAAAAATAAAGATTAAATACAACTTCTGGAAAAGTGAAGGGTGGAATATCTCATACATGTTTAATAATAATCCTTTCCCTAAGTGCAAGAGCATTTCATCATGGAGCATATACAAGACAAGACCGTAATTCCCCCAGATTAGCATAGAGATTTAATGTTAGTATATTAACCTACTTTCTAGGAAGTCCGAGAACATAAAACATGCCTAAAAAGCTAGAGTCATCCATCGAGTACCGCAGGGGTCGGGTCCAGAAACATGCCGCGATAAGTGACATCCGAGGTGTAGCCATTCATATATAAGTAACTATGGCCAACCCCTCGCCCCCTCAGCTCTGTGGAGCAGGGGCAGCAGCAGCAAGCAGGGAAAGGCAGCAGGCAGCAGGAGAAAACAGCTAGCTGCTGATAGCTGCTGCTTGCTCCTGCATGCTGCTGCTTGCTCCTTCTTGCAGCTGCTAGCAGGAGCTAGGAGCAGCTAGGAGAGGAGGAGGACTCCGCACACAGCTTGGTTAATATACTTTTGAGACAGTGGTATAAAGCTTCCCCACAATGTTATTAATCATTCCAACACTGTTACAGATGAGGGAGCTCTGGGTGGCCCCTGAGCGAGCAGCATCGACCCCCCACCCCACCCCACGTGTGGCAAAAGAGGGGCGAAGCCAGAAAATAGCAGTACAGGAAAATGAAAGCCACAATGTACTGAAGCCACTATAGGCGAACCGCGAAGTATCGAAGGATTACTTATATTTCCTTATTCTCTGTTGTAAAGATCTTCAAGGTAGTTACACACATTTGGACAAATTTCTTCTAGTTTTCAAAAATTGTCGTGAAAGTAGTTGCTTGATCTTTCCAATATAATGCTGATTTATAGTTGATGTTAATATAAAAGCATATCTAGGAGGCCTATAAAAACTATGTACTCTAAAACATAAATTAAACTCAATATACAAAGTGGATATAATAAGGTTTGGTAATGAAAAAGAAAAAGCTGACAGCAAGGAGCTGGGAAGGAATTTCAGAGTGCTAAATAAGCATGTGACACAACTGACACTAGAAAGACAATGCTTATAAACACAGGGTGAAGTATATGAGACAAACAATCATCATTTTACAGACGTGGTGATGATCTCTGAAGTAGTCATCACCTCTTCAGAAAGAGAACTGGGAGGAAACAAAAAAGAAACACGTGTATAATGATGTTTATGGCCGAATCTGTATTCAAAATCCTGTAAATCCTGTGTGTAGTAGTAATTCAACTAACACAAGAAGTGTATATAGGAGAACTAGAAAAGGTCCTTGAGGAGACAAGAAAGGTAATCAGTGATATGAAATCACTTTCAAATGAGAAAATTACTTTCTAGGTGTACCCCAACTAGGGCTGCTGGTGAGAGCAGAATGAATAAATAAACTTCTTGTGAAAGGCCTGTAAGTATTGAAGAGATTGGCCAGGTCTCACTTTTAGAACAGAGGATGGCTACTTCTCACACAGTACGTGATCCACCAGAGTATGGCTGGCTGCACAAAAAAGTAGATATCAGAAGCTTTCAGGTCTCTAAAAAGAAAATAAACTAATGGGAAATGTCAGTTCAGGAAGATTATTTCATACAAAATATAATTTCTGGCTTAGGAAATCCTTGACCTGCAGGTCATTGGGAACTTGCAGAAAAGTACGCTGAAGTGGCTATTGTCTGTTTACACCATTTCTGTACCCTCTCCTGGGTAGTGTTGAATTGTGAAAGACATTGAGGGTCAGGCATCGTTGCATTAAATTTTTCTGTAAGTGATGTTTCTTAGTGTTGAGCTATTGTCCTTTGCAAGGCCAAAGTTAAAAAATGTTACTAAGTTTGGAACATAAACCACAGGCTAAAATTGATTTTGTACTGCTGCTGTTTTATTCTTTGTGCTACAGAAGCACTTCAGTTTTAGTAGTGGAAAAATTGTATCTTGTGCTTGATCTGGGCTGAAATACATTGGTGACTTGTGATAATTTCAGATGGGCTGTGCAAGGATGAAATCTGCAAAATACAAATTGTTGAACTCAGCCTAGCTGTTCTGTTGGCCATTATTAGGGATTTCTTCTGACAAATGCTTTGCAATTGCTCAGGCTGTCTTGGAAACCAAAAATGCATCTACGTTTTCTCTTTCTCTCTGCTACTACACAATGCTGGAACTCTTCTTTTATTCTCAGGTCTGTTCCTACACAAGTATGATGTAACCAATAGCACACTGAGTAATTTCATAACTATTTCTGCCTGTGTCTACAGTAACGATTTTTTCAATGCTCTTTCATCATTTTGAGCTCTGCTTCAATATTTCGAAACTAACAAACTATCTATTTGTCAAATGATACTTTAAAATCTTTGCTACCTTAAGCAGTGACTATCTGAAGAGAGGTGTGGATGCCTTTTAAAGGACGGCACAGTGATACAGGAATAGCACATACTCCAGTTTCCAACACTGTATTTAGTCTATAATAAGAAATTGTTTCTTTCTAGCAAATTAATTAGTGTCATATTTCAAAAGAAAATACAATAAGGGAAGTCAGTCTAGGGAGGGCCTCCTGACAATGTTCATGTCCATGTAATATATTTCTCTTTTCTCCTCCTTCCATGTCATTATTTAAACACATAAGAAGAAATTAGGTCTGGTGGGAAGAAACCCTCTCTTAGTAATAATTCTCTGCACAGAAGGAAAAATATAACCATAACCATCTTATCTGGCCTATTATTATACTACTCACCCTCGGTTAAAAATCCAGAACGCATGAGAGGAGTTCTTTCAATACAGTGTGTTTGTCAGTGTTATGGTGATTATTTCTTCATCTAATGAAACAATTTCAGTGTTAATATTCTTTAAACATTCCACCTAATCCCCTCTTCACCTGAGAGCATCAAATTAGGCCAAGAAAACCTCCAGAGTACAAAGCTCAGAAATTCGGTATACATTTGTCATTTGATGAACTATTACTACACCATGTCAGTTCCGTTACCAGTTTTTATAGTTTCCTTGGTCTACAGAGCAGAATCTGGCCCAGAGGGAATTAACAATTTCATCCTGGATGGTCTACAGTCTGTTGAAGGCAGTTGAATATCTGTGACCCTCAATGTAGTTTTTCAAATTACTTAGCTACAGGGAATGTAATCATTTCTTATGTGTGCTTATTCACAGGTAAACCTGCAGAATCCACAGGCCTGTCAAATAATCAGTAAAAACTTTTTCTCTAGAAAATGGGTTTTAGATACAAGCACTTCCTAAAAAAGTGATGGAGCAATCAGGTAAAGTCTTCTCTAGGTGGTTATTTTAGGAATAGACTACCACAAAAACAGAACGAGGGGGCTTCACTGTGTTAGACTTTAAAATTAAGCGTCTCAGTGGGGCTTGATATGTAAAAGTTCCCAAAGAGATCAGTTTTCAGTTTGTGAGACTGGGACATTTTGAAGCTGGTTTGTGTTTATTAAATACATTAAAGTTAATACAATCAACGTTCAGTTCCTGAGAAATGCTGCAAAGTAAAAGTGCAGCATCAGTATAGATTTTTATATTGAACCCAAAAATGTGTTTGTCTAAGGAGTTATTTTGCTAACGATTCTTGCATTTCTAGAGATGTTAAACTGACTTAGATACTAGAATGGGAAGGAGTGAAATCCCAAATTCTTTTAAATTCTGATGATTCTAGTTGTGGTATTATTTGTTTAAAGAATAGGAAAACATCTGTTTCTACAGAAAATGTCAACCCTGCCATGTAATTTCTAGTTGAGGTCAGGTAGGGTGAAAATTACAAGTTCATGCATAATTTTTGCCAGTACAACTAGATGTGACAAGCACAAAGGCAAAGACACAGATCACTTCGTAAATTGATAAAATCTTAAGTTGAACCTTCATACGAATTTTGTAACTTGTAAAAATAATAGACAGTATTAGGAATAGGATTATTCATGCAGAAAAAAAGAGGTATGTGGGTATTTTTAGGATTCACATTTTGGCACTGCTATTTTGTAATAGCAACTGAGTGAGACTAATAGTAAAAACTGCAAATCATCAAAATTCAATAAGCTCTTTCAAAAAAATTCTGATCCTATTTAGTTGAACGTGATTAGGGTAAAGAACTGTTATGAGTTGAAATCCACAGACAGACTGATTTGGGGATTCAGAAAATCATAGTTTTGAGTGAGTTAGGTAGATTCTTAGAGACCTAAGGATTTTAGTGAATTAATGAAATTTTAGTGAAAATGTAGTGAATTTTAGAAGGATTAGTAGATTTTAAAATCATTCAAGTGGCCTGAAAATAAGGACCGAATATTAAAGATGAAAAACCTTGCCTCCCAATCCTGAAAGGTAAACAAAAGAGGGTGCTAGCCAAAACAAGGGGAAAAGAATGTGAAACATCAGAGTGGATAGGTTGAAGGACTTATGGTGAAGTGCAAATTTATGACATAATGTTGAAGGGATGAATATTCATGGCGTGATTTGCATATGTATGAGGCAAGTGTATAAAAATAGGTGGCAAATCTGGGTGGGGGCTTTCGACACCTGACAGGGCAGGGGACACTGCTGTTCCTCTTTCCTTGATCCTTGGGCCAAAATAAACATTTTTTTCTCTGCTTGCAAGCAGCTACTGTGAGTCCTGACTGATTACCATTAAATCAAGACATTTCAGTGAAGTAGCTCGAAAGTAAATCAACTTGAGTCCAACAACAGCACAGTATCTTTTGTCTAGTAAATTGATTAAGTACTTAAAAAGAAGTATTTGTATCATATGCATGTATTTATTTTAGAAATGTTGAGCCGTTAGAAAGTTTTTCTGTTGTTGAGTACTAATTCATTGATTAAGGATTATGTGGGAATTACAGACTTTAAAATATACCAGGAAATTCTGTTTTATGTAAATAAAAAACGTATTCAGAGTGTGATCAGTTCAATATCATCTTTTCAGTAAATATCTATATTGTTTTTAGGGAAAAATGTTACTGGGATAACTATCTGTTAAGTTCCTGTAATTGTCATGATTTTGTATAAACAACAAATGTCTATTAGTACTGCTGAGTATGTGTCATATGGCACTCTCTGCCTTTGAACTCATTCATCTTATTTAAGTATTCTGTCACCTGTTGCTCGCCCACTGCTGGCTGTCTCTGTCCTGACACAGCACCGGTATGTCCAGAGCAGAGTGCTGCAAGCANATCTCTACTCTGTAACTTTGAAGGCCCTGGCAGCACGGAGAGAGCCTAGGCAAGAACTGAGCTGTTAACCCCCTCGCTACCAGAGCAGCAGAAAACCCCCTAAACTATAACAGCAGAGTACCTTGGTCTTTGTTATCCCTCTGCCTTTAGGTTGTCTCCCTGTTCATGATGCCCACATGAGGAATTGATGTAGAAAACCTTGGCTGGAAAATGGGTGCATGTTCCCTGCAAATGCTAGAGTTGACAATGCCTGATCGTGGCTGTCCTCTTCGTAATACCTGTCTCCTTCTGAAAAGCTTGGACATGCTGTCTGATGCCTCCTTCTGTCTTCCTCCTGAATTAGCAGAGCTCTTTTCTCTAGGTGATGGCTGCAGATAGAGCTGGAGTGGTGAATTTCCATCCTGATGGGATTTCCTGCAGCTTTTGGCTGCCACGCTCTTCCTTGCTCTTGCCTTGCCAACGTGTACATTTTTCAATATATTAGTCAAGATTTTTTCACTTCATACTCAGGCTCCAGGTTTCTCGTGTAAAGTCAAAAGGAAATAGCAGAAAAGGCCTGATTTAAAAGGGAATGGATGTAGGGTATACTCTAGTGAGGTCACTGCACCATGCTGAAATTACAGTGTCTGCTGTAGAGCTGGTACCTGTGCAACTCATAATATACAGACAAGTTAAATAGTTTCTAGCCCTGCCATGTCAAAGCAACTTTGTGCTATCTTTCCTCTGCATATAACACTGCTCCGCTTCAAATTTCACTAGATTTCAAGTTTCTGACCTGATTAAAACTTATCTGATTAGAACTTATCCTCCTGAACCGCAAGACATTGCTGGGTTTTGATACCTTCTCAGGAGCATGTCTGAATGTCCTTTTGAGTGACTATGAAGAGGACAAATGTGTCAGCTCAGTGAAGACAATATAGGTTAAAACATGGATGTTTTGTTTATATTTATATGGTTGTTTATTTATATGATTGTTTATATTTAATATGCATAACACCTGACATATTATTTTCAAAATTAGTATGTGTTTCTGTTATCTTGTGAATATTTAGATGCATACAAAGAGGCAAAAAATGGTGAGAATTCATATAGTAAAAATTACAATGCACAGTGAAGAGAAATTCTTAAAATTATTTTTATATTATTTTTCCAGTTTATACAACTGGACAATAGCTTTGGATGGTTAACTTCAAAAAAATTAGAAAAATAATTACACACTTATCATTAACAGGCACCACATACATGTATGAAAGTATTTTCTGCACAGTTTCAAGTTACTCAGAAAATGTCTCATTAGTTGAGATTTTTGCAGGATCTTTAGTATGAAGATCTGTTTTAAATGAACAGAAAACAGTGGAAGTTGAGTCTGAAGTTCAGATATTGAATCATTTTCTGTAGGTATGCACTGAGAAATCATTTAACGAGCGGAAATGCTTTAGCTGGAATATGCTGCTACTGTATCATTTGTCAAATCCTAAATCTTATTCAGGCTGAGAAGCTGGTATAAAAACAATTTCAAATTGTTTTCAGATGAGAATGTTTTCTGAGAACATTCACACGCTAAGATGCATCATAAGCTTTGCTGTTTGTGTTTCACAGTTGTTGAAGGAAAAGATATCTGACTGCTATGATTTTGGGTTTTTTTACTGCTAATCTGAGAATTCTGATATTAACCTTCAGGATTTTCAGTTTTTTTCAAAAGGGATAGTAGTTTTATGTCTGTTTTCTAGTATACATTTTAAAGATATTGTACAAATGTATCCAGGAGAGCCGAACAGTTGCTCATGCCCACCGAGTGTCCAATTTTCTTGATAGTCATAATCTTTGTTTTCCTTTCCTATCCAGGTTTTACCTCCTTTATTTTTGTCTGGTGCTGCAAATACAGCTTCCCCCTCATTTTGGCACTCTGGGCCAACCTTAGCATTATGAGAGAATCACAGAATCACAGAATCACAGAATCAGTAAGGTTGGAAAAGACCTTAGAGATCATCGAGTCCAACTTATCACCCATTACCTAACCTAGCCAAACCTGTTACCTATTGGCTCTGTGGTATAACCAAGTTGCGTCACAAACTTTGTAAGGAAAAGCTAATCACTCTTTCTGTATAATATGGTTGCCAAAGAGGCAGCAAATGAAATTAACAAGTAGCTGTGCAAGAGGAAAGGGAAGGCCTCTTTCAAAAAATTTCATATACGTATCTCTTTTTGTTTAGGTGGATAAGAAAAGTTCGGGCAGGTTAAGAGGCAGAGACCAACTCACACAAAACATAACTTTCAAGATACTGTTATATACAAAGATACTTGTTTTCATTCCCTCAGCTACAGAGTATAGAAGCTGTAGCGACACCTTAGCAGTGTCATTATATGTCTCATATTCTTGGTCTCTGATATTGAACAGCATGGGTAGGATACTGAAACAGGTATTCTTAGACTTCTGTGCTACAGAACTGTCCTGATTTTATTCTTACAGGAAAGTTCATTGCTGCTGTTTCCAGTTGGAAAAAAACCCCCAAACTTGGATGGGTTTAGGAATTGATGCAATGCTAAGTATTCCAAGTACTTTGACATATGAGAATTTTTTCTTTCAAATTACAAAACACAGGAAGAAATGAGATGGTGCTTAGTATTATTTACTTCTTCAGATGGCTGTAGCCCTGAAATTGTACTAAAATCAGAGAATGTTGTTAATAGCAACTACAATATTTGTTCTTTTCAAGACTGGCATATAAACCACGAGTATGAGACCAACCAAAACACCCCATCATACTACCCATGAATTGATACTAACCTGGAAAAATGTCAATGTTGTTGTGACCATTTGTAATTGCATAATTTCTCCTACCTTTGCAAATGGAGTCTAGGGAAGACTATAGAGTCCAGCTGCTCTGCAGCTGTCAGTGTCTCAGAATTCAGCTCCCAAGACAGAAGACTATGTCCAAAATTGACTAATGCCATTCATACTTGACAATTGGCCTGGATGTGTGCCTGCCTATGTGAAGATTTGAGTAATTTCCTTACAATGAAAGAGATAACCGATAGAAATGGTAATAAAATAAGAACAAACACAAAAAACCCATAAACCCCCAAATACTTGGCAGCATTTAGGTTTCTGATTTAGATTTCTGTGTTTAGAACTTTTGTTGCTTTATCATGTGAACTGTAAGCAAATAAGAAGTAATTCAGTTTCTACTATACTATTTGCAGTTACCTCTGGTCCTGAGGTTCTGTGAAACTGAAGAGAATAATTCAGCATGATATTGTGTATGAACTTGTGATGTAGGTTGCTTTGGCTTGTTACAAACCATTTTGGCTCTTTGAGAAATGGTTAAATGATGAACTTGGCAAGCAAAAACAAGGTCTTTGCACAACCATAAAAAAAAATCACAGTAACATTTCTAGCTAAGAAGTTTGTAGAAGTGAGAGGGGACAAGAAGGCTACTTAGTTGATGTCTTTAGACCAGGTGATTGTCCTAGAGCAGGAAAAGAACAACCATTACTGATATGTGTGATTCCGAGTGACAAAAAAATGTAGTTTAAAATTGAAAATACAGATTTCAGAGTCTATTTAAAACTATCAGAACAAGACAATCCCATAAATCATTTAATATAAAGATATAAATAATTCTCTAGGATAGATAATAACTGCTATTATGATGCTGTGATATTGCCATCACAGTTCTATGAGATTTTCTGTGGTTGTGGCAAGCACAATTATGTTTTGCTTCTAATTTTTTGTCTTTTCTTTAGCCAATGACTATTTCTTTCCAGATGTGTGACATCCACAGTCATTCTTTTTCTTATTTATCCATGTGTGAAAAAAAGGAACTAGGTATGTCTTCTCTCCAAACAATTACTGACAATATTCTTACTTTAGTGATCAAACGTTGTCCTATTTTTGTATTCTTGCAACTTCTGCTTTCTGTAATAACTCAATTTGATGATGAAGGCATGGAGCTTAATTAAGAACTTCTAATATTCATTGTGAATACATGGGACTGAACAGGCAGTCTTCCACGACTTTTAATTTTTTATGTATGAAACTCCTATTAACAATGAGGCATCTGTTCTCTTAAAGAACTATTTTTCACACATATTGGTATGGGAAATCTTGTGATCGATTTGTAGTGAAAGTGTAAATGTTCTTTTTGGTTCAGAGGCTTTAATGACACTTTGCGAATCTGCTGGGTTTTTTCATGTAAATTATTTTAACTGCACAAAACTTCTGGTTTACATGTGGAATAATCAGTGTCTCTAGACCAAAGCAAGCACCTTTGATTTTGGCACAAAATGCTAAGCATTACACTTATTCCCTGCTACAGTTGTAAATGGCAGGCCTTTTAAGAAATTCCCCTGTGGTGCATCTAGCAGGAGATTGCTCAATTGTATAATCATCAAATCTGACCAGATGGTGATGACACTGGGTACTGAATGTTTTTTAAACTCTCCTGCTAGGTTTTCTCATTTGAAAGAGAAGAAATCCCACTTTGAGTCCTGCATGACACCTTGCTATAAGGCATACAGCGTTGCCTATTCTGCCACATAGTGCAGCACTTCACATTTTCAGGCGATGTAGAGAAGGGTCATGACTTATTTAGAGAGTCAGTGTATTGTTCAAGCAGAAGAAAAGTTAAGGAACATATAAAAATTATACATGGGAAGGTGATAAGTACCCTATTTATAAGAGCTTCATCTTTGCTGAACTGCAAAATGTCACAACTTGAGAGCAAAATCCTACCTAGCTGGAAGAAGGAGACCTAAGGTGGGGTTCAGCTCACAAACGGAAGGTGTACACTGAGGTGTTCCATGGAGGTACCTACAGGTGAGCCAGACGTCTCTGCCTCAAGTGTAGTCACTGGAGATAAAATAAGTACAGGCAGTGAAATGAGAGTGCTCTTAACCTCATGAGCTATGTGGGCACTATATTGACCAGATCACCATGAGCAGAGGTAGGAACTTAAATACCCAATGCACATTGCAAATATATAGCTTCTTCTGTGCCTAAATATGGTTTGCGAATCATACAACTGCCCCTTATCCCTCATTCCTTATTAGTCTTTACAGAGGCAATTCTGATAATTCTGAGAATTGTGCAGTTTTCATACAAAAACATATTGCAAGCCAGGCCTGAGTCTGAACTGAGTCAAGTTTGTCACATCAGACCATTGAGATGGCAGGTCCTGTCTACCATACTTGTATTATTTTGGGCCAGGCTCTATAGTTGGGGTTTTTCTTTCAGTATCAGAAGATAACCAGACAGTTGAAATGTTGCTGTTTACAGAAAGCTTCAGTATATCTCCTTCTCCTGAATACAAGTTAGATTTAGTAATAGAATCCTTATGATCATGCGTTCGGTCTCTGTACGGGTGTTAGATGGTGAGTTGGACTAGATGATCCTTGTGGGTCCCTTCCAACTCATAGTATTCTGTGATTCTCTTTCAATCTGTCTATAGAATTGAAGGCTTTTAAAATCAATGAGAATCTACTTGCCCTAAGTTAACATTTACCTAGAACACAAAGGTTACTTCTGAAGTGTTTTTAAATTGTTTGGCCATTTTAGATATTTTCATTGAGGTAACCCAACCTGTATCAAAGAAACAAAGATAACAACGAACATGTAAGTGATTGGCTCGTGTGGAAAACTATTGTGTTTTGGGAGGGAGCTAGGTAAAATGGATTTCCTTATGATGAAATAAGTAGAAAATCTGTATGTTTGATATCTATTTCAATCTCTGAATAAGAATACTGGAAAGGGTGAGTTTTGTGTGGTACTTCATGCAAATTTGTGTTTGCACTTCATGCATCATACATGTAATGAAGCACACTTCATTCCAAGGGTTTCATAGCACAGATTATTCTAATTTGTTTGTTTGTTTGTTTGTTCTCTTCTGTGTCTAATACTTACAGTCTGAATTATTGAGAACTGGAGTGTGAGGCCTGGCACTGACGGCTTGACTGAGTGTTGCGTGTTCCTTAAGTTGAGGAACATATGGGTATTCACATTTATGAAAAACAAGCCTTTCAAGAAAGATGAATTGTTGTGGTCACCTAGGATAAAAAAATTTTGACCACCCTCTTTAGTACCTCACCATGTTAATTTGTGTTCAATAACTATGGCACTTTTTTACGTCTGGACTTGTTATTTTGGATTATTTTGTAACCTGACACAGAGTAAGATGCTTTCTTGTAAACTCCTGTTTTATATGGTCAGCAACTAATATTCCAGAGGAGATTTTGCTTTGATGGCAGGCTGAAGTCTGAAGTCCTATGAACTTACTTTATCCTAGCTCTGTGTCTCCTGGTGGTATTGTTGTGATATGGTGTACCCAGACACTGCCTGCTGTCACTGCATCTCTTCCATGGGATATGAATTGGGTCTCTGTGGCGAGTATTTGGTATTGAGAGAGTTACAGGGGTGGCTTCTTTGAGAAGCTGATGGAATGTCCCTTCCTTCCTTTTTTAGATTTTATTCTATTCTATTGATTTATTTGCACAACACACATTTTGTTACCTCCATGCAATACTTTAGTGTGTTTGAGCTGAACACTTTATCTTAAGTCAAGGAAAAAATCCCCTCTAATTTTCTGAGCTTCTTTTAAAAAANTCTCGTTGGCTGCGGCTCGCGGTGCCGGCCCCCGCCCCGGCCTTCCTGCTCGCACAGCCTGCCCCGTCCCTGGTCCCCGCTACCCCCCCGCCCCGATCCTGTCACCGTCGCTCCAGCGCCGTGCCACGCCACTGCTGCCCCCCTGTCCTGCACCGGTCCCGCTCTCGGCAACCTTGGCGGAGCACAGCCGAACATCTGAAACAAGCCCCGCTCCCAGGACCCACCCTCCTCCCGGGGGCGTGGCTACGGGCATGGTGTACTTGACTACGTAGTTAGTTCGCTATCTTTGCGGATTTCAATACTCGCGGGAGGCGTACCAGACCCAACAGCCCACGAGTAATGGGGGTTCACTGTATTTTCATCCAGAGAAGTGGCTGCTTGCTACAAGTGGAAGGGAAGTAAAGCAGTGCAGTGCTTGTGTCCTTCTTCCAGAGGCATGTGCAGATCTTACCTTTTGCAGTTTAAGGTGTGCTAACACCATGCAACAAGAAACCTACGTAGCGCTCCATGACCTGTTCGAGACTCAACCCACACAATCTTCGTTTTCCCTTGGGAAGCAATCAGCAGTACACACACAGCTTCTGTTTTTCTGTCTCCTTGTCTTGTTGTGACTCTGGAAGTTCTGATGTAATCTTGTGAGATTAGACTTGAGGCAGGAATTTAGTTTATTATTTGCTGTAGTTGCAGCAGTCAGGCTCTGGCTTTTGCTAAAAGCAGTACCTTCAACACCCCTACAACGGACTAGGGAAGTTATC
>WEKX01001588.1:0-30291 GCA_013390025.1 Pitta sordida | reverse complement strand
GATTCTCGTGCCGCCCCCTCGGTGATTAAAAAAAAAAAAAAAAAATTTCAACTGTTTTATAACCTGAAGTTACTAACACTTGGGTTTGTTAGCAAATAGGACAACCTACAACCTGTTAAATAATTCAGTATGTCCTGATGTGGGGTTTTGCTTGTAGCAATGAAAATGCAAGAGGTGGCTACAAACTTCACAATTTTAAACCCTGACCAACACCTTGTCTAATAATAACTGTCTTCAAATTATTTTTTCTTCTTTTTTTCTAGTTCTTAATGATATATAAATATATATGTATTTGTATTGGTGATTGAAAAGTGTTTTAATCTAGTGACATATGCACAAAAAATTTAAAGGACAACAGTATTATTAAGATTATTTCCCTTTAAAACCAAATTTGTTTATTTTTATCTGTAACTTATTTGTTATTTTGCATATCCAAAGAGCCAACCTGTGCTTCCAGGTGACAGAAAAATTGACATGCAATTCAGAAATTCAAATGTGTGGAGGAGATGCATGTCCATGTATGGATAGAGGCTAAGATTTCAATTATCATTCAATCTTAAAGGAAATTGATTAGCTACAATTGATCAGTTTAATTAGTGAAAAACTAACTCAAAACAAGAGGCTACGTCACGGACATGATTTTTTTTTATTAAAAGACTAGAGAAGTATTAGCAAACTATCTGAAAATCACTGAATTGCAGGGCTAGAAGGGATATCAAAGTATCCTCTTGGCCATCCTACTGCCTTTACTACATGTGGAGTTATTTAGTTTACATTTAAAGATATTCTACACGAAAAACTTTATGCCATCTCCACTGAATCCATTCAATTGCTTCAAAATACATCATGTGAAATGCTGGAATTTTACATTTTCTCTCCTTAGGCCTATATTGAATATCTCCTTGCTACAATTATACCCCACATCCTAATTCATTTAGGCATGGAGGAAACCATATTCTCTCCTTTCAACGTCACTTTCCATATTTGAAGTGTTGTGGTGCCTCTCCTCATGCACCTTGTTCTTGTTGCTCTTTTCATGTCACTGTATTTTCTATTCTCCACTTGGTTTTGCACAGAAATATACACATTTTCCATACTCTGATAAGAATAATTCATATTCCATTTCTTTTTGTGACTTCTTAACAGACCGCCTTGTCCATACCCTCTCCCACATTTGGTAGTCAAGAAAACATAAAACAGCAATATTCAGAGTACTCCCCTCTTGTTCTGTGATAAATGGGCTCTTCAGGTTTAATTACAAATGTTTATATAAATGTACGTGTAACAGAGGGGTCTGTTCTTTAAGAATCTGAAGAACATTCAGGTAATGAAACGCACACAGTGAAGCCACTCTACACATTCCTTTAAAAGCGTGAGTTCCTAAATATTGATAATATTTCCAGAGGTAGAGCCAGAACACTTAAAATTCTCGAAAGGCAGGAGTTTAGCACTGTAGGAACAAAGCTGATTGAAAACACTGTGTACACAGGTCTTTCCTCCTACTCACTCATATTCCTTATAATCATTCTCTAGTCCAAAGTTATTTTTCCTCCCTAGAGCAAAACCGCTCCTGATGTGGCCTGGCCTCCACCATAGTTTCTACCACTTTCATCTTTCCAACTCTCGTTTAGACTGGGTCAGTCCTTTCACTTCCCCATGTGTTTAATAAGAGTCACAACCACCTTCCAGCCTGTTCTGTAGTTTCCTTTTATACTTAAATGTGCTTTAAAAGAGCTTTATTTTACTATCAGGCCAAAATGTAACCAAACCCAGGAGGGCCACCTACATAGTTTATAGAAGATGTATATTTGTATATGGGGTGTATAGACCTGGACTTTTGCATGGATTTCCTCTGAAGTGGGATGCATTTCCAGGGGGATTGGGGAACAGGAAGCTGAGAGAGCTGTAGTTTCTATTGACTCCCCTCCAACAACAGTGACACAAATTTTGTGTCCCTTATTTCCTGCAATGAAGAACTCTGCTTGACAAAGAATTGAAAAGTACCTCCCAGTCTTAGGAAAGAGAAGGATGGAGTGTGTTACTCCTCTCTGATCTTTGCCTCAAAAGACACGGGGAAAATGAAGAATGCAAACAGCATGCCATTGATCCTGCTCTGGATAGACAGCAGCATCTTCCACGTCAGCTGGGGTTCGTGTTTTGGTCTTTTGATCCCTAATTCCCCTGGATACAGGGCCTTGTGCATCAGAGAAAAGTGCAGATTAACTCCAACTATGGATCTGGGGCCCAGCTGTCACAGAAAGGAGAGATGTGTCTCTGGAGCTCACTTCCTTTTTTCTCTGTACCAGTTTCTCCAGAAATCTCTAGACAGCTTTTACTACAACTGTTCTCTTTGGCATGTCTCTGTTGCACAGCATTTGAGACAGACTGCCAAATTTACTCGACTTTTTGGAGTCTTTCACATGCAGTAACTCTTGGGAAACCCCAATTAAACAATTGGCATTTAATTTTCCTGGCAACCACGAGCTCTATAATCTGAGACAGACTTCACTACCATATTGAAGGTGGTGAGCTGTCCTTTATTGGAAATGTAATAAAAAAAGATAATTGTAAAATTCTGTTCAGAAATTGTATAAAATATTTGTTCATTACATTTCAGGGAACGAGAATGTAGGAAGGAGAGAGCTTGTATTAGAGCTTGAATTTCTACTGGAGAATATGGCTTATTTTATCCCCACTTAACATCAAGTAAAGAATGCTCTTCTCTTCCTTCCTTGCACAATATATTGTGATATACTGCAATATATTGTAATCTCTACAATATTTGTGGGGAAAAAAATTTGCAAATATATCTGTGTTGGCAAGTAAACCTATGAAGTGAGCGCCAATACCAGTCCACCATGGAGATTTTCAGAGTTACACAGAAATTAATTTATTTTATTGTTCTCACACCACTTAGCTACCTTTTCTCCATTTTATTTTCCCAGAATTCAATTTGTATACTAGGGAAAGTGCCACAAGATCTGTGGTATGTTCTGGGATTTGGATTCATTTCAACAGCCAATGTGTCCAATCAAAAGCCATAAAAACATAACAGAACGTTTTCAGTGGTTATCTCAAGCCCAGCATTTCTATCTATGTAGGCAGCATTTTCCTCTCTTCCAACCTACTCCCTCTAAACTAATTAATGGACTAGCCCATAATTATATGTGCTTCCTATTCCGGTAAAGGGGAAGGAAACTTTCAAATCAGATGGACGTCAATCGGGCTGCAACTTCTGCTGAATAAATGTGTATCTACAGCAGGAAAACCTCTTCTGTTGCCAAAACATGGAGAGGAACTAGTCTTCCTCTCTTTAATGGGCAACCTAAAGGTCAAGAGTCTGGATGGAGACAAACGGTGACATTCTGCCTGATGATTACTTTGTTGATTTGCAATGTAATACAGGAAGTCCCTGAAAGCTGCCTGCAAGCTGATTATTACTATTTCATTGCCCTCCCATTAACAAAAAAAATCAACAGCATAAAGGTATATTTGCCTGGAAAATAACAGTTATAATGGAAAAGTTCTAAGAAACCATTTTTCCTACACCATGCAGTGGATAAATTATTTTCTTTTCCATACAGCATTATATATAAATCCCTGGAGATTTATAGCAGATGACAGTCAGAAAAACTAAAAAGATTGTCATTATATTTGGATTATAATCCTGCAAATCTAAGGGCAACAGTAGATGAAGTGATCACACCCGTTAGAACATTTTAAAAAAATAAATGTTCTGAAGCATTTCCTTGTAAAAGAAAATAATTTATTCATAATGTTTAAATGTATTTTATTTTTAAATTAATCAAAAAAGGCAATTCGGTATCAAGATCATTCCAGATTTTATCTATATTCATTCAGCCTGTATTAAGCTGTTGTATGAGTTGCCCTCATCAATTTCATTTGTGCCTACACAGAGCAGTACCACGTAAATTCTTGTAAACTTTTCACTTCTAAATTATTTTTATTATCTCCCCAGGGAACCCCAGGAGTTCCAATATTGCTTTGGAGAAACCATAGAGTAAATAATTAACCACTTTTTACTCGTTGATTCTCTCCTTTGTAACCTACTCTCTTACTGACTGAAAAATACTCACAATTTCCATGTTTCCCTCACTTCCTATTCTAATCATCTCCAGCCCATAATCCAAGATGCCTGGAACAAGTCACTGAAAAAAATGGTCTTCAAGGGCTTTTGACCTTTTTTCAAACGTCACCAAAGTTCAGTTGGAACTGCACCGTCATTCCCATTAGGAAAATCAGGTACTGTATGAAAAGAAAGTGCTGTTTGTCCCAGTAAAGGGAGGAGTGGCCTTTATGGATGCAAATGAAACACAAAATTGTCACAGATTAATTAATCTGCCTTAGCAAAGACCAATCCGCGTTCTTGGGTCACATTGTAGCACCACTTCTGTCCCCACTTGCCAGGTTTTCAAAGTGAGCAACAAAATTCCAACAATAAACTTCATGTTCAGGTTGAAGATGTACATGAGACTCATCTGAGTCCCTGGTCTTTCCATCCAAATTCCAAGCCACTCAATCAGTTATTTAGTGATTAATCTGATAATTCTGCAATATCACTTCTTTCACATGGGAAGCTGTCATGTACACAGGACTGCTCCCTTAAACGCCCAAATTAGCACTGTATTTCGACTTCCAACACAGCACAGATGAATTTCTATGTTTAAAACACAAACTCCAGCCTTATAGACCAAAAGACTCAAGAAACATAGGTTTTATTCACTTTCAGACGTGTCGGTTAGTTGTGTTTATAGTATGTTTATAAAACCTTCTCAGTTTGTTTTCAAGATGATAAAAAAATGGGTCATACAGCTTCGAGACCTCCCTCTCTCACTTTGAGTTTGCACAGTTCTTCAGTTAAATCTGGTATTAAGGCTAAATGAGAAGCAACAATATGGCTCAGTGGGGCACCCTGCTTTACTCTGAAAAGCAGAGACCAGGATTAGAGTTGCTAGAAGAAAACAAAGTTTCTTTCTGCAGGGGAGGGAGCAAATGCGATGAGGTCCTTTTGTAGCTGTGATCTCAATGTACCTGTATTATTTATTCTTTATTATTTATTCTGCTGCTGAGCCAGCTGACTGATTTGATGGGGCAATATGAGGGAGGAACAGAGCTCGCTGAGAAGAAAGGCCTATACAACATCCATGTCCCTAGAAGTGACAACTCAGGAGGCCAGAATTTTGTAAGGTTTTGCTCTATTTAGAGCAAAAGCCAGCATGCTAAAAATTCTCTTTTAGTAGATCTCTCAGGGTTCATATTTTGGCTGAGCATAAAAGGGCAACAGTTTTCAGAAAGAGAAGCCAGTTAATAAATGTGCTGCCTACATTTATCTTTCAGAGGATCTCACAGCCTCTCAAATTGCTTGTCTCCCTCTCTGCTTGTATTATGTACTGGGAACCAGCACAGGCCAAAGGATTGGGGCTGGCGGAGTGCCCTGCTCTGTCCTCTGAAAGGCAGCTCTGTCTGGAGGGCAGAGGGCAATGTAGCACAGCCACAGGAGTGGTTTTAACAACTGGGCAACGTTTTCCTGCTCCTTTTTCTCTGCCCAGCCAGTGCTCTCAGTCTGGGGGTGTGTGAAATACAGATTGCAATTACAGTCCGACGCTAATTCCCACGATGTGGGGTTTGGGGAGCATCCATCATGTCACATTCTTGTTTGGCACTGATGAGCTCTTAATCAAAGGTGAGATTTCAGGCAATCCTGACATTATAAACATCTGCCTGTGCTTTTTAACACCTGTGCACTAACAATAACCCAGCCCTTGCTGGTGTCCACACAGTGATTTATGGGCCTGTTTACAGTCCTTCGGCATTTTTGCCTTAATTAATCAACCACTGATTTTATTTGGCATTAAAGCTAATTCAGTGAGCATAAGAACCGGGTGTGTGGTAGCCTCTAATTTCAGCACCCAGAAATTGTTATTCACTTCCTTTTGTGACTCTATAATTTCTAAGGAATTGTAAGATTTCTTGTGTTTGGTTACACAAATGGATATTAATCCTACTTGTCTCTTCAGAGTCTGTCAAAGTGTTTCTATAGTTTATTTTTCATGTTTTATTTTATTACAATCTGCCACTAAGGAAACAATGCTTGAGAGACATTAGTACCTAACTGGACTGTACAACCAGCAACTCCTCAGAAGAATTATGAGAGAAATCCACCTGCTGTTGTTCTTTGAGGATTTTTAATTCTTTTAGCTTTTCCAGTAAAGTCTGTATGACTCACTCTTTCTAAGCAAGTAGCTGTCTGATTTAGAATCAGAAAGCCAATCTGTCACTTTATAGCAAAATTAAAATAATCCAGAGGAGGAAACCAAGTCAAAGCTATTCTGGTAAGACTCGTAAATCTCCCTAAGTAAAAGTTCAATTAGATGTCACTGAAGACACGTAGAGTAAGATTCAGCTAAAACAACCCAGGCATCCAAAGTGAGGATAAATTTCTGTCCAAAACAAATTGTATTTAGTTACTCCGTAGTTTCCCAGCAGAGACAAATAATTTTCTATGCTCCGGCACTAATATTCCAGTTGACAGAGCATCTTCAGCCTTCATTAAAGGGCCAGTGCAACAGGGGACTATCAACCACCATTAAATGGAGAATTCATTGCAATCATGTTGCTACCAGAAGGGAGGGCTTATAACTCTGACTGTAGGTCAAACCTGCTCCTAGGAAGCACTACTTGCCTTTCATGCTTAGTTTGGGGAGAGATCACGTCCCTGGGGTGAGACCTGTGGAAGATTCCCTGCTCCACCAGCAGCAGAGAATTCTGCAGGGTGGGATTAATGGTGGCACTCAAAGGTTGAGGCAAAGAAACAGGCAGACTGCAGCTGGATTAAAAAACCCCAATGTTTACCCCAGCAAAGTGTTCTTATCCAAACAGAGTGGCTGCATGCAGGGTGTTGGGTGGGAATGGTCCCTGTCATCTTTTAACCTCCAGACTCTGCACAGAAATGCATCGATTTTTATCAGAGTACAAGCACACACTGACACCGTGTTCCAGCTCCCAGGCAGATTGCCAGACACTCCTGCTGGCCACTGGGAGCGGTGGGAATAGGGGATGAGGGGGCAGGGAAGATGAATCTGGAAGGTTTAGGAATGTAGGGCTGGTTTAGGAAGCTGGGTTAGACAGGAAAATCCCATTCCTCGCATTTCAGTGGACTCTGGTTGGTATTTATATACTGGAAAAGCTATCCAAGTGGGCTTTACAAAGGTCAGATCAATGTTTTAGTGGATTCAAAGGGCTGGAATTTCGGACAAGAGAGTGTGCGCACACTCCAGTTGCAGCATAACCATGTTAGAGAACAGCCATCCATCCAAGTGGCAGCTGTCTGCTCTGGGGATCAAGGAGGTTAGGCCTGGAGAAACTTCTTTCTGAACTTTTAAAAACTTGAAGGGAAACAGATGCACTTTTTTTCCGGAGATAAGAAGGATACTTTTCAGTTTTCCAGAGTTTTTAACAGTGAAGATATTTGAACCCCCTGCATGCCAAGGCTTCCATTTTGGAGATCATCAGCTCAGAACACCTAACCCTGTTTCTCCTGCCTCCAGAATTTTTCCTCTAGCCTTTTAGCTGGTTTCAGGCTACAAATACAAGACCTGTACTATATATTATGTCATTAATTATATATATAAAGCATTTGTATAACTTACATACATGTTCAAGGTGCATTTTTATGACACCCTCTAGTTTATTTTTGAGTTTTAGGTGGCCCTGTGAGGAGCAAGGTGTTGGACTCGATGATCCTTATGGGTCCATTTCAATTTGAGATATTTTCCCAGTGGCAGATGAAAATACAACAATATATTAAAAGAGCATGAATGTACTCTAATGTGGCAAGACTAAATAAAATATATTAGCAGATATTTAGTATGACCGTTTAGTATCTGAGTGAATTGTTTTTCACCACCAAAATCACCTCATTGGGTGAGAATCCCACCCTTTCCTGACAGAACATATTTTTGTATGTTGGGAAAGGGATAGAGAAAAAATAATTCCTCTTTTGGACTTTATTCCAGAATGCTATTTGCTTTTTCTTTTTCCATTAACCCATGGAATTTTTTTTTCCAGTGGAAGGCCATGCAAAAAAAGTTTTTAATTCTCTAGGGACCTGCTGGAGCAGCTGCTGTCACTGTATGAGGAAACAATGCACAGGTGCTGGGAGGGTTTCTCAGCTGGTGATTGAGAAGCAAGTACAGCCACCTCCCAAGAGGAATAAAGAACATTTGAGATTTATTTCTTCTTTTAATTCTCGTTTCTCTTGCTTCCAGAAGTGATGCTGCAGAAAAGGTTCCCCACAAAGGGTACTTCTGTAAAGGATTTTAGTTTTTCTACCATTTGCCCTTTAAAAAGAAATAACTAAATAAATAAATAAATAAATGGTTTTCACGCTTTAGGTGATGTTAGTTGGGTTTTCGTGGGCTGCAGCTTGACAAAAATTTCCACTAGTGTGGAGGCCAGCAGGTGGTGGTTAGCTCAGTCTAAAGGCCCCATCTCTTTTTAGCAGAGCTTGTATTTTCTGTATTTTAGCGTCCTTTCTGGCTCGTTCAAACACCTAGTTAAACCCTGAAAAAGTGAAGGAAAGGGGGCAGCTCTGAGATACAAGTGTGACTGATACTTAATTCCATTTCCTATGAATGAAATCACTACAATTAAAGAAAATATCAGCACAGCCAACATTAACATCCTGAATAACCTCAGCTCATGCGGGTTACTGACTAAACACAAAACCAAAACTCGCTCAGATTATGGAAGGAAGCTTTATCTCCTTCCCAGTGTGTTTCTACTCATTTCCAGTATAGAAACATTAACACGGTTCAGCATCTTAGAAGTCAACCAGTAATCTTACTTTCAATTTCAGAGCCTGAATGAAATCTTATCACTGGCTTATTATTTCCACGGTATACTTTCATTTTAGAAAGTATGACATTGAAGCCAAGATCTTATATGTGACTTTTTTTTTGGTCAATGTACAGAAATTTCATCATTTCTATTTTGATCCTCCATGCATAATTTTTCTCTTGCCTCGTGTAAAATAGTGGGTTTACTGAAGTTACCAAGGATATTTCTACCATGGAGAAAAGGCGCAAGAAGGCCTGGAGTTACAAGGAGAAAAAAAATTAAATAGAAGTCAGAATTTCCATCCATGAGGTAGTGAACAAAAATAAAGGAAATTCTGAAGGAAGATATCTTTTGTGTAAGTTACAGATGAATAAAATACGTTACCAATCAATTAAATTGAATAGAATCTTCTTGTTCTTTCTACTGGTTTCTTCTGTTTTTTTCTTATTTTGGGGGTGTTGTGTTTTTTTAATATTAGGATTGGCTGCAATTTTCTGGATGAAGATATAACACTGAATTCACTATTATGTTTTAGGCTACATTCTGTTATCTACAAGACCCTTAAGCTTCAGAAGAAATTTTTATTATATGTATCAGTAAAATTAGTGACAGCCCAGCCTGTCAGGGACTTGTCTGTAAATGCACACCCAACCAGTCTGAAAGTGTCTGTATTGTCACTGCAATATTTCCTCTAGAAGTGTCAGGAAAAAATACCTCACTGTTACAGAAATAAATCCGTATATAATTTAATATCTTTTCCAACTTAATCACAGTTGAATGGATGAGGCAAGTAGTCTGAACAGGTTCTACCATATTTGCATGACGTTTTTCTAACAAATAAGCGTTTTGTTCCTTGTGGAGTAACAGTTAATTCTTAAATTTCTGTGTAAAGTACATGGAACTGTGATTAAAAAGTATCCTTTCTCTATTAGTGAAGGCTGTTCCTACCAGCCCTGGAGCTGCTGGTGATTCCCATCACATCTAAAGCACATTTCCAGGTAGATTCTAGAAAACTGATTCTGAGATTGATGCATTCTGTCATAGCTCTGTGCCCAGGAGTGGAACCACGAGCTTGCACTTGTGAGAAATTGATTTTCAACTCTGAGTTGAAAAAGATTTCCCATTTTGCCTACTGAGGCAAATTTAATTTCTGGGTCTGAAAAGATTTGGGTTGGACTTAAAAACCACCATGGTATGTACTACAGAAATAAGCCTTTGAATATTAAAATTACCACCTATTACTCTTCATTTTTATAAATGAACTGTTTTCCTAAGAGATTTCCTTTTATTTTTGACATAATTAAAGTTTATAGATGGCAACATTAAATATCTTCTCCCCACGCTCCTCTAATCTCAACTGCTTGATTAGCATTGTTCAAACATGCCCAGTAGAGAGAGCACAAGATCAGCTGCATTCCATAAAGTTGTCGAGCGGAACCTTGGAAGGAATTACTGGAGTTATTTTTTTTCCCAGAAAATTTATATGAAAATTTCCTTTCTAAGGTACTGAATCAATCCAGTTTCTTTGGGGAGAATGAGGTGAAAAAAACTGGGAGGCAAGAAGTCCAGAATTATCTGAGAGTTATTAAAATATAACCTCACACACACACTATGGGACAGAATTCTGTGTATATGAGGTTTTGTCTGTGCTTTCTGCTAGATAAATAAATCCTTTGTGGCTCTTGGGCAACAAACCCTTCCACTAGTCTGAAATGCCCAAGAGAGGGAATCTGCTCTCAAGGACTTAGGAAGATGGACAGGAAGTAAAACCATTGTGTATCACATATGCCAACAGGCAAAGCATTTTACAGAAGATAGAGATCAACCTGAAATATTTGGCAATCCTTAAGTCATTACCAAGAGAAGGTTAATCATGAGCAAGCCAAAGAGGTAAGTAAAATCATCAACATATAAGCTTGCTTTGAAAATGAGTGCGAGTAAAACTCAATTTGTAACAGTAGTTTTAGATGTTGGGGTCATAACACATCTCAGTTGTACTCAAACAAAACAACACCTGTTTAGCAGAAATGTCTAAGGCAGATGTTTATGGACTGATTAGTTTGGAAACAATAAAACTTGTTAATCCAAGAGATAACAAAAGGACAAGGGTGAGAAAATTTCTATGGTAACACTTACAAGTTGGTGTATTGAATTTTCACAGTGTTTTAAAGAAATGCATTTATATTTCTCTCTCTTTCTTTTTTCTCCTCTTTGCTGCCACCTGGCCTGTTGTCAGAAACAGCTTTTTTGCAACCTGATGAGAAATGAAGGGTGAATATTTTCTTAACATCAAAATAACTTTATGCTCTCCAACCAGATCTTATCTATAGAAATATCTTTGCAGAGTGGTTGTAAGAAAAAAATTCATTTCAGGCACCAAATCTCAATAATGCTGACAATAAATGTAATGTGCTCCTGTTGAGTGGTTTTGCCTGTACACAGATTATTTACCTAGAGAGGGTAACTAGCAAGATAAACATTGGTAGTGCAGTCAAATCCCCAGGGATTGTTGTAACCCACATGCTCAAATAAAAGCTGCAGTGGTTCAGCCTGAAAGAGAAGAAACAGGCTTGGGATCCTGTGTGCCAAAGTAATCTTGTTACTTCCTCTTTGAACTTCCAGCCTCGTTTTGACATAGGAAAAAACTCTAATTCCCTGGCTAAAAAAATGACAACCTCATTTCCAGCACCTATCCAAATCTTAACTAATTCTTTGTTAGGTTTGATATTCCAAAGAATCCTTTGCTTCAAACTGAAAAGACCTTAAGGGGATGAGATACCAAGAAATATCTCGTTATCTGTCTTAAGCTACTGACGTCAGATATGATAAAAAATTATATCCTGCTGCTCTGCATGCTTTTTATGTGATTAAGAATAGTAATGAAATGAAATTAGGCTAGTGCCAAGTCTTTAAGTACACACTCCGGCAAAATTTTATCTTCTGCTCCAGTTTTCACAATACTTTGCAATGATGAAATAATTCAGTGGCAACACAACAGTGTCCAGCCTACTTATCTACATTATCTTGCACTGTCATATGTGCCTTTACTGTGTGTAATCCATGACTGTTAGTTCTTTTGCCTGTAATGCTTTTATTTACACTCACTAGGTCTACAGTAATGATATTTGCTTAATATTTGAAAGACATTTTAGTTCTGGCATTTGCTACAAAAATTCTTATCTAGACCAGGCGGTTGGAACTAGATGATCTCTAAGGTCCCTTCCAATCCAGGCCACTCTATGATTTATCCATATTTCTGAAAGCTATTAAGGTTCTAAAAAGGTTGTTATTTCTGCCAATTTCTAAGTATCTGTAAGAACGACCACGTAAAGTTTCTGATCTAATGATATAGTGCTTATTTACCAGAAAAGCTGCCCTTAAAGGCCAGCACAGGCAACTTTTAAAATACTTCTCAATTCAGAAAAAGCCACAAACCCTTTCTACTTCATCAAGAGTAAATAGTATCTCAACAAAACTTTACTAGCAGAAAAACTTAAAACACCTCAATTGTAATATTAAAGTCAGCCTACATTCTTTCATAATTACTAATGCACAAAGGCTACCAGACATACATGTGCCTCCTCTTTTTCATCTAAACTAACGAAGCAATATGTTATAAAAAAGCCCTGGAGGTTCTCAGGTGTAGAATGAATAAAGTGCATGGTGGTAAAATCTAATTTTACCTACCATCACCCCACCCACAAAGAGAAACAAATAAACAACATGAAGTGTGGAAGAAAAAAATCTGTACTTGTACACTGAGAGATAAAGATCTCTAGATTCCAAAGCTGAGAGAAATCATGTCAGTGTCACAATTTCGTAATCCTTCCTGTAGGCCAAACAAATGAATGTTGGAAGACCTGACTGTGAGAGAGGACATGGCCTTAAACTACACCACGGGAGGTTTAGACTGGATGTTAGGAAGAGTTTTTTCACGGAGAGAGTGATCTCTCATTGGAATGGCCTGCCCAGGGAGGTGGAGGAGTCGCCATCCCTGGAGGTGTTTAAGAGAAGACTCGATGAGGAGCTCAGTGACATGGTCTAGATGGTGGGAGGCTTGGATGGATGGAGCGTAGTGCCCGTGGTTCCGGATCCCTGGGTGGGCGTCCGCTTGGGAGTTGGACTAGATGATCCTGTGGGTCCCTTCCAACTCAGAATAACCTGTGAGCCTGTGAGAGAAACTGTAGTTCCTGAGGTCTCTCTGTGATGTTCAAGGGTAGAAATAACTCACAACTGAGGAATTAACAACTCCACTTTAGTACAGTGGTAAGTGTCCTCACCTGGCGTGTGGGAGACCTGGGTTCGATTCCCGCCAGGGGGACAGTGTTAAGAGTTGGACTCGATGATCCTTGTGGGTCCCTTCCAACTCAGAATATTCTGTGTGATTCTGTGAATATATCATGTTACTGCTCCTGTAGGAGCAGAGTGCTAGAATCTTTAAATGAACTTCCGGGAAAAATTGAACACTCTTCAAAAAACTTGTTAATAACAGAATTGTGAGGTCTACTTCGTCAAGGCTCAGAATTCTCTTTACAGCCACTGAATTAATAGTAATAGAGGAGAGGGAATAATGCTGAAGGTGAGGGACTGAGAGTTTTCTCTTGAAGATGGGATTTGTGGACTTGTGCCACTGTGCACAAGTGTGTGGACACCCACACTTCCATAAACATGAAGGGAGAAGACTGTCAGGGTTTTGGTGGAAATAATGATATCTTGGGAGATAAACTGTTGATAAGAAAGTCAGGAGCAGAACTCAATCACTTTGCAATCAGAATGTGTTCCTCTGCCAGCCTTTCAAAACGAGCCCCCAGACACAAGTCTAGGCGGTTTATTAATAGTACTGGTTGAAAAAAATGCTGAGTCAATATCGTCAAAACACTGTGTGGGAACCAGATGTTTTTTCTGAGTCACTCTTTGCCAGAAACTAGGCAGGTTTCCACAGAAACTTGCCTTCTTCACCAACAGTTTGCCTGGCCAAATCCAGATTTCCAGCCATGGGATTAGTCTAAACTGTTTGGCTGCTGTGGCTGGTGGGGTTCAGAGAGGTTATGGAACATGATCTCGAGTTTATTTTGAAAAGCCAAGCCGAACTATTGCATCAATTGCTATAAACAGCATTTGAGGACTCTTGTCCTCACAAATACCAAAGTCTTCTCCCAATACGCAACATTTTTTTTCCACATCTCAGATTTTCACCCAGAAAGGGAATTTTGTGGCCTGGTTACCAGGTTGTTGAAAAGGTGCCATACTTCAGGTACAGACCTACAAAGCCTTCCCAGTGTTTTTATAAAAACCACGAGCTTTTATAAAGTCTGAAATGAACTGTAGCTCACAGACAGGACATGGTTTTATAAGCGTCAATGTAGGAGAAGCACTGACTTGATGTAGGACAGTTGTACAGTTATTGCTTAATAAACATATTGTTTTTTGTAAGTGTGTGTATTCACATGCTGTGAAGGAAAACCAGGCATTCAATTGGCTTTTAAAATCTATGTAAAGACCATTTTTTGTGAAAATTTGAGATTTTTAAGGTTCTTCAACTAACAAGACCCTGAAGGCAATATTTCACCTTTTTCTAAGTTTGGGTTCATTAAAATATTAAAAGACAAATGCAAAAACATGGAACTGAACTACTGATCAACGTGTTAAAAGTTATAGACAAAACTCCCTTAAAAGTTAGGCATTGAAAAAAGAAAAAAGACAATCACACTTGATAGTTAAAAATCTCTCTCATCCTGGCTGAGTTAAATTTTATGTCCTTTGTTTGAGAGTTCTTTAAGAGGAATGTTTTCACCATGTTCTTCCAGATGTATTCTTTTCTTTACTTCTCATTGCTGAGAGCTGTTGTCACCATTTTAGTCATCCTCCTGTTTTGTAAGCTGGGTGTTTACAGTGTGGTGAGAATATTAAAACCATCGCTTGTGAGGCAGGGAAGCAAATGGAAAAATCACCCTTGCAGCTGTGGAGGAAGCAAAACTCTGTCTGAACTGACATATTTTAAACCCTAAGTAACAGCAAAGTGTTGCACATCTCTGTGATGCACACAGCGTCATCTGGGAGGGGCAACAACTGCTCAGGGCTCGTAAGGAGTTCTTGAGCAGCCAAAGCGGGACAGTGTATGTGTCTCTTTATTCAGCAGACCAAAAATATGAATGCATAAAGCAGAACGCAGGTGGTTCTTGCCCCACAGATGATCTGTTACGTCTTGCGGGCTCGTGTAAAGCTCTGAGCCTTCAAGTCGCCGCTGTCACAAAGCACTTGCAAACAAATTAATTTAACTAAGATTGATTCTCTAGGCCTTCCTGCACCTTGATTTACAGCCTCCAGGCTTGCCTTTACCCCATTTTATGAGTTGAAACACAGACATCCTTGTACTGGAAAGGTAACATTTCTTACATTTCTGAGCATCTACTCTAGCTGGGAGTATCTGCCACACTAATATCCCATTCCAATATTTACCTTTCACAATCAATTTTCTATTGCATGTGCTGAAACACTGAGTACTGTCAAATTTATGCTCAGACTGTGACTATTGCCATTCCTCCTCTTTATAGCTTTAATATTTTCCCTATTTTCTCTCTCTAACACATGTAAGAGGCATGTGATCACACTCTTATTTTTCAACCCCGATTATATGAATTTTTTTCAGGGTCCCAACATTCTGATGCAATTAGATAGGACTTTGCCATTAAATAAATACTATCCTGTTCTGTTTGTCTCCTCTCCTTATTGTGTGCTGAGCAATGAGTTTATTTGGGGCCAGGTATTATTTTCTTTTACCACATCAAATACAAAATACACCTTTTCCCAAGCCTTTTAACATCTTGTATAATTTGATACCTGACTGTAAGTCCAGAGTCTTGTGTGTTTTCTCAATTTTTTGTTTAAGAATTTAGGAGAGTTTACCAATAGGGGAAGATAAAATAGGAAGACTCTTCTAGGATGTGCATGAAAAAAGATTGGGGATTCAAAATACTAGTTATGAAATGGGACTGCCTTTGACAAATGAAGTGCCAATGCCCTTAGGAAAACACAAAATGGAATAATATGTAGTTATTAGCTGGCAGAAAATCTTAGGCACATTTTTACACCTTCTGCTGTTTAACTGTGGATGCAGTCACTGCATGTATGGTGGGCCAGATTATTTCATGTTCTTGCCTGTTTGAAACCCTCTGGGGTGGTATTAGGAAGCCAGATCTATCCAGCAGATTATTCCTGGATACCCAACATATGCTCACACATTCTGCTTCAGCTTGGATTGGCAAAAATTTGGGGGCATGTTTAGAACTATGTCAACCTCTTACCTCCAGCTGGCTGCTGTCTTTTCTGAGTGTTTGCTGTCAGATGCAGCTCAGAAATGTCCAGGATTCTTACTCCAAACTGTGGGGCATGTCCTTGAGGATAAGCTCACATCCATGGATGGTTTTCTGGGGATCCCCACCCATTGCACTAAGAAGGTACAGGGAGTTTATTGCTTGTTTTATCAAACTTGTTCAAGTAGGTATGAAATATTGCAAAAGGAACATAAGGAAAGAAAATGCTTCAGCTTCTCACTGGATCAGCTTCTCACTAAATATTACATGCTGAAAGGCGTGAGAATATCTGCAGCAGAGAGAATATAATTCTTCCATGGATTAAACAAAGGTAAATAGTAATGATTTATTTATGATGGCAGAAATAGCTGTTTTACAGTTCTACTTCCTTGAAAAATCTGTTGCACCCATAGGAAAAATTATCCTCATCACATTCACAGTAATGCAATTGACTTTCAGCAATTAAAAATCAAGATGCAATACCAATTCTCTTAATTTTAGTAGACTTTACAACCCTGCTTTTACACAAATGAAATCGTGCAGCCTAAAGGCTGCTATCACATGTCCNTCTGTGATTCTGTGATTCTGTTTTGGCTTGGAAAAAGAAAACTGACATTTTAATGAGCATCTGATAGGCAGTTTGTCAAAGCTTTTGTGTAACTGTGGCCTGTCCAATTTATAATAATACATCATACCAAAAATAAACTTGGTTTTTCAGAACCTTTTGGGTTATCAAGTTCTTCATATTAACAAATGTACTGTTCATAAAGTTGAGTAACAAAACAGTAAATTAAGGAAACCTTACAGTATCATGATACACTGTATCATATGGAAAATTACAGTGAGAAACTAATTTGTCAGTAGAGATAAGATATGGGGAAGACACCAATGAGAAAAAAAAAAACCATTTTCCTCATTATTTAATATCATAGCAGAGCAATAGCTTAATTTTCTATGGGGAAATTATACAGATAAATGATCTGAATTTAAGAATCTTGTATGTTGTGGCCAGGAAGGGAAAGAGAAAATTCTCTTTTGGGGGGTTTATTACTAGCTTTGAAGAGTTAGATTCATTGTGACAAATAATCAAAACCCACACAAATAAATCCATAAGCATTTAACACTTTTGCCAGCCAAATCTCTCCTACAAATCTGCACAACGGTGTTTAGAAAACAGAACAGTTGATGTGCTCTACAACTAATTTCTTACACGTGTGTGTTTTCCAGACTCTGCAATAGGAAGCAATTATAAATTAATATTTTAGAGCAGGTATTTAGTTGAATATAGGTTCAAAATACAGTTATCTTCAATATGTGGTTAAATCATTTTCAGACTCGATCTCCAATGGGTTTTGTTAATTGTTACAGGATTTATGCTGTGGTGGGAGCATTGCAGCTCTTGACTGACTGGGATAGATTGACTGTTTGATAGATTGACCCTTTATTTTTCATTGCTTTTGGGTGTCTTTCTCTGAATTGATGTTAAATGTTGCCACACCATTCTGTTGCAAAAATTGGTTTTCTTTCAAAACTTGTGGTTGGTTACTGATGTTGTAAAATCCTGCCTTGTCTAGACCTTCCTAAACTATTTCAGATGTCACAGGTAGGTTGGGAACGTTGTTAAGACGTAGTTTCCTGTGCAGCTTGGTGGATAGAAGATTCCTAATGCAGATGGAAAACTGTCGCTCAGCAGTGTGACCATGTAACAAATTCTACGGGGAGTGACCAAATTGTTTTTCTTGTTTCAGGCCCCATTATCCTCTGTGACTCTTTGAAAATATTCACTTCAACACTATTGGTTCACTTTCCAGTAAGGTAATTAATGTCTTGGGGACACAAAAAGACAACGCTGAAGGATGGCAGGAGAAAGATTTGAAGCAGACTCACTGTATTCTCATTAGAGTTGTCTTGTGTCTGCCTCTTTTAAAACAAGTATCTGCTACAGTCCTTCTCACACTGGCTTTGATTTAGCATCCTTTTTTATCTGGTCCTGGAACATGTATGGATCATGTCACTGGGTGTTTGTTCCCTGATCTGTTTTACCAAGCACCACACCAATATTTGGACTGGCATAAGAGATAAGGTGATGTTTGCAGGGAAGGTAGATAGGGAAGAAACAATTGGGCCAAGCAGCTGCTTAAACTAAAACTGCTGCTGGAACAAATGTATAGGAGATACTGGGTTGTGGGGAATTGAGTCTCTGTTCTGACACAGACTTTTCTTTTTCATTTGGTGAGTTATTTACGCTGACATTTATTTTAATACCTAGTTGCCATGAATTTCCCTAGGCATTAAAAGAATAAAGGCTAATGCGAGTCTGGATTTAGACCTTCATACATTTTTTAGGTATCTCTAAACACTTGCAAAATGAAGAGGAAAGAAATCAAAATTATGAGGAGTTTGAATGATAGGAATATGGTAACATTGCCAAATAAAAGGTCACTTTCTCATGTAACTACATCTGTATTCACATGTACTTAAATAGGGAGTCTGACTTTACTGGGGTTAGGGGTGCAATTTATATTCTCTGACGCAACATGGCAAGCCAAGATTTGTTCTTTTTGGCAAAGGGAATTTCAATGGGTAAAACCAGATTTGCCTTTCCTTTGGAATAAAATGCTTCCTAATAAACAGTGTTAGTGGATCCTTTTCCAAGTTCCTCCACAAAATGTGAATGAGCCAGAAAGCAAAGTTTTTGAATGACACTTTCTCATAAGACTGTTGGAGGTCAATGAGATATGTAAAACTTCCTCCAGCATGTTCAGGCTCAGCACTCCCTTTCCCTGGAATAGTGTCAGGGATGAATAATTTTTCCTGCATAAAGTTTTTTGTTTGAGACCTTCTTCTCACCTTAGAAAAAGAGAACACCCCTTCCCTCTCTTCCCCCTGGCAAAAGCAGCAGTTTCCATGTCCGGCTTTGTCCTCACACATCCTCTGAAATAATAAGTGGAAGTCACAGGCCATCAGTGCTGCTTTCATCACAACCAAGAGGTGTACAGAAGTCTGGGAATATAAAAGGGAGTGAGTAGCAATGTGTGCGAAAGTTCAAGGGGTGGTTTCCCTTGTGGTGGTATATTTTGGATGTCAGCTATCCAAAATGCTGCTTGCTGCTCAAACTGGAGCAGTGAGTGATCAAAGCATTCACCTCCTACAAAGCCAAGTTCTGTGGATGGAGAAAAATGGGAGAATGTGAACTTAATCAGAAAAGGCAGATAATTTGTCAGTTTTAAATGGGGACTTGAGGGGATGGTAAATTGTTATTTGACCATGTGGGAGAGCTTTATATAACATGAATAGAAAACGTATTTCCAAATATTAGAATTTCCCTGGCATAAATCAGCAGCTTTTTTTCCCCCTAAACAAGAACTGTGAGAGCAGCAAAACGATTATGCTTGAGTAAGATCACACTTGGTTTGTATTTATTTTGAGCCTCTGTAACTGTTTAATCGTGTAATTATTTTTTTCCTCTTTGTTACTTGGATTCAGCTCTCTCACAGTATATATGTAACAACATTTTTTGGTAGCTATGTGTCCAAAATACTTCCAATGAAATGAATCCATGCAAGAAGGAAATCTTATGAGCAGGCTGTCCTTGTGTGCCAAAAGACAAGCTGGTGGGAAAGAAGACCAGCCTGGCTGAACAAGGAGCTTTTGCAGGAACTCATGGAAAAAAAGAGGGTTTATAACCTTTGGAAGAAGGGGCAGGTAACTCAGTAATACATTGATGTCATTAGGTCATGTAGAAAGAAAATTAGAAAGGCAAAAACTCAACTAGAACTCCATCTGGTCACTGCTGTAAAAGGTAAGTAAAAGTGGCTTTATAAATATATCAAAAACAAAGGGAAGGCCGAGGAGGACCTCCAATCTTTATTGGACATGGGGGGAACACGCAGAATCACAGAATATTCTGAGTTGGAAGTTACAAGAATGATCGAGTCCAACTCCCAAGTGAATGCCCATACAGGGATTGAACTCACAAACCTGGTGCCATGAACACCATGTTTTATCTATCTGAGCTAATCTCAGATTTTTTAATTTATTNGGATGCCATTGGCCTTCTTAGCCAGGATGAGGGAACAGGTGATGTACATAATGATTTTTATTCTCACTCTTGAACAGCTAGACTGCTTATCCTCAGGACAACCAGTCCTCTGGGCTGGCAGACAGGGTCAGAGAGCAGAATAGACTCCCTGTAATCCAGGAGATAATTAGTGACCTGCTGTGGCACTCAGACACCCACAAATCCATGCGACCAGATGGGCTTTATCCGAGTGTGCTGAGGAAGCTCCCTAAGCCCCCTCCATCATTTATCATCACTCCTGACTAATCAGGGATGTTCTGATGACTGGAGGTTGGCCAATGAGATACCCATGCACAAGAAAGGCCAGAAGGAGGACCCAGGGAACTACAAGGCTGTCAGTCTGACAGTGCACAGCAAGGTTATGGAGCAGATCAGAGGTGTTGAGCAATATGATCTAGATGTAGATGATAGGTTAGTTGGACTATAGGTTGGACTAGATGACCTTTGAGGTCCTTTCTATACTGTGAATACTGTGAATCTTGAGTGTGATCTCACAGTACATACAAGACAACCAAAGGATCAGGCCCAGCCAGCACGGGTTTAGGAAGGCCCTGATCTTTTACCACCAGGTGACCCATCTGGTGGATGAGGAGAAGGCTGTGGATATATCTACCTGGACTTCAGCAAAGCCTTTGACACCTGGGTGTTTAACCTGGGGAAAAAAGAGTCTCAGAGGAGACCTTATTCCTCTCTACAACTCCCTGAAAGGAGGCTGTAACAGGGTTGGTGTTGGTTTCTTCTCCCAGACATGAGACTTACTTCTTAGAAATAGAAACGCTACAATATGTAACTTCCCCAGAGCATGTGTCTACTCTACAGATCAAATCACAAGTAATTTCACTATCAAAATATGATTACTATATTTTCAAAATATTGGTTTTACACAAATTAATATTGTTTTGGCATTCCCAGCCAGGACATTTATAACAACTCTATTATCTGTAGACAAAACATCAAACCATTTTAACAGCAGCTCCTGTGATTTAGATATGATCTAATTTATTTTCCATCTTTGGAATGAATATGAGATGCTAGAGGTAAATCTCAAATGGAAATAGGTGGAGTCCCCTTTGTCCACAGGAAAATATACAATATACCCTCCTATTTTTCATGGTAGGTAGCTAGCATTTGGCTATTTTATGGAATAGCCTCTGTACTGTTCAGTTTTCATGCAATCTGCCTGTACAGCTGGTGAGTCCCTCTGAATGACAGGGAAGATTGTGCAAAGTTTAATTGAAAGAGGGAAGAAGCAATTGTGAGGTTTCACAATAAACTGACTTCACTGAGGGACAAGAGTTATGCTTTTTATATATGCCCTATATAATATCTCTATATATAAATATAATAAAATTTTTTAAAATTATGGTCATATATCAAGGGTAGAGTTTATCCATGTGCCTGGTAGATGGTGCTCTCTGTGCCTTTTGGGAGAGGGCATGATTTGAAATACTTTTTTTTTTCCACTTGTCCTGTGTTGAAAAGACTGATATTGAAAAGCAGGAGGTTATTTATGATTCAAAAGGGTGTGAGGAACAATAACAACCAACAATTCTTGGGATGGGAAAACTCCTCTCTTCCCTAGTGAGCAAGGAAGTCTATCCACACCCAGTATTTTCCAGAGACCATTCACCACAAGGGGAGTAAAAGAGGGCAGAGGAAACTCAATTCAGTATAGTGTAGGGATAAGATAAAGAGTGATAAAACAGATGAAGTAATGTTTCTAAAGGTATGTTTCTAACTCGTTGGGAACTTTTTTGAATGTATATTCCCTAGTGATATTTTTCTGTAATGACTGAAAATATGGAAGCAGAAGAAAAGTGTGGATAAGAGGGGGATCAGTTCTTAGGAGTATATTTCTGCAAAGTGCAGTGATTTCTGTGTTCTACTGAGGTGCTTATAGCCTATCAGTCTTATCCAAAAACAGAGAGAAACCTCAACCCTCAAACATAAGTCACAGCAACAGTCATGAGATGTGATCAGGCCCACGATACCAAATTCTTACTTGAAGATTCTGAGCAACATCACCGATATTTCAGTGGCTTAGCCTAAGAATGTTTGTCCACAAGCTGCTTAAACTGGCTTTGAACTACTACTTAGCCTAGATACTTTTCAAGTGGCTGATGAATCAGATTTCCTAAACAAAAACAACACCCGACTGACTTGAAGTTCTTGGCACTCTCCAGATTTTACTCATTCTTTTCACTGAGCAGGCAAACAAAGTCAGGCTGGCTGCAACGAGCAACTTTATCTTGACAGACAAAGTCAAGGTCTTCCTAGGAAATACACCAAGCTGTTTTGTCTGCTAGATATGGATCCAATAGAGGAGCTGCAGCGGAAAACAGTCTAACAGAAAATTGTTGGCAGCAAGGAAGATATTCAACTTCTGGAAAAAGCATAGGTTTTCCCCAGGAATGCCTGGTACATTCCCCAAGCAAGCCCTGAGACTCTTCAGCAAACAATGTATACAGGTGGTAAATTTGACCTGAAATTCACTCTTGAGGCAATTGCTGCATATGTACCAGGAGTCACCCACCAGGAATTGTGGGATTGCTAATTGTGGACATCTGTTTTGAATCTGCCCCTGACTGGTGATCACACATGGAATACATAGAAAATATTTTTCTGTAGACAGAAGCCTTGTGAAATCTCTCTGGATAATCTCTCATAACTTGCTAATGGCTCGAATTTGTTTTTGTTTCAGTTGGTACAGTGAAAACATAAAACATTTTTAACCTTCTGTTCTCAAGAACCGGCTCAAAAGGGTGAAAAATGTGAATCTGACTGAGATATGATGTGAAGGAACACCATGTTTTACTTTAACTTCTTTTACAAGGAGGCTGGATGCCCTGAAATTCAAAATAAAGCAGTTCACACATCAACATTTAGAGATCTTATTCCAGCTGTGGCCTAAACAAACAAACAAACAGCATAGCCAGTAAAAATCCTAAGTTTATGAGACACATATGCTAATCATCATTCTCATTCCTGTAAAACCTATGGGGACCCATAGACTGTAATCCCATCTACTCACCTGTGACTCACCTCACAGGGTTTGTTTCCAGGATGAGCTTTAGGGGTCTGCTTGGACATAGTTCAAAGGTTCACAGGTTATTCTGAGTTGGAAGGGACCCACAGGATTGTCTAGTTCAACTCCCAAGTGAATGCCCACCCAGGGATCAGGCCCACAAGTGTGGAACCACGGGCACCACGCTCCATCCATCCAAGCCTCCCACCATCTAGACCATGTCACTGAGCTCCTCATCAAGTCTTCCTATTCACATCAATATTAAAATCTCTTCCAATTACACTATTTTAGAGAGATAGGTACCTTCAAGTGTTTGATCATGCAGGGAATATTTCCCCTGAAAAATTATGTGGTCTTGAAGCACTAAATCCTGAAGAAAAGTTCACTCAAACACAGCCTTTTGCCTGAGCCCCTCCTTATTCAAGTGAGCAAGTAAAAAACCCCAAACCCACAACACCCTCCACCCCCAAACAAACAAAAAAACATCCTCCCAAAAGTCACAAACTCAAGTGACATTAACAACTACCAAAGCTTAATGAGTTATTTATTATTCCAAAAGTTAGTCTCTGTCCACACTGTTAAGAGTGAGATACATAGATGTGTCTGCTACTTTTGAAGGCTAAGGAAGAAATGAGAATCCCTCCCTAGGACTATTTTTTCACTTCCAGTTTTCAGTAGAAATGCATAATGCAAAGGTGGGTTGTTTCATTGGATTGGTGGTTTTTTTCTGATTAATTCAAAAGTACTGAAATCAATCTTTTTTCCTCTCTAATGCAGACTAGGCAAAAATTTTTACAGATATGATCCTTAATTCCACAGAAGCTTTTTACTCGTAACTTACGATGAAATGGAAGAGCAGTGTAAAAATTAGTTTTCAGAAAACAGTCAAAAAAAAAAAAGCAAAAGGAAAAGGAAAAAATACTGATATTCTAAGGAATTTGAGTTCAAAACTAAGTTGCTGGGAGATAACTCATTCTGGAGCACAGGGCTTTGCATGTGAATACTTACCACTGAAATACCATTCCTGCTAACATCAGAAGCAACACATAATTTATTTTGCTGTTGAGGCCAGTAAAAATTAGTAACATTGTCTGCCATTTCCAAGAACGTAATGTAGTTGATTAATGATTATTTGATGCTGAGTTGCGTGAGTAGAGGGTTCAGTATCTTTGCAGACTAAGTTTGTATCAGCAGTAGCACTTCTTGAACTAGCCCACTGCATTCTGAATTACAGAACTTGAAAATGCAATCTCAACTTTGTCACTGAACTGCCCAGAATTGTGATGGCAAAAAACTGATGGATGATGTTTATACTTTAAAGTGCAGATGTTGCATAAGAATAGTTTTTCTGTTCATTCAATTCTAGTGATGCACACGCTACATATATCCTTTCTCAATGTAATTTTCATCCTAAAATGGTGCTTTGAAAAATCATGGCAGTCAGGTGAAGTCCCAGGTGACCAGAAAAAAGGAAATATTGTGTCCATCTTTAGAAAAGGTAGAAAGGAGGACACTGGGAACTACAGACCTGTCAGCACTCCTTCTGTGCCTGGGAGGATTATGGAACAAATCCTTCTAGAAGCTGTGCTGAAGCACAAGGAGGACAGGGAGGTGATTTGAGAAAGCATGGCTTCACTCAGGCCCTCACCAGCCCCATGTCCCGGGCTGACCCCATCAGTGGATAAGAGAAAGGTCACAAATTTAATTTATATGGGTTTCAGTAAACAATTTGACACGGTCGCCCACAACATCCTTCTCTCTTTATTGGAGAGAGGTGGATTTGATGGGTGGACTCTTAGATGGATAAGAAAGTGGTTGAACAGTCACATCCAGGGGGTCCTGGTCAACAGGCTCAGAGTCCCAATGGACACCAGTGACAAGTGGTGTCCTGAGGGATCTGTACTGGGGAAACAGTGTTATTTTATATCTTCATTAATGCCATAGACAAAGGGATGGAATGCACCCTCAGCAGATTTGCAGATGACACCAGGCTCAGTGGTGCAGGTGACACACCTGAAGGATGGGATGTCATCCAGAGAGATGTAGACAAGCTTGAGAAATGGGACCATGGGAATTTCATAAGGTTTATCAAGACCAAATGCTGCACCTGGGTTGAAGAAACTCCCAGAATCAATCTGGGCTGGGGAATGAACAGGTGGAGAACAGCCCTGGGGAGAAGGACTTGGGGGTGCTGGTGGATGAGAGGCTGGAAATGACCAGGCCGTGGGCACTGGGACCCCAGAAACCCGCTGTGTCCTGGGCTGCCACCAAAGCAGTGTGGGCAGCTCCCAGGGGAGGGAGGGAGTGATTGTGTCCCTCAGCTTCTCTGTGGTGAGACTCCAACTGTGGAGCTGCCCCCAGCTCTGGGGTCCCCACAACAGGAACAACATAGCCTTGTTGGAGAAAGTCCAGAAGAGGCCATGAGGATGATCAGAGGGATGGTGAACGTCTGCTATGAGCAGGTTGCTTTCTACAGCACCCAGATGATTACACTCCCTGACCCAGGGGTTCCTGGATGGCACCACGTGAGCTGAGCTTCTCCAAGTGGGGTGGGCCAAGCATCCCCAACCAGGGCTTCCCACCTGCGGGTATTTAAGCCATTAACATTCTCAGGAGCACAGCGACCTGGAGCGCAGTGAACAGGAGTAAGGCAAACAGGGGCGTTAACTGTAGGGGCTTTGAGAAACTGTAGGGGCTGACTAAGAGGCAGTTAGCACAGCAGTTTGCACAGGCAGGTCAGGCAGGCAGGGTCACAGGCGTCTTGATAGGTAGTGTCTCTCCTTGTCTTCATCCTCCTAACCCTCCCCCTGTTAATAATGTTTAGGACCAGACGGATGAAAGCCAAGGCCGACGCCACAAGGGAGGTTCAGACACAAACAACCCCTGTGTCAATGGATGTGGCTGTCCAGACTCCTGGCTGCAGGGAATGCCTGAGCCTGATGGCTGAACTGGAGGACAGCCTGCAAAACACCTGTGTCTGATGTAAGCTGGTAAATCACAGAATCACAGGATTAGTAAGGTTGGAAAAGACCATAGAGATCATCGAGTCCAACCTATCACCTATTACCTAACCTAACCTGTTATCTAACCTGTTGTCATCCTGCTACCAACACCCATCCTACCAATAACACACTACCCTAATACCTAGGTCATGCTACCAAGTACATCATCCAACCTTTTCTTAAACACCTTTTTTTTAGAACTTTTTCACAGCAAGAGTGATCCCTCATCGGAATGGTCTGCCCAGGGAAGTGGTAGAGTCGCCATCCCTGGATGTGTTTAAAAAAAGACTGGATGAGGCACTCAGTGACATGGGCTAGACAACAGGAGGCTTGGATGGACAGAGCGTGGTGCCCATGTCTCTGGGGTTGTGGGTTCAAACCCTTGGTGGATGTTCACTTGGGAGTTGGACTAGATGATCCTTGTGGGTCCCTTCCAACTCGGAATATTCTGTGATCCTGTGGGTGGGAGCACTGACAGAGAAGATTAATCAGGTATTATGGCATAACCAAGCTTCTGACATAGTCAGCTAAGTCAGCTAAGTCAGCTTAGTGCAGTCAGCTAAACAGGTCCAAATTCTGATCAAAGTGCAGGGATACCTGGGAAGTAGCTGTATGAAGGGTGCTGTGGATAGGGACTTGGCTGCAGTGTGTTGGGCTTGGCTGATGCCATGTTTATGAGCACTCAGCAGACCCTAAGGAAAGGGGTGGGGGTGATGAGCCACCCTGTGACTGCCAGTGGTTCGGACCCCCAACCCACCAGTAGCTCAAACACCCAGTCCTCCATGGCATCATGCATACAAACATTCAGCAACGCCCAGGGAAAGAGGGTGGGGACGACAGGATGTTCACCACCAGTAGCTCAGATGTCCAGTCTACCACGTCCACAAACACCCAGCCATTCCCAAGTGAAGGGGGTGGGTAATTCAGCCCCAGCGGTGGCTACCAGCAGCTCAAACACCCAGTCCACCGTGGTATGGAGCAAGAAGGCTGTCCCAGTTGAAAAAGTGGACTGTGCCACCACAGAGAGGAACCTCAAAGAAAGGGGGCACAACAGGCATGATCGGCAAGAGGATAGTGACTTCACAGGCAATCCCCTATGATCAGTTGAATATGATTAAGAAGGCTATCATACGCTGCCCAAGTGAGCTGATCCTTTCCTGGTTGCTTCGAATCTGGGATGACCAGGGGGAGGGTCAGCATCTTGATGTAGGGGAGGCCAAGAAAATGCAAGGTTTTTCTGGTGATCGTGAGGTAGACCTTGACTTTGCTAGATCTCAGGATAATTGCAGTGTCTGGAGGTTATTGCTGCCGGCTGTGAGGCAGAGATACCCCAGGAACTGCATACCCGATACAACGCGCTTGCAGTTGCACTGGTGCAGCTCCCATGTACAGGAGAGAGGAGTCTCATACCAGACAGGTCTGTGGCGCTTCTTTCTCCAGCATGGGGAAGACATGAGGAAGTAGGACAAACAGCCCACCGATGTCCTGGAAGAGCTAGTCCAGGAGTCTGAGGACAAAGAGAAGGGTAAAAAGGTAAAGGCAAAGGGGGTAAGTGCTGTGTTGGGGCCACAGGAACAGGACCTCAGGCATAGCAGCCCAGATTATAACCACTTCAGCCCACTGGAAGGACCCTCAAGCCGGTTTGCACCTGCCAATAATGATGAGGACCATTGTTATAGGGGCCATTCCTCCTGCCAGGGGGATGATGGGAATAATCGAGTTCACTAAACAGTGTGGGAACACTGGGAGTGCTGTCGCACGGCCGGCACAAAGGCACCGGGGTGGTGCCAGCACTTCCAGGCACGGAGGAGTGGCACCGCTGCAAATTGGGGGATGGCAGGGGATGGTTGCCACCACCACTGACAACCCTGGAGTGGCGGCAGACAGGAGATTTAATCCCCAGGTGGCCGGGAGCAGAGGCACTGACTTGGCACCACATTTCATCTCTGCCCACACCGGCATGACATGGGCGGCACAGCCCAGTGTGTCCCGATGCCAGTGGCACGGGCTCCTGACGTCAGAGTCCGATCCCTGTGCTGGCACCGGAACCCCCCTCACTGTCCAAAATAAAAAATTCCTTCCGGATGGCAGGAGAGTATCTACGTGTAGTATGGTTTTTTTGTATGTAACTGTTTACTGCCATGTCATAAACACAGACAGAGTTGATACTGGACATCCTGGGGCATCCCCTGTAGGACATGTGCAGCAGAGGAGGTGCAGAGGGGGTTAGGAGAGGGAAGAGGAGAGCTGCAAGCTGGGGCAGCAGGCACATGGACAAGCAGGGCTGCATGTGCTCTCGGTGCGGGATGCATCTCACCTCTGGTGCTGTGCTGGCTCCCGTCTGCCCCCAATCTGCGCATCTCAGGAGCCGCTGCAGGACCAGATCACAGAGCTCCTGGACAGCCCTGGCGAGAGACAGGGAGGCGGACCCCAGAGCCAGGGAGAAGCGGTGATAGTCAACTTGCCTCAGCCCGCAGTGTTCGTCTGGCTGCATGCAGCTGCCGGCTTATGGAGGCCTCACTGCTGCAAGCCCAACCATGCTGAGAGGCGAGGGAGGGGAAGGAAATCAACCAAAAAACCCTCCCAAAACCAACCTCGGCCCATGGGGGGAGCAGCCCTGTTGTCTTCCCTTGCACCCTCGGAGCCTGTCACTCCATTCCCCTCCTGCCCCCTTTCCCCTCAGAGAGATATGGCCTCTGTCAGTGGGAGCATGGGGACTGGCACTGAATGACCATGAATGCTAACAGGTTATGTGTGCAGGACCAGAGCGAGTGCACACAGGAGGCACATCATCCTGGCCTGGCTCCTGCACCTCCAAGGCATTGCTAGGAACTAGTGTAAGGAAAATATTACACCTTTGACTTAAATTCCTTTAATTCCACCAAAGACTGACCCCTGCCAGAACCAATGGTCTTCACAGACGCATCTTCGTTAACATCAACTGCAGCAGCAGTGTGGCAGTCAGGAGAGCAGTGGCAATGTATCAAAACAACCGCACCCACGCTCTCAGTTCAACAACTTGAAGCGTCTGCCGTGGTATTGGCATGTGGACTGTTTCCGGAGGAGCACCTTAACATCGTGACTGACTCCATCATTGTGGCCAAGCTCCGTTTGGCCATGCCAGGGCCAGGCGTGTCAGTGTTCGCAGTGGCCATGATGCTCGAAAGGCACCATCTCCGTCATCCACGTCAACAGCCATGACCCGGTGAAAGGCTTCTTCCAGATCGGCAACGACAAAGCGGATGCCGCTGCAAAAGGACTGTGGACACTGCGAGATGCCCGCCAGCTGCATGACTCCCTTCACATCGGAGCCAAAGCCCTGGCAAAGAGATGCGGGATCTCAGCCACAGACGCCAAACACATGCCCTCACTGCCAGAAGTCTCTTCTGTGGTCCAGCGGGGTCAACCCCAGAGACCTCAAATCCTCTGAGATATGGCAAACAGACTTTACACTATGTCACCTATTAAAGCCCCGAGCATGGCTTGCCGTGACCCTGGACACCTACAGCGGAGTGATCGTGGCCACACAACATCTGAAGACAGACTCCAAAGCGACCATCCAGCACTGGCTGACGGCCATGGCTTGGCTCAGCATTCCAAAACAGATTAAGACAGATAACGGCCCAAATTTTGTGTCAAAATCGAGCCAAGCATTTGTCTCTAAATGGGGCATCACTCTAGTACACGGCATCCCATATAATAGCACTGGGCAAGCCATTCTCAAGCGGGCAAATCAGACCTTGAAGACCAAATTAGAAGTGCTAGCAAAATCAGAGGGTTTTACTAACTCCATTACATCAGGGGATCAAGCGCGCATACTAACAATCGCTCTGTTAGGGCTAAACCAGTTCCCTAGAGGGGACGAGACACATAGCCCCACCCAGAGACATTGGGCCACCAGGGCATTAGAGAAGGGCCCACAGAGACATCAATGTCTTTGTATAATTCTGTTTTCAAGCTTTCTCAACAGGGGACAGGCCAATGTGAAGTACTACCCGCACCAACCATTCA
>WEKX01001584.1:0-43391 GCA_013390025.1 Pitta sordida | reverse complement strand
GGGGCGCGGGGAGAGCGGGCGCTGCGGAAGCGCGGGGTAGTGCCTGTGCGGGATCGTTTAAGAGCGCGGAGAGACTGGCCGGGGAGCAGCCCGCATCTCGAGAGTGGGGTGACGAGAAGGGTTTGGGGCGGGGGAAGCCTGAGCGGCCGGTGTCACCCACGGACACGCAGCGGGGACGGAGGACCACTGCTGTACACAGACACAGCAGCCAAGTGCGGACCTTTGTAAGGGCAACTGATGTCATCCGGAATAACAAACACTTGGGGTTTGGGGTCCCTTTCGCAGACCGTCATAGCACGTCACTGTGAGAGAGACTTACCAAGGATCCGGATAGAGATTCAGAACAATGTCTCTGAGATCTGCATCAGCTGGTGAAGAGCAAGAGGCTTGGCAAAGTTTGCCCAGACCATAGTTCAAAGATAGAATTAATCATAGATGGGAGTGTGGCCAGATCATAGTTCACAAGTGCACTGTGAAGGTATTTCTTCCGTGAGAAATTATTTATTTATTCTGAAAGCAAGGAGGTCTAATGGAGTGTGTGGGAAAAGGGTTTTTTTGATTATATTGTTATTTTGGTCAGTCGGGGGTGGGGGGTTAACTACTTAAAATACAGAGAAGATTCTGAGGTAGATGGCAGTATCTTGTCCACCATCTGCCACAAGACAAAGTCGCACCTAGAAACACTGTCTCACCTGTGATAACCACCCTCACCATCTTCACTGTCTGGACTTTTGGGTAAAATTTCCTGATATATGAGTCACTGTCAATGTGTCATTTCATTTTGATACCAAGCCACTGAGAGCTATCCTGGGCATGACTATGCAGCCTCTTTTGTACTTGTGCTGGATAAGTTTAATCTACACCACTTTCCCTGCCTTATGAAAACATCATGCAAGACAATCCCAGAAGCCTAACTGCAGTCCTTATCTCACATCTAATACTTCTATCCACAAGGCCAATTACCATGTTAGAGAAGGGATTAGATCAACTCACAGTGATGTGTCCTTGACAGTCCTCCTTATTTGTTGTCAGGCTGTTTCTGCCACAGCCAGCCTTCTCACAGGAGAACAGTTACTCTGCTATTGCTGCTTCTGCAGACAATTTTGGCTATTCACCTTCTCGTTCTGGCTTGTCACCTTGTGATGCTTCTCATAGCCACAGGAAAGTTAAGGAATACACTTCTCCTTTCTCTGTCAGCAGTCTCCATCAGCAGGTAGCACTAGATGTCCCCTCACAGACTTCTCTTGAAAAACGTTGGCCATGGTTCCTGTCATCCCAGGTGGAGTAAGGATCCCACCTTTCAAAAGGCAAGGCTTTTAGTACGTATTAACACTACCATTAACTGACACCTTCTTAGGGGGGAGTAGAAGGTGACTCAACTTTTGAAACTATTTAGGCAATAAACATTGGATTCCCCAAAGGGACCATCAGTGACTGATGCTGTAAGCCCTGTGCTCTATCACCCTAGCAGGAAAGTGGCATGAATCTTGACAAGAAACTTACACCTGATATTCGTTCCTTTCTATTACAGAATTAAAGCACTAGTCCTATATTCATGCAAACCACCTGGAAATTGCAATGTCTGAACTGCTTCCTAACTGGCTTTAGGTGCTGCTCCTGGAAGGGATTGGCTACAATCGTCTGCTTCTTTGCAGAGCTTTGATAAGCAGGTGATTGCTGACTGGCTATCATTAGCTGGCCCAGACACAGTCATCAGCACGTCTGGCACCTCACCTCTGCCACCCCAAGAGGGGCTGTTGGACACATCAGCTACAGAATGAGCACAAAGAAGTCTGTAAGCATTGGCATGGGCCCCGTGGTGTAGAACAAGTCCAGGACTCCTCTCCAGCCCTTTCCTCCAGCTCGGGACTGCCTCCTGCCCCAAGCCTGGCACAGCAGTGCCACTTGTGTGTTTGGCAGCAATGCAGTGAACTCTCAGCCCTCCTGTCAGCCCAGCTGCAGATGCACAGGAACCAGGGTTCCATGGCTGTTTTCCTCTGCTTGTCAGCAGAGAGCTGAGCTCTTGTGGAGGATAACCGTGGCAGTCAGGTGCCTGTGGATATGTGCAATACGCTATCGCTGCATCCATGAAAGGAACAGTTCTCTAGAGCTGCAGGCAGCAGGGCCTGTGCCGGCAGCAGACAGTGAGTCAGCTTCCTGCTGGGCTTTCCACACGGAGGGAAGGTCGGCAGAGAACTAGCAGGAACAAGTCGAGGCAGGAATTCCTCCTGGACACTAGACAATGTCTTAATTTCCTCTTTTGCCACGGGTCTCACACATGGCTGGGAGGCAGGCAGGCCTACATGCCCCCTCTGCAGGCAGCAAGCATCTGCCAGACTTGCTCTCCCATTGCCTGTGAGGGAATGAGCTGTGACACCTTGGCTGCAGGTTCCACCTCCCCAGTGGATCATCAGAGCTGTATTCATAGGGTGGGGGACTGATTTCCTCCACCATCATTCTGGGATGATGTCATTTGGGAGAACACCTTGGATCCAGCCGAGGGCACAGGGAGGCACAGATAAAGGAGGAGGGGACCCGTGCTCTTCTATGTATCATCACCATCTCAGCCCCACTGTGACACCCTGCTGCTTTGCTGGGTCCACCAAATCCCCCCTTGCCCAAAACACAGGACAGCCAGGAGAGTCCCCCTTCTCCAAAGTGGGAGAACTACCGAGAAGCAGCTGGCAAAAATCAAATGTGATGCCTGTGGTCAAACCCTTGCACATCACCAGATGCTGAGGCACTCTCCTGACGTAGACAGCATATATGCAAGGGGAAGGGGACACACAGTACACACAGCAGGGTGCACACTGATCCCACAGCCCTGGCCCTCTCTGTTTCAGTCTCACAATTTCTTGAAATCGGCTTACAAATCATCCCTTGAAAAAGGCAGTTCCTCCCTTCTTCCATTCCTGGCCTACAGATACCCTGGCCACAACTGAGTCTTGGGCTGCCTGAAGTCAGTGCATGAAGCTGTGGACTTCTTCTCCAGCCCCATGTCTTGCAAGGTGACGATGGTGATGATCAAAGCCATGCTGAAGCTCTCTCTGCCTGGGGCTTCTTTGAGCCTCTGTGACAGGAATTAGCCCAGGCTCCTTGGGGACAGGATCATGTTTGTACCAGATGTGTCCCTGCTCCAGAGGAATGTGATTAAAGATGTCTGAAGAGGATTTCACAGGGTCACACCAAGTATTGTGGCACCTGCTCCCCAAGAGAGCAGGAGTGTAAGGACAAGCACTCCTTGTAGGGGTCCACAAGGGTTGGGTTGGGGGGTGTTTATGTATCCTGGGCATCCTGCTGGCTACTGGCTCACTTCAGCCACCATCAGCAGTGAGCCCATCTTGCTGCAATGCACAGTGCTGCATCCCCAGGCTACAGAGCTCAGGCCAGGGACTGCTACACCCCTTCTTAATCTGATCACAGCGGGAAAAGCTTCTTATCCCATCCAGGCACAGGAATGCCCTTCAGGGCTGCCCTTTCTCTGTAGGTCAGGAAAGCAGGATGTTGCCTACATTTTCAGCCTGAGTACATGAGCAGAGAGCTGGAGCAGATGGGCCCAGAGGGTGGATGCTGGGAACATCCACACCACTGTGACCATGTGCCACCCCTTGGCCTCTGAAGCACCCTCCTGAGCTGTGTCACTGGAGCCAGCACCATCTGCACTTGGCTGTGCCGACGGACCAAACCCATTATCAGGTATCTCCAGCTTTCTCTGTAGATAGCAGTCCTGGTCTTGTTCCCTCAGCCCAACTCTTCCTTCCCTTCCCTGCCACATCCGAGGCAATACATCCAGCTCAGTAACAAGGTGAGGATTCCCTGCCTCTGCTCCCTTTGTGCTGCTGCCGGTTTGCTTGGGGCCAAAACGTATCTGCATGAGGCTTTTACACCTCGGTCATGAGAAATGCAGTCCTGGCAGCAAGATTGCTGAATGAAGGAGCTGAGCTGCACAAGGCTATAATTACAGTGCAAGCATGTGGAGATGAGGCCAGCCGAGTGCATCCACTTCATTTCCTCTCCTGTTAAGCCTGCCCTGCTTTTGTTTGACCCAGACGAAGCCTTGATATTAATGGTGTCATGCTGTGGAGGTCACAGATGATTCTGCTACAAGCAGCCTTGTAGATTTTGCTCGACTGAATGTATAAGCAGGGCTTTGCTCACAAATACCATTGCTACAGGATTCATGCTGTAGAAAGTGTGTCAGGCAGCTGTGGTGCAGGCATTTCCCAGACTGGACTGTTTTACCAGATGCGGGGATCCCCCTATCTCCATCTGCAACCAGCAGCCCAGGCAAGCAAGTGAGGAGGTTAAATGGTGTCATATCACTACCCCTGGCTGTGGCCAAGGTCTGCTGATGGGTGCTGGTTGCTGGAGCTATGTACATTTCATCTGCCTGGTCTTGCCTGCACAGCTTCAGCTTGCAAAATCATTTCTGTGCTGAAGGAGAGAGCTCTTCTACTGTCTGTGCACCTGCAGTCAAACTGATGCCAATCCCTCTCTTGTTTTGATGTACTTGTGTCTTTTAAGATCCCAGGAGCCAACCTGAAATTCTGGGCTGCTGGACTACTGGGCTAACAAACCCAAGAAGAGAGCAAAGGTGTGTTAACTACCCCAGGGACTGAAAGTGAGTGCAGCCCTACTCAGAGCACCAATAGCTGGCCCCAGCATCTGGCCATCTGTTTTTGCTAAGAGCCTGGCACAGGAGGAGCCAGCCGCTCCCCAGCCTCTCCCAGCTCCAGTGACGTTTCTGTACTCTGCATACTGGAAGGGGGGGACATCCTCCAGGGACATTGGGCTGATGGATGAAGGCAATCATCCAGCTGGGCTCCTGCAGCTGAGATCACAAGGTCCTCCCTTCTCTGCAGAAATCATGAGAGGAGGATTACCCTCCCATCCTGCTCAGCAGCAAGATCACATCTGGCAGCCCAAGAGGTCACAGAACAAAGTGGCAGGAGAGGTGGGAGATGTTGTGCAGCACTGGTGCTGAGCATTGCTCCTTGCACCAGCTCCTGCATGGCCCCTTGTGAGCTAGGCAGGGTGCCAGCCCACCTTCTTGCTGTTCCCTGCTCCCTGCGTGGAAGAAGCTTTGGCAGTACATTTCAGACCTCAGGCAGATCCTTCCTGCTTTCCCCGCCCCCACCTTACAGCAACATTGCCACTGTACATGACAGCTCATGTGAGACATTTCTGCAGAGCAACACACAGCAACTTGTAAGCAGGTGCACCCCAGCTGAAAGCGTGCGTGTGGACAAAGGACCCTTGCATGGGCATAGGAGAATTGCCCCAGCACTGTCCTCATTCACTTCTGCTAAGAGTCCCTTTGGGGAGCATTCCCAACACAGGCGCCTCAGAGAACCAGATGTCTAGAGAGTCCTGCAGGGATGATGCATTGGGAAGGATGGGGCAGGGGCACAGGGCAGCAGGCAGGAAGCAGGCTGCCTAGTGTGAAGGAGAGAAGGCCAGACAAATTACAGGAGTACTCACTTGTATTGAAGAAACATAGTATCCAAGTCTTTGCCCGGGATTCAGGCATCCCTGCAAGAAAAGTGTCCTTTACAAAGACCTGTGCAAGGCAGAGGGGCTGAAGGGAGCTGCATCTCTGCCCTGTAGTACTGTGGCAATGCCTGTGGGCGTGGCAACTGGATCTGGGAAAGGCTGCCTCCAGCGTGAGTGACACATCCAAACCTGCTGTTCTCATGGGGAGGAAGGTTTGTGTCTGTGACTGAGGAGGGCAGTTTCCTCCCCTGGCAGACACCAGAGCCCAGTTCAGCCCTTTGGCCTCTCCCTGGTGCCTCTCTTGGGGCTGGTGAGTCCCTTCTTTTGAGTGACATGGAGGGGAGGTGGACGAAGGGCAGGAGGAGACAGAGAGTGTGGGGCTGGGGCCATGGTGGAGATGTGCAGGGTCACCATTGCTCAGCAGTACTTGCTAGTGGTACCCAGCATCTGTAATAGCAAGAAGGACCCTGGCAATCCTGAACTGGGGCTGCTCTTGGGGTTTGACATGCAACCATCATCTCCCTCAGCATCAGCTCTGCTCTCCCAAAACTGGTGCAACTCATATCTGAACAAATCCACTTATGCTGGGGAAGGTGAATGCAACTGGAGCTGCTCTCATACCTGCCAAGTGCCCAGCATGAGGAACTGCTGCCTCCTGCCACTGTTACCTGCCCCACACCCCTCCAGGTGCAGGGATCACACCCCTCACCTCCCAACAAGGAAGAGGAAAAAGGATTTTTAGAATTTATTTTAATGAAGTTTGAGTGCCTGAAAAGCAGGCACCAAAGCGCAGGCAAGGACTTTCAGACATACACGGGAAAGGGGAAACTTTCCCAGTGGCTCTGGTTCACAGTTTTGTTGTGGAAATGGTCTTAGCCAGCAGTTTCCTTAACTTCCCAACTGTACAGCCATGTGAATGGGTGCCAGTGGTATCTGACAACAGAAATGTGCCAGCCCCTCCTGGCTGTGGAGAATAAAAATAACTGGAGAAGATAGTTTGAGTGTACTTGAACCCGGGTGAGAGAAACAGAAACCCAAATAGTTTTCTTAAATATATAATTGTTTAAAATAATACAGCTGATAGTTTTCAGAACATATCTTCTATTTTTAGGTCTCTGGGCTGGCTTGCTTTTGTAAAGATAAGCCTCCTCCCATATAGCAAAAAGATAGGAGAAACTTCTGGTAGGAGAGCACTCCTGGTCTGGCGTAAGTGTCTCCTGTCAGGGAGTAAGTGAATACTTGCCCCATCCCACAGTATCCCCCGGGGAACTGGTGACCTGCAGACACCCAGAGTACTCTTGGCACCAGCAATGTGCAGTGTGTTTTCCAGTACATCCCCGGCCCAGGACTGTGTGGATGAGCTGTGATCCTGACTGCCTCCTCTCCATCAATGTGGCCACCCATGGAGAACCTATACTCTGCCCTTGAAGGGGAGATCAGCACCTTTGTGAGGCACATGCAGTGGTGCCGGAAGGGCTTTGACCTGCACAGCCTGTACCACGTGCTGCTGCTGGTGCTGCCACGAGCCCCTTGGGACACGTGGAGAGCTGGCAGCACCTGCACTCACCCACTGCCAGCTGGGCTCAGCAGCCCTGACATGGCCAGCAGCTATATGGACTGGCTGGCCTCCTACCTGCAGTACCTGAGCACAGTCAAGGAGAGTTTGGACACCAGGGTGGTGGTCCCACTCTGTGAGAACTTATATATGCACGAGGAGCCAGCTGCCTGCCTCACCTGGTGGTCCCCCTTGGCATCCGTCCTCCACCTGGCCGCACAGCTCTTTGCCCACCAGTGTAACTGGGAGCTGCTGTTACAGGGGTGGACCCTCAGTGAGAGGGTCTTCAGCCCCCAGAGCTTGCACAATCTGCGTGGCATTGCTGATGTGGGGTCCTTTGTGAAGGTCTTGAGGCCTGATGTCTTTCACCAGAGCTTGGTCACGGCAGATCTTGGCCAGTCTCCACTACAGAAGATACAGCCTCTACCTGCCACCATCACTGTCACAGCAGCCAGCAGCATGGGGTGAGCAGGGCTGGCTCCCAGCACTGCATGGCCCCCACCATGCAGCAGAGCCCCCCTGCAGCCCAGGTCTTCCATGGGCTTGTCCAACATCATGGTCCCACTGCAGCCTTCAGGTGCAGACGGCAGTGCTAGGGTGCTGCAAGCCCAGCTGTGGGAGAGCTGGGAGGAGCTGCTGGCCCTGCTGCACTGTGGGGAGCAAGCAGCCTGCCCTGTGTGCTCAGACCTGTCACATCACACAGCGCATCTGTCTCCGGTGCTCCTGTCATGCAAGGGGACAGGGCTGGCCCGGCCCTGGCAGAGCCCAGGTTGGGGTGTGGGAGGTCACCGGCACCAGGCTGCCTTGGCTGAGAAGCTGCAGAAGAGCTTGGAGCTAGAGAAGTACCACCATGGAATCCTGGAGGACAACTGGCTGTTGGAGCTGCAGGTAAGGCCCATTCATTATCCACAGGATCAATGTGGTAAGGGACAAGTGCTGGCTCGGCTTGCACTCCCAGGTCTGCATACCAGGGTCAATGGGGTCCTGCTGTGGGCCAGGATGCTGCATGGGAAGGGCTGGAGACATGGATTTGTGGAACTGGATAGAGTCACAACCTCTCCAGTTCAAACTGATGGCCCATTGGGCAGCCATGTGAGGAAGAAGAGTGGTGGAGTGGGGAATGGAAGAGGGATTGTTTCCTAAGATGGCAGAGCAACCTGCGGGTCATGGATACTCCCATCTAACCCACCTGGATGCTCAGGAGACTGGCATCCACACTGCCTCCTCTTCCACAGGTTCAGTAGCTCTGCCAGGACCTGGAGAGAGTGCTTCAAGGCCAGGCACTGCCTGCCCCACAGTGTACCCAGCTCAGAAACAGGATGGCCACCACCCCTGTAGCTGGGCAGGCTCTGCCCTCTGCCATGTGCCCCATGGGAGCGGCCAGACCCTGGAGCAGCCAGTGACTGACTACAGGAGGTAGTCCTGGCCTACTCCCAGCAGCAGCAGCAGAAGATCATGACTGGAGGACGCCTAACTCATCACCGTGAGAACTGTGGACAGCCAACAGCTGGAAGAAAGTGTGGAGAGAACGCGTTTAATGAGATGTTTCCTCCTTGCTCAGCACAGGGCCTTGCTGTTCAGCATGTGGCTACAGATAAGGACATGGGCACTGAGCACTCCTGAGCATATCAGCATGAGCATACACATGTATGTGGATGCATGCAGGCAGGAATATGCATGTTTGGTTAAATATGGGGCTCAGCTGTTTCCAGCAGCCAGCGTGGGAGTCCAACTGGGCCAACAGTAACTAGTCTGCTTTATGACGGTGATGGAAAATCCACCTCTGTACGGGTAATGGATGAAAAGATGATAGTCCTCACTCTAGCTGGGGCTTGCTACCTTGCTGGCTGTTGTGGGCAAGAAAGCTTTGTGGAATTTCAATCAATTTAATTTATTGTCATTGGCAATAAAAACAAAAGTGTACAGCCAGAGGGAGAGTTCCTGTGAAGAGTTTATTGGTGTAGCTGTTTCCACTACAGTCAGAGAAGTCACAATGCACAGCAACAACAGGCCTCCTACACTACACAGGGAGGACAGGACACACATGGCCACAGACACACAGAGACACTCGTCTCTCCGCCTTGGGCCCTGACGGGGGGGGCAGGCTGTGGGCAGGAACCTGCTGTGGGGGAGGCTTCTTCCTCTGATGGAATATTTCTGCAGTCTCCCAAGGAAGGCATCAGACCCTTCTTTTAATGAAGCACAATCTCGCACAGGAGCCAGTCTGGTAAGTGAGAATAGGGGCGGAGTCTTGTCTCAAACCAATGGTGAAGCGAGCATCCCAGCTTTCTCCAGAAGACCACTCCAGCTCTGACCATCAGGGAGAGGCTGGTGTGCTTGTCTCCTCTGGCACTACCCTTGAAGTTGCCAGGGGCAGCAAGGACACTGGCAAGAAATTTCTGGGCTGCCAGCTTGGGGAGACCCCAGGGGACAGTCCTGTCAGGCAGAAAGGTGTGATGCACAGAGGTTCCACCTGAACATGAGGAAGAACTTTACTGTGCTGGTAACCCTTGGGAACAGATTGCCCAGAGAGGATGTGGATTTTCCCTCACTGAAGATATTCAAGAACCACCTGGATGCAATCCTGTGTCATGTGCTCTAGGATGACCCTGCTTGAGCAGGGAGGTTGGACTAGATGACACACTGTGGTCCCTTTCAACCTGACCAATCCTGTGATTCTGTGTTTGGACCTGTCCAGAGGTGACAGAGGCTGAATGCTGGGCATGCTGAATGCTGCTCTGTTCCAATTGGAGGGCATCACTGGATGTGAAAGGTCATCTCAGTATGACAGCAGGATTGGGGCTGAGGGTTTCAGCAACTTCCTTGTAGTGTTGCAGGGAGCCAGACTCAGTGGATCGCTGCAGAGGAAAAGGGAAGGGACCCAAAGGACTGTTTCGTGCTCCAGCAGTACATTGCTTGTATAGCTTTTTAAATATGGTTTGTTCTCAGAGACAGGAACTTGGGATTCAGGAACTGGGATGCAACCCTTTGATGAGTTTTTACCCCTGGAACCTTTCAGAAGGTACAGAATGGCACAGGACTCCTCTTAGTTCCTGCAAAAGGGCAGACACTCAAGGCTTCAGGACACCTGTTTATCCCCAGTCGTCCCTTTCTGTGCAGTTTGCCTTTGGGAATAAGGTTGGGAAAATTCAGAGACAAATGGCGTCTCCCATGTCAAGCAAGAGCTGAAAACAGTCGCGTGGGAAGGTGACTTGACAGATAATAATCTGGAGGATAGGGCCAGAGTGCCTGTGCCTCTTTGCCTGTCTGCCAGGCTGCAGCAGCCCTGTGGGACAGGGGCTGTGGCAGAGGCACAATGTGAGCCCCCTAGAAGGGGGCAGAGGGAGCAGGGACAAGGCATCTGCCAGCTGAGTAAGGAGAAGGCTGGCCTGGGAGAACCCCACTGGCCACCCACAGGCAGCTTCCAGCCCATCTCTGTGAGTGCTAAGTGCCATGTGATGCTGAGACATGTAAGCTTCATGGTAGTGGAGGGGGATGCAGTGGCACCAGCTGGCATGGCTTCCCTTCACCACTTGGAGACCACACACAAGCTGCCTCCAGCAGGCAGGGGACAGACCCCTGACCCATGGGCACTCAGGGTCCACACAGCTTTGGGATGTGAGAAGCATCTCTCAGCCCACCAGGTTCAAGAGGAGAGAGACTCACAGCCTCTGCTGAGTGAGTGATGGGGTAGCTGCAGCCAAAGCTGCCTCCTGCAGGGCTATGGAACAGCCATTCGTTGGTCCAGGCAAGAGATTGTGTGACTCATGACAAGTCTGCAGTTAGCTCTCAGGAGGGGTAAGCAGGCGAGAGTGGCCTGTCCCTTAAGTGGAGAGAGCAGCTTCCAGCTCACACAGGCATGTGCAGCTCATTGTACTCATCCCGGCCATCCTCATCGAAGTTTGGCTCTGCATCCTCTGAGTCCAACTGGGAAGAGGCAGAGAACAGGCTCTGAAGGCCACAGCCAGCCCCAGTGTGGGGTCAAGCCTGGCACAGAGGGATCAGCACATAGTGATCCATAGCTGGGCTGCGCTGAGAAAAGCACAGCTCTTGCTCCTTTCCCTCCCAACCAGTTCCTTTTTTAAACCCTCATGCCCATCTATGTGTCCCCAGCCTGATGCCCTTGTCAAGCCCAGGGGCTTTGGTCCAGCACTGCAGCTCCTCCCTCTTCTCCCACTGGCAGCACCTACTTCTGTGTGCTGCTCCAGGCTGTTCTTTAACGGGAGCTCAGGATGTTGACAACAGCAGAGAAGCTGCCAGCACCCTGGCACTGTGGTTACATACTTAAGTGCCAAGCAGCCAAGGGCTCTGCTGTGATGTTGGGCTGTTCTTCCTACTGATTCAGTTGGGAATTAGGGAGTCTCTTAATGAATGAGTCACAAGAAGGAAGAGGAAGCCCTTATTCTAGGCCTCTTTCCATGCCCTAAGATGCCCATGCATCCCACACTGCACTCCCAGGGCTACAAGTGCTGAGGAAGCCATCCACCCACTTACTGCTGTTGAACAAAGACCCACAGATAATAGCAAAGAAAGCCACGGCTTTTCTGGCCCAGGTTCTCCCAGCCTTTCAGGCTGCCCATTCTCAAGCTCATTCCAGTGTTGGAAGCTACACTGTGAGGACAGTTATCCACTTACTGCTTTGAGCTCCCTGTCGTGGAAGAAGCGGGGTAGCACGAAGCGTCGCAATGGCACCGTCATGATCAGGACGAAGGGGAAGGCCAGGGATGCCACTGTAGATTTCACCACCCAGAGCAGCACAAGGCAGGCCAGCTGAATGCAGGTGAAGAGATTCATTCTCCAGGTCTTCACCTAGGAGGTAAAACCAGTCTAAGAACACATTATCCTTCCACACAGATTAAGGATGACCCAACTGGCAAAACCCTTCTGCATAGCAGAGTACAGCAATGCAACACTGCTACATGCCCTACCTGCTTCTACTCTATAGAGGTAGAACTCCATAACACATCAGCCTCTGTGCTACTTAGCAACATACCCACCTGGCAGTGCAGTGTCCCTTCCTCCACTCAAGCAGTGTATCACTCCTATAAACTGTCCCTCCATCCATACAATATACTGGGAATGAACTCCTGGGTGCAGCCTACTATCAGCATGCTACCTCAGCATTGTACCACCTCTGTGCATGGCTTGGACTTACTTCTCAGCACAAACTTGCAGCCAAGAAGGTTCAGCAAGCCAAGTATCACTCTAACAAAACACTGATCTTCTCCTCACCTGCATCTTCTTCCTCTGCTCCTCATTAACTGGTTCCCTGCAACTTGCCTTTGCTCACCTTAACAACGTAGATGTGGTCAGGGTGGTGCTTGGACGGCATGAAGATCAGCAGCAGCCGCTCATAGAGCTGGATGCCAGTGAGTGACGTAACTCCCATGTACAGGAAGATGCCAAAGAGCACAGCCAGTGGGATCTGCCGCAGCATGTTCCCCATCACAATGGACAGACCTACACAGACAGAGCTCAGGGCATGGTGTGTTCCTTCCTCCACAAGGCACCTCAGCCTCCACCCCTCTCCCACCTCCTCTCTGTCCTGGGCTGCAAGGGAAAGGAAGCTCAAAAGGGGTAAGTGTGGGCAGTCCTGCAGTGGGCAGGCAGAGCACAAGATGGCTTGTGGGGCAGGGACACTTCCAGGAGACTCAAGTGGTTGGTGCTGACCTCTCCTCTCCCTCCTTCACCTAAGCAGAGGCTCACCAACAAGAGTAGCAATAAGCACTCCGGTGACACGCTGCTCCTTCACCTCCTCGATTCTGGGCTTCTCTCCTGGTGCGATGGCCTTGCTCATGACAGTCAAGGCATTGACGTGGGTGACGGAGCGCACTGTTGCTGCTGTCAGCCAGGGCAGCCCAAAGAGTGCACAAAGACCCCCCATAGTGCCAATGAGAAGAAGGTCCAGGTGGAAGCCAGAGCCTTTCAGCAACTTCCTCTCTTTCTTGCTAACAATCAGCCTGAAAGAAAATAGAGCCTGGGTCAGTGCCAAGCCTGGGTCAAGAGCCCAGAGATAGCCCCTCAGCTGGGGACAATATTCACCCTCTGGAGACAGCACACATGGAGATAACAAAGACATGGCTGAGGAGAGGGATGGTGGCTGTCAACCTGAAGTTAGAAGTTTCCTCCTGCGCTTGGTTGAGGCAGGCCTCCACCACACCGTATGCCAGGAGGAGGGCTAAAAGACGTTTGGAGGAGCCAAAGTACACTCTGAAATGGCAAGCATCCTACCCCTGCTGTTCCTCTGGGATACCTGTTGCATCTCCATGTGGATGGCATCAGCACCTGCCCTGGCTTTGACTGCCTAGGGGTTAGTGATGGTTGGGATTGGGTAGGGGAGGTACTCACGTAGTGATCTGTGTCTCCATGAAGATAAGAATGAAGACCAGGAGGGCAGGGATGGCAGAGGCAAACATCATCCACAGCGGAAAGGTCCCACTGCTGCCCATGGGGTGAATGAACCAGCCACGCTTGTGAGGAGATGTGACCGACAGGCCGGAGGGGACATTCAGCTTCTGGTGGTGTAGTTGCAAAACCCAGCAGTTACTTATCAACACCTATCTGCCCACAGCCTCACACAGGACTAGCCTTGGTCCTCCTGCTCTCCCTGGTCTGAACACCTCAGATGATGGGATAAGCCACTCTGAACTGAGCAGGACTTTTTCATGGATAATCAATCCTCTTCAGTGCATGTCCCCTAACATAAGCCTGTCTCATTTCCTTTCAGCTACTGAAATATTCTTCTCTTTTGTCCAAAAAATGTCCCGTGGGACGTTTTTGTCCCTCAGGAACCTCAACTCCATGTCAGTGCTTCCAGACCATGCTTAAAATGCTCCTTGACCTCTTCTTGGGCAAATTAAGTGTTCTGAACTGCCTATCCATCTCTGAGGTGGCTTTTCAGAGTTCCCAAGGCTTTTCTGAGACATTTTTCAGCATTGTTTTTGCAGTGTAAACCCCAGAAGTGGCCACATTTTCTGGAAATTACCTCACCCTGACCATATTCAGAGGGAATATCATGTTTGTAGTCCCATCAGACCACACATATTCCTAGCTGTACATCATCCTGACCCTGCGTCCAACAGCACTTGAACCCTTGGGCCTGTGCTGCACTACTGCAATTTTTGCTATCTGCACTGCAGGGAGAGTTTATGATTTGCATTTATGTTAATCAGCGTAAGTATGAATAATATTCCTGGAATGCTTGTCCTTGAGCTAAGCTGTGTAACTAAGTGCCATTTTCTCAGAAAGCTTTGTACATATGCTGAGCTAATACTGAAATGATAATACTTTTGATATTAATTGTAGAAGTGTAGAAGGATATGAAAAGAATGTAACAAAGTGCATGATTTTACTAACATCTGATAGACCCAAATTTTTCATTGAAATTCAAATGAATAAAAATGCATTTGGATTCCACCAAGCCTTAGGCTGCCTTGATAAAAAGCTTGCATGATGAACAGGAAATACCTTTCACCAACTCCTTGATCTTAGCAAAAAAATCCCCAAAACTAAACAAAAAATATATAAGCATGTAACTATTGAAAAAGGAGAAAAAAAAATTAAACTTATGAGATGAGTTTGGTTGACAAGATTAACTTATCAAAGTTAATGTTAAGTCTGTGCATAAACTGGGAAAAATTACTGTGTTTGAGATAGTGATCAAAATATTCAGTAGCGAGAATCAAGGAGAGAACCAGTATGTTAAGTACTAAATTCATGACACACACCCCATTGAAACCATTATACATGCCAGCTTCTTCAGTGTGCATACCAGTTTATGTCTTGTTGATTGACAGGTGTTTAGAGTTACAGATAAGGAATTAACTGCACTCAATCTCCCTAATGCCTCCCCTACTAACAACTGGAATACCAGAGGGATAACAAGGCACTCCAGCTCTGGCGTCAGTCTCAGTAAGACTGTTGGAGCTTTCCTTCAGTGTGGGAGTGAGGACAAGGAGAATGTCTCTGTTTGCTTTGTGCTGTTATGACTAGAGACAGAAAATATAAATTCCCTATTGCACAAGAGCAGGCCACAGTGCCACAAGGATCACTGCTGGGCTGAAGGAGGGGCTCTGAGGGTAGTGTTGGCACATACCTGAGTGTATGTGTCAGTGATGGTGTAATCCACCAGCACCATGACCAGAATGGAGATGGGGATCCCAAAGTCTCCGATGATCCGACGAGCCTGCAGAACAAAGACCTGTCACTGGCAAAGGGAAGAGGCCAGCTCTATGTATCTACCCTGACACAGAGAGCCTGCAGCATAGAGAAGCCCCAGCTGGGGCCAAGCACCACTGCAAACCTGAGCATTGCTGATGGGCAGGGCAAGGGAACCAAGCCTTGACCCATTGGGGCTGTGCATCCCATTGCCCACATAACACACAGTCCTCTTAAAATGACTGGTGAATTGCTCCTGCTGGCCTATTTAGACACTGCGCCAGGTATTACACAAATGCCCTGCATGTAGAGAGATGTCCAAAGAGAACAATTTGTAAGCTCTTGCTCCTATATTCTAATTTAATAGCCTTGTATCCAGAACAAAGAGCTTTCCCAAGGTCCAGAGAACATTCCAGCAAAGCTTATTGGAGCAGGACAGTACAGATACCATAATCAACAATCAGCTCTGGTCTGAAGCCTAGGTGGACTACCATCCCTTCTGAAAGGTATTTAAGGGATTGGTATTTCTTTGGGGGACATCCAAGTACTGTGGAAAACAAAGGTCTGTAGCAGAAAGTTTTATTATTTTGGCATGTCCCTTGTCCTTAACACCTGGGTCCCACAAACTTCTCACCTTTCCTCCTAAGAAACGGCTGTTCTTGAACTTGCGCATAAAGAAGGCAATGAAGAAGGTGCCTAGCATGAGGATGAGGGAGAGCAGAGCAGTGTTGGGCTGCATCCTGGTGCCCAGTGAAATCGCATCCGCAGAGAGTATGCTGGCATTCAGGCTGCTCTGCACATTCGGCGGGTAGAACTTCAGCAAAGGATGTTCTGCAAACACCTGGGCAGGTGAAAGAAGCAGCAGGCAAGTTACCACAAGGAGGGGCAGGGGGCAATGGAGGTGTCCTGCTCTGTGGAGAGGTGAGGGCAGTAGATGGTGGGCATGGACAATCCCAGCATCTGTCACCTCGCCTCATAACCTACCCAGCTGGAGAGGGTTGGGGATAGAAAATTGGCCCCTCTTTAATGCCTCCTGCAGGAAGAGAAGGGGAGATAGACATTAGGGCACTTCCTGCCACCCTCTGTGGCGGCACAGGAGCCAGCTGGGCTAAGGCATGAGAGGCCAGCAAAGAACTGCTCTGCAGAATGTCTAGGAAAGCTGTGGCTGAGCTGGCCCTGTTCCCCTGCCTCCTGTATGCTAAAGCAGCAAGTTCCTGAGGGATGGAGAGATGCAGCAGTCATCTCCTTGGGGAAGGTTCACCTTGTACAGTTTGTAGAAGGTCTCGTAGATAAAGATGAGGGATATGAGGAAAGCAAAGATCTCCTGGGTGAAGGGCGAGATGTAGCGCACCAAGAAGCTTCCCTCAGCTGCCACGATAATGAAGATGAAGACGATGAGCCACAAACCAATCCACACTCTGCCTGTCAGATACTCAATGCCTTGTGTCTGGCAGAACTGAAATGGAAAGGGGAAGGAGTTACTCATGGCTCCTCAGGTTGTCTCCTGCATCTGCTCCCCATTAAGATCAAAGACTCTTCTGGAAAAAAGCATCTATATCTGCTCAGACATCCAGCACAGACTTTGAATTCATGGCTGACATCACAGGTAAATATACAGACTTTGCATTACACTTCCCAGCTCACACCAAGCAGGTCTTTACCATGCCAGTCTTTGTAACAGTACCTCCTTCACTTTTTGGTGATGCTCCCCTTTCCCTCCATATGGAGGTGCCATTGCTCTAACACAGCTCTTCACTGCTCCATGCACTCAACAGCACAAGCCTGTTCCCTACAAAGGAGGGTGTAAGCATCCTGCTACGTCCATGGGCTACATTAGCTGGGCCATGATCTAAGACAGCACCCTACATACACAGACAGCTGTTACGTGTGTGGGGAAAAGGCTCCAGGCTGTCATTACAGAGCAGACCATCTCCACTGCCTCTGCTCATTCACACACAGCAACATCAACTACTTCCAGCACCAATGACACCCTTCTCTTTGCAGCCTTCCTCGGTACCACCACAGGCACCACTGTACACAGTAACTAGGCAAAGCAAAAGTGATCAGTGAGAAGTGTGGATACAGGAGAACAGAGAAATTCCCACTTTGCAACAGCATGACCAGCTCCAGACTCTTGACACACCAAGGTGAAAATCTAGCTGTAGGAAAAGCCACGCTTTTTTAACGACACAGACACACTAGAAGTCAAAAAAAGGGGAAGGATTAGACCCACTGCTCAAAGGTACAGGGATGCTTTTAAGGGCAAAGAGGTCATGCTATTTGAGGAAGAAACATGGCACATCTCAAATGGGTGGTACACTGAACATGGTGGGACTCCCATACAATGAAACCTGGACACAGGTAAGAGTTGTGAAATGGTCTTCAAAGGAAGCCCCAAGAACAAGGAAGTTTCAGGATGCAGCTAACAAGTGCTCACGATGCCAATATGGGCTACAGCACGGGGCTGGGGGACAATGCTTTCCTTACAGCCAGCAGGTAGAGGAGTGCTGTTATAATGGGTACAGCAGTGGGAGGCAGAATTCCCTACAATGTGACCTGAAAAGGGTCAGCAGAGCCAGGGGCAGGCCTGGATGAGCTGAGAACTGCCTAGAAGGACTCAGGGAGTCCACACTACCCTTTGTAGAGCTGAGAAACGCCAGCTGCCCTCTCCAGAGCAAGGGCAGAGTGAGCAGGTGCCAAGCACAGACATTGCCTCACATGTACCTTGTAAAAAGCTTCTTCAAACACCAGCAGAGGCCCTGAGAAGCCAATGACCAGGAGTGGCTGGGCTCCGAGCAGGGAGAAGAGGATTCCTAAAACTGACGTGGAGATTATCAGCTCAGAGACCCCCATGAGACCCTCAGTTTTCTCTCCTGTGAAAGAGAACAACATCTGAGTGTTATAGTCCAGACACAGACACCATCACTACAGGCAGGCAGGCTGCATAGCTCCCAAAAGAGGAGGCAGGTCCCCATTCCACCAGTCGGATGTCCCCAGGCAGGGACCATGGAGGGAGCCTGGGGAGCCGATGACGGAGAGGCCAAGTGTCAGGGATGGAACACATGTGCTCTAGGATGACCCTGCAGCCACTCTCCCTGAGCGAACAGCACAGCCCACCCCAGCACAGCATCACACAGACACAGCCAGTGTCCCAGAGTGCAAAGAGCAGACCAGAAAGCAGGCCCATTACCTAGGAGTCCCCCGAAGGTGATGGCAGGAGAGAGAGCAGCAAAGTAGATGAAGAGAACGGCTGCGAGACACTGGCTGTGCAAGGCGTCTCTGATGTCACTGAGGTATTTGGGGTACCTGCGCTTTATGTCCCGAACCAGACCTCCAAAAAATATCCCGGTGCGCTTCAAAGGGTCGTCCTCAGCTTCCTCCTCTTCTTCCTCAGCTTTCACTTCACACAGCTCTGGAGGTGCATGGAGGGCAGGGCTTGAGTGGGGAACAGAAGTGGGCTCTTGGGCTGTCTCTCTCCCCACTACCTTGTAGAGACCTTCCTCCAGCAGCACTAGCCTAGTGGGCCCCCTTGGACTGCACATCCCACTGCCTCCAGCTGCCCCCAATTGCCAGAGCTGCCCCCAGCCACTGTTCAGCTCCCTTTGCCCCCCTCCCCGCTCTCCACTGCAGGAGCTTGGCCCTGCTCACTCCTGTGCCAGGCTCTGGGAGGGGAGGGCCCACTGGGGCATGCAGGGCACAAGGCACAAACTTGCCCAAATGTGAGTGGAGAGACCTTTGGCTTCCTGAACAGTTCCCTCCTTCATGGACTTCTGCTCCCTCTCCTTCCTTTTCTTCAGCAGCAACTTCTGAAAGGTGGCAATGGATTTGAGCAAGTCTTTTCCCTCCACTTCTGATGGGGGGATGACAATGCTGCAGTCCAAGAACTCATTGATTGCATTGAGGAGGTCTTGACGGTCATCTGCCATGTATGCAGCCTCATGGAAGTGCTGGGAAAGGCAGAGAAAAAGACAGAGGAGGAAGGCTCAGATCGAGACTGTACCCAGCTACCTACAGCCTGGAAAGACAACACTTACTGTGACCTTAACAGTAACATCCTGCTCCCTCAACCCACTACTTGTCTCACTACTGCCACTCTGTGACCCACACTTCTGAATCCCACCTCCTGTCTTGAGGAAGAAGCTGGTTGAGCCCTAAAGCATCACAGATATAAAGCATAAGAACTAAGATCTGAGCCGGGAGCTTAAGAGCCTTTTGGGAGTCTCCATATGGTGGGGGGGGAAAAAGAGACAAAAAAAAAAAAAAGAGTCTACAACATAAAGAAAGCCATGCAGGGGGACCAGCCAATAAATGGGGGATATCCTGCCCTTGCTATCAGAAGTAACAGAGAAGTACTCCAAGGAGACCAGGAAGGGACAGCACTACTGCAGATAGGCAGGGAGGTGCTGGCAAACAAGTGGAAGTGCTGCACTGCCTCTGGAACATGCCTTCAGAGAAAGGGCTGGAGGACGATGAACAAGTGAACAGCCTGTAAAGCAGGGAGGGGACAGCTAAGGTCCCTGCAGCACACAGACTCCCTGGAGCCACGGCTTCAATGTAAACGATACTGTACTCTCCCCATGGCGCCAGCCACTGTGTAACCTTGCTACAGCCAGGCCCGGCTGCAGCAGATGGCTCTTCTCTCCCAGTAAGAGAAGCAGAGACTCAGATGAAGGAGATCAGCTCACAAACACAGCACTGAATCTCAAATATGGCACCTCACCTCTTCTGGCAAAAAACACATTCTCAGCTGAGCCCTGTGCAACTCCAGGGAAGGAATTCTCCTGAGAGATCTTGTTGCCTATAACCCATGTTTTCTGATTGAACCTTTTAGTCTCCAGTTCAGGGAAAGTTGTGCACTAGTGGCAGGACAGAAAGGTTTATTACCTTCTTACAATCAGAAGACCAGTCAGAAGAACCCTGTGAACCTCTCTGGTCCTCTTGTCCTGGATGTATGCAGAAGATGCTCAGATTGTCTTTCCTTTGCGTTTAATTTACCAAGTTAATGAATTTCACTTTTCTGCCATTTACACAGATGGGGGACTTCTAGCAGTGCACGCACTTGGCAGAAAAACCTTCCTGCCTCCTCATCTCTCCTCTATGAATGTACTCTTCTGCATGGATGCCCCAGTCACAGGACTCAGCTAGAGAGCTTCACCAAAACACTTGACAATCGTCCTGAGGCATTACTGGGTCTTTTTGTAAGCAGGGTCTGGGCCAGGTGCCAGGGTCACAGGCATCACTCAGCCTCCCCTCCTCTCTGTTTGTGAAATGTCAGATGAACACTGCTCTTGTAACCTGGGACTGTCCTTTGCCTCTTTCTTCATCCAGTTGAGCACTCTATCTCAGCCAAGTGTCTGTCCTACTCTCTTCTCTGTACTCGAGAACGCTAGTTTGGTGAAGTCAGGGTGCTCTTAAAACCCCAGGTGCTCACACCTGCCTACCCCGCCTTGGCCTTTGCACAGCTCTCAGTGCTTTCATCTCAGGTCTGTCTTCCAGGGAGCCACCAAAGCTCCCTTGCCTATGCCAGCATCATTGTCCATCCGCTCCTCACCTTGTCAGACATGAGAGTGGAGATGGAACGGCCAATTTCATGGTAGTCCATGTTGGCCTGGCTAGGTCCCAGCAGCACAAAGATGAATCTGACAGGAATTGGGACCTCCAGGACAGATTCCAGGAAGACGGCCTCATTTAGTCGGACAAAAGCCATAGTTGGCTGCTCCAGGAACTGCACACAACCTATCAGGAGGCAATGTTTGGAACAGAGTTAATCATTGGGGTGAGCTGTTCTGCTTAGCCTTTAACAGTGGAAACATGAGCCCTGCAGTTCTGCACTTTCTCCAGACCACTGACACACCACTAAGCTTCACACTGAGGATAGCTACAAGTCCTTCACTGACCATGCACAAGTAGTGCTACTTTCTTTAGCCTCCCAGTTACCCCATTCTTAATCACTTAAAGATGGGCTCTACTTACACTATAAAGGGCTAATTTGAAATAGGAAGTTTGCTTCTCACTTATGAAAGTCTCTTGCATGTTATTTTTATAAAAAAATCTTCTAGTATCATTACAGAATGAAATCAGGTTTCCTTAACATGACCTATTTCCCATAAACCTCACTGCTTGGCATTAATTACATTCTTATTTTTTAGCTCTTTATTAATTGAACCCTGTATTAGCTCTGCCATTATGTTGGCCAAGAAGGACATCAGGTTAAACCACTTACAGGTACTGGCTCACTGTCCCTCCCTTCTTGGGCACTGATGCTATGAGATTTCTTCTGTTATCCTGTATGTTCCCTGTACGCCTAAACTTTTTTTTTCCCCCGGAGAAAAGTAAGCCAGTTCTCTAGACTCATAGGTCCAAACTACACAGTTTGTTCTATGTGTACATCTCATCAGTGCTTGACAATTTCTTTAGTTCCTAACAGATTGGGAAGTACTTCTGCATCTTCTGGCACACCAGTTGCTTCCTTCACATACCAAACACAAATGTTTATTGAATCCTTGTACTTCTCTGGCATTATTACTGATCTTTCTGCCATATGTGTCCAGCAAAGAGCTGCGTTCTGTGTTAAGCTGGCAAATCTGGATCATCCAAGAGTCCAAGTGAATTGCAAGACACAGCCTTATCTCAGAAACAAGCCAATGTTTAGTTATCTGAGTATTCAAAGTGTATTTATGTGCCTCATTTGGCCTCACTGTGATTCAGCACCAACTTGGTTGAGTTGCTGTCATGGGGAAAGCCTTTTTGTTCTATGGTAAAACTTTTCTCCTTTTCACTGGAACAGACAATAGGTTTCTCTTCTTATCTCCCTTTCCCTCCCCTGAAAGGAATGTGGCCAGGGGAGGGGCTTTCTCCTTTTCACCTGACAAACAATGGAGGATCATGCATCTTATCTCTCCTTCCTGGCAAGGCATATGGCATGGGGAGGGGCCGTCTCCTTTCTACTGGACAAACAATGGAGGATTCTTTTTTCTTATCTTCCCCTCGTGGCAAGGCATTTGACCAGGGGAAGGGCCTGAGGGCCAGGGCAGGCTGAGTGACAGCCAATGGCATGTGAAGACATGCCCACAAGGCATGTGACGTGGGAGGGGCCCGAGGCCCTATAAACTACAGCTGGTGGGCCACAGGAGGGGGTTCGTGGACCTTCCGGACTGAGGATGGCTTGTTTTCACCTCAGATCTCTACTGCTGCCATTTTGCCCAGAACCACCTGGACCTTTGACTCCTCATCTCAGCACAGGATTTTCCCCTGCCAACCANTTTTCACCTCAGATCTCTACTGCTGCCATTTTGCCCAGAACCACCTGGACCTTTGACTCCTCATCTCAGCACAGGATTTTCCCCTGCCAACCATTGGATCTCCCTGCAGCCCCATGGACATTTCAGGAAAGGATCACTGGCTGTTACTCCACTGGTTTCCCTACCCTGAACCCTATTCTTCTGCCCCTGGAATCCTGGAGGTGCCCTGGTTTTTCCCTTGAACTAGGCACCCCCCTTGTCTACAGTTGTCATTGTTCCATTGTGTGTGGGGGGGTTATACTGTTATTGTTGTTGTTCAAACATATATATATATATATTTGTTTTATTGAATTTTTTTCCTGTCTTCCAGTAAAGTTCATATTTCTCTCCATGTATGTATTACTCAAGTATTTCTAAATTTAATTCATACTTCATCTTAATTGACCCAGGATAGTTGCCAAGCATCTTTGCCTGAGTTTTTAATCTACTGGATAGGCAACGACTTTGCTTGTATCACAGCTAGGTTTGCTGAGAAGGAATACTCTTGCAGTCAGAAGGCATCCAGCCCACTAATGCTTACCCTGCCTGCTCACAGTCCTCTTGTACAGGGAAATATCATGTGGCAGTGCTATGGCCATTACCTAAGCCCTTGTCACCAGCCAGGCGCTGCTTCTGTAAACTCAAAGCTCTGTGGCTCACACAAGCAGCAGTCAACATTGATCAGGGACAGGACCCAGCTGCTGACGAAGTGTGAAGAGGGCAGAGTGAGGCCCAACAGCAGCTGTAGCCTGGACACTGCTTCCTCAGGCACCACTTACCTGCTTCTGAGCTGCAAAACCAGAGGTTCTGGTGAGCCCGGGAGGACTTTCACCACTAAGCTGGGCCCCAGCTCCCAGTAGCAGTATCTATCAACTTCTTTTTTAATTTAAGAAAAGAACTACCCTGGCATCCCACACACTCACCACAGATAAAGTGGATGTGCACCATCATAAAAGGAGTCAGTGTACTAGGCTCCCTCCCCAGCTGAACTTTGGGAACATGTATGAAATGACCAAATATCCCTCAGGAGGGAGGGAAAAGATAGCTGGGGCCAGAGCAGGGTCTGCACTTGTTTCTGGGAGACTCTACATGCCACTTCTTACCCACGAGAACCACAGTGGCTTCTGCATCTTCAGGAATCTTCTCCATCAGCTTCAGATATTTACGGTGGCCCTCGGAGTTATGGAGATGAGGGGTTTTCTGCGAGGGAAGAATACAAACAAGTAAGGATTATGTCCCCACACTTTGGTCTCCCTACAAAGCCTTGTACCCCACTGGCATGGACAGGCAAGGCATCCTCACATCAAGGGCCACCCGGCAAGCATCAGGGCCATTGCTGCCATTACATGCTTATGCAGACATCCACATAGAGTGCAAAGCTAAAATTAGATTGCAAAATCATAATGCAGCAACCCCGTTTCCAGTGCTCCAGGTGATTCAGGGGAGCTCAGTCCTTGCAGTACAAAATTCACCCATGGAGGGGCCCAGAGGTGTGTGCCAAGGGTTGCTGTTAGCCAATAGTTTTCCCTAGAGGGTGGAAAAAGCAGCCACAACCCCCCACATCACCCTCACCTCCTTGCACTCAGTCTCATTGGCCTTGGGGTCTGCCATCTCAATGCGCTCTTCCCCCATGAGAGGCACGCAAGTGTCTGTGGTGTAGTTGTGGTGGTGGTTTCCCACAATGGAGGTCATGCTGGAGCTGGAGTGGTTCCTTGGGAAGAAACCCTCTTTCTCATCATTGGGGTGGCTGAGGGAGAGAGTGGTGGCCATGAGGGGACCTGCCTCTCTGGCCACCTGAGGCTCACAGGTAATCCCTGAGCCCCAGGGACCCTCATTTATATACCACTCACCTGTGCTTCAGCAACAGGGCGCGCAGCACATTGGCTCGGTCTTCTGCTCTGATCTGGTCAGAGATGATCATGGTCTCCACCATGAGGTGAGCAATGCCAGGCAGAGTAGTCTGCTCCAAGTCAAGGAGGACGGCACCTGCCAGCAAGAGAGGAAGAGCCCTGCTCCTAGTGTGCAATGTTCCTCATTGCATGCACATTCTGGGGACAGAGTTGTCCCACCAGGAGCCAGGTTTTGGTTGGGATACAGATTCTCTTAGGTAAGAAATTCCCTGAGTCCAGATGCCCCTTGTCCTTTCTGTAAACTCTTGTGTCAACCCCAAAGCTCCAATAAGACCTGCTGCTCTGGTACCTCCTTTCATTTCAGTCATCTGCTTTGACCAAACTTTCCATTTCACACCAAAGAATGGTTCAAGACACAGCTGGGTGTTGCAGCTGCCATGTGCCTGTGAACAGTGAACAGAATGCAGAACAAACACAGGCACCCTTTTGCTAATGAAAACCCTGCCAAACAGGCTACAGGATGTCTCCGTAGACCATACATGAAGGGGTCAAAGAGCAAAAGAAGCTATCCAGCGAAACTCATGCCAGAGCCAGAGACAAACCCTGGCCTGCTGTTCCTGACTCACCATGGGCAATTGTCTTCCTGAGCTCCAACAGACTGCGGAAGGACAGTGAAGCCACATGGGGTTTTCCCCATCTTGCTGTATCCTCCTCCACATCTTCCTCAAACTTGATCCAGCGGGCTGTCTCCCTCCAGTGCATCTCCTGGTTCTTATCCACCACCAGCTCATTCAGCTCCACAAACACCTAGTGCGAGTCACAGCAAGGATGTGAGACATCCCCTGATGCATACAGCTCTACCAGCAATACACAGAAAACCTCAGCTCTGTTTTCGAGGTACCACCTGGTCTGAAGTGCTACCTGAGCAAGCCTGCCATAGTTAACCAGAGGCTTAGTGAACAGAAACAGCCAGGAAAAATATCACTGACAGCATGGCAGGAGCTTCCACCAGCACATGGAGCACCAGAAAGCTCAGTGTCTGATGGCACAGGCATAGGACAGAGAATGATGCAATGCTGCATCCATTTCTACCAAACTGTGACAATTTTACGCTCTGCTTCCTTCTTGGTTTTCTGCAAAATTTTCCACATTTACCAGAGATAGTGATGTTACTGTGCTGTCAACTTCCACCAGTGCACTACCATTTCTGCGACTTCTTAATGTCTTTCCTAAACTGAAAGCCTTGTGATATCTGGTAAATCTCCACTTTTTTTGAAAAAGTGTATTTTCTACCCTCATGATAATGGATAATGGCTTAAAGTGTCACCCTCAAGGTCATATAAAGAATTAATTATATTGAGACACATTTTTCATTTTATAGTCCTGATTTATGGCTTCTGAACAAGAGTGGGAGGACAGCAAATGGATACCTCATGGGGCTTTCTATCCAACTTCTTCTTCTTCTTCTTCTTTTTTACAGATGGAGTTGATGCTAATTTTTTGCTTGTCCTAGTGATCTGACTCCGAGATGGTTTTTTCATCAGATGCCTCCTTACACCAGGGTTATCTTCAAAACGGTGGCCTGAAGACATAGGAAAGAAAAAAAGACCATCAATTCATCCAGTGGATACCCACTGTCTAGGAGGAAGACACATCCAACCTTTCTTTCATTAGCTTATGCTACCAAAGCCCTGGCAGCAGGAGAACTCACCATCATCCTCCAGATCTCTGAAGATCCTTACTGCCTCATATGCCTACTTTCAGGTCTTCCAGATGTCTGTGAGCTAATTTCATCATGAAGGCTTCCTCTCAGATTATGCATACACACATCACAAAAGCTTTTATTCATGGTACCCAAACAAGGGGTGTATGAACACTCTGGATACTCCATCAATAAAACCTTGCAACTTGCCTGCACAGCTATGCACCCCGGATAGCACAAGCAGGCACCTGCATGGGGCTCATCTCTCACACCAGAGGAAGGCTTGGTGCTCAGCAAGCATAAAGGGCAGTTAAGGGGAAGGATATTAAGCTGCTGGTCTGGGAGATATAAGGAAATATCAATGACAGTTTTATTTAATTGTGTAATGAGACTGTAGGATAACACTGCAGCTGTGGATGGCATGGAGGTTGGGCAGTGAACTCCAGCTATTGCTGCTTGTAGATGTTCCACAGTGCTGCTGTAATGCCCCCAGAAAGGTCTGCTTCAGAGACTGACTGGCTGAAACAAAGCCTCACGAAACTTCCAAAGAGGCTGTTAAGGCTGCACTACAGACCAACCACCAAGCTAGAAGTACTCTTGGCTAGCTAGTGCCCACCAAAATTCAGCCAGAACTGTGCCAACCCATTTTGCAATGCCAAAGAAACAGAACCTGGGCAACAGCCAGCCATAGAGAGGAGTTTCCCTGGACATCACCCAGAGACAGCAGGTGTGTCTTGCCTCAGAGCCTGGCTCCAGGATGGGATGGCTCCACCAAGTAGATCGTGGAGTCAGGACTTTTGCTCAGTTTTGATCCATCGAGGTTTCCTGGCCCTGCTTGTAAGACAATGCCAAGGTCTTCTCCCTGGGGAAGCAAGGGCAGCTCTCCATTGGCTGGGATGAATTTTTTGTCAGTACGTACCTTTCTGCATTTAGCTGAAAGATCTGCAGCTCTCAAGGTATGAGAGTAAAAAGCACTGAGTTTAAAGGCCAAGTAGTCTCTCTGATGTTGTAGGAAAATATCCGTGCACCTCTAGCATGGAAGAACACACCTAGCATTGGGCTAGGCATACCATGGCCTTGCACCTTGGAAATCTGGGTCACCAAATTAAATATACAATCAATCAATACTAAGCCTCAGGGCATTTTCCCCCATTGGCTGTCCTGCTGATGCATGTCCTGCTGACGGTGGGACTCCTCCCTGCTCCACTTACTGCACTGCAACATCGATAGGAGCCTAACTACCCACCACTACAAACATTTCTGGGAGCCAGGCATGTGTGCGACTTCTGTGGAGTGTTGTATAGATTTCTGAGTTCCTGTATGCACAGTAGCCACTTCATCACGCTCAATGTGGTTTTGTACAGATTATCTTGGTATCTGGCAACTTTGCTCCAATCCCTGCAACTTCTGATTCTCCTGTGCACCCTGGGACTCATTCTCACCATGTCCCTGGAAGACCAGGGCCAGAGTACACCCTGCCCAGCAAGACAGAATGCTCGCTCAGAGCATAGCAAGCTTTCTCCATGGTGATGACAACTTATTACACAGTGCTCTTCAGCAGCAGACCTAGAATGCATTCACACGTGTCCAGTCTTAGCCAGCAAATGTTTGAAGGACAGATAAAATGCCAGGAGCCAGGTTTCCTGACAGTGCCTCCAGTGACTCCCCCACTCACTGACAGGGACAGGAGCCACAGTGCTGTGGGGTCAGAGTGCACCAATGGATGAACATCTTCAGAGCCCTGCAAAACACTAAGGAGAGATCCACTTCGCTGCTCTCCCTTAGCAGTGCTTGTGGCCACTGAGATGCCAGCTGGGGGATACAACTATAGGCGCAGGGTAGACGCATGGGCTTAGTTTAGGAAAAGGTCACTGGCTTTGGGAGTCTCACGCAAAGCCCATTTGAAGTGCTTCAGGCTGCTCAACAGACACCTTTTCTGTGTCCTATGAGATCAGTGCTTTCCTCAAATGGAAGTCAAGCTCAAGACAGCACACCTAAGCTTCACATCCTTATTCGGGATTGGACCTTGGACTGAGACCAAAGGATGATGTGCTCAGGATACAGGTCTGCCCTTCTTGCTTGAAGCCAGACTCCCCAGGGAATACAGCTCTTGCTGTAGCTGCTCTCCAGTGCTCCTCAGGATCTGAGCATGAGGCAGTGACAAAGTCAGAGGACAGAGAGAAATTCCTACAGTAGCTCCACCACAGTGAACTGCTTTGTCACTCTCCCACACAGCATCTCCTACAGTCTCCTCCAGAAGATCTTGTCATGTTGGCTTCCACAGAAGTCAGATTTCTTCAGATGACTAAGTTTCTTTTCCATCAGCTTAAATCCAAATATGACAAAGACAACTTTGCACTGGTTAATGTTTTCCCCCAGAGTGCCTGTGCTAATCAGTCTAAATCAGCAGGCAATTGCCTTCATATCGTGTGTTAGTTCCCGCGTCCCTCTTTTAATTTCTCTCGATCCACAATCAGGAAGAACAGAGTAACCTGCTATCCTGGAATCACAGGGAAGCTGCACACTGCCCATACACCCCAATGGTTAAGTTATAGTAAGAAAAAAGGAGATTAAAACTCTTTCTCTTGAAATACATATTTAAAACTAAACAAAATGGTGATCAACATACCCTAAAACACAATCCTAAGCTGCCTTCTGGAGACAGCTACTGCCCTGTCCTGCACAGAGCCCAAGTCTCTCCTGGCTGATACCAAGTTCAAAGTGACAGGGGAACCCCAGCTCATCTCTGCTGTCACCCAGGTGTCCTTGCCCAGCACTCCCCATGCTCTGAACACTTAAAAGAGTGTAGGGAGACCAAGGACTCAACTCTGTTCAAAACCCAATTGATTCCTCCTGGATCTGAGTTGGTCCTGGAAGATGAGCTGCCATGGAGTGAATAGTGGGCAAGTTGCACTGTCAAAAGTGAATTGGCTCTGCACACAACAGACTCTGGTGTCTCTATCATCTCTGACTCCGCCATCTCTCTGTAGGATTAATCCACAATTTGGATTAATTATCTAGAAATAATTAAGAGTTGATTGTACAGTCCATCCTATTTCAAGCAATATTAGCTGTAGCAATGAATGAATGTGTTAAATGCTAGCAAGCCAAATTTCCCTACTTTATAAGTGATGCACATCACACCTTGCAGAGTGATTTGCCCTTCCTGGCTTCCCAAGAATAGCCATCCTTTCTCAGGTGAACCTGGAACAATTTCTCACACTTTTAATGTACAGTTCACTTAGCTTGGGACAGCTGATGCAACCAATTTGCTTCAGGTTTCTATTTTGAAGTTTGCTGCCATTATATGCTCTAGCAATTTACAGTAAGAAGCACCAGACTTGTTACTGTAACAGCGAGAAGCTAATCCCCATATGCTGGTCCCTGCACATAGGCAGACATTTTTGCCTGGAAGGCTTGTGAAGATGGGACAAAATATGGGACTAGGAGGCAGTAGAAATCAAGTGTTTTGCCTGAGATCACACGGAGACTCTGTGGCAGAGCCAGAAGCTGAACCAATGCATCCTGAGTGCCTGTTGGAAGCACTCTGCCTTCCCACTCCTGTGTGCAAGGCCAGTAAGTGGGATGTGGGCTAGCTCTGGGACCACATCACCCTCCCATATGTGCTTCTAAAATCCCTTGAAAAATTAACACATGATCCAGATGAGGATGTTTGGACAACCACTACAAAGCTATGGCTACGAAGTGTCACTCCCAAGGTAAGTCACAAAGCCACCTTTTAACTGTGAGTTACCATCATCCAAGGAAGGATCTCTGTGTGATGGTGGGAGTGAAGCTCTGGTTTCTATGGAGTCCCCAGGGCAGCTCAGAGATCCCTCTGCAAGGGATGCAGAGAACAGAAAGACATTTTTCATTCTCAGTGTTTCTATTCTCTCCTTGCCTGCTTTTCTCACTCTGGTTTCCTTCCTCTTTTCCCCCTTCCAGGCACCCCAGTCAGCCTACCATCAGCTAGTTTTTGCACACTCAGGCTTGCAGACACAAGGATTAGACAATATTTTTCTCTAGACATTAGGCTACAGTGCAGAGTTCAGAACCTGATACCCACCTCCGCTGTCACATCTGCACCTCAACTCAAATTCCAGCAAACAAAGAATCAGAACAGTCACCTTGTGTTACAGATAGAAGAGGAAATCACTTTGTCCTTATACACACCTCAGAGCAGCTGCTCTTTCTCTGCCCAAGCCATGGACCATATCCTGATAAGCACAAACAGCAAGATGCAGCTGCTTCTGGAGCTACTTGCACGAGACACACAGAGGAAAGCACGTCAACTCTCTGACACAGATGTGTACTAAGACCTTGAACCAACACACAGACATCAGGCAGCTCCTCCAGTCTCCCCAGCACAAGGTGGGGTAGACCATACCTCCTCTAAACTAGGAGACCAACCTGATAAAGAGAGGGTGCAGACAGCAAACACAAGAGGGGGATATGTGCTCTACTGGGAGTTCTGATCTACAGCTGCAACCGTGGGGTCACTGCTCTGATACTTACAGGTGGGCTCTCCGCCTGGGTAGCCCAGATGGTTTCTGATTGCCTCCCATAAATCATAGTCTTCAAAATTGAAGGCAAATTCATCAAAGTCTTCATAGCCAAGTGAGTTGCGAATATGGGTGCTTATTGCTACCTCCGGGCTGCTGCCTCCCTCTGGTTTCTTTGCTGGCTCCTCTCCCTCTTGAAGGGTTGTCATTTTGTCCTTGTGAAGGTCAGGGGTCAGGTGTCATGAACCACCTGCCTTCAGATAAGGGGGCAGGGTAGCCAGGCTGAAGCGTGGAAAGCAAGCTGCCCCCCCTGAGGGGGATTCACCGCAGCCCTGGGGTCAGTCCCGGTGCATCGCTCACCTCCTCCCAGGGCGTTAAAGTGCCGGCTGCAGCAGCCCTGACGACTGATGACGTTCCAGGAAAGCTGGTTCCACCCAGGGATGCTTCCCCACAAGCTCCTCAGGAGCAGGGTCCTTGCTTTGCCATGGGGTCTCGTGCCAGATGCCCAGCAATGCAGCATTCGTGGCCCAGGGACAGCCACGCTGTATGTGCAGCACCGCTTCTCTCCCTCACTCCCCTCTGGTGTCTCCCTCCCTCTCCAGTCTGCAGAGTAACCTATTGAATTCTCCATGTCCTCAGGCCGGAGCGTGCATTTCCATGACGTCTCTTCTCTGTGTCCTTGCGCCACAAATAGGGGCAGTCCCCTTCTGAGGCGCTCCAGAGGGGGCAGCTGCCTCTGCCAAAAGATCTGAGGAGAGGGGAGGCTCCTCACCTCAGATTTTCTGCAATCCAGAGCTGGCCTGTCACACAGAGGGCTGATTGCTGGGAAAGTGTGTCAGGAGACAAGAGAGCTGGGTCTCAGAGAAATGTTGAGTCCTGAACCTGAGAGGGCAGTGGTGTGGGTGGAGGAGCAAGCATCCATGCGGTGGGTGGGAGCAGAGATGGCGAAAACATGGGGATTGGTGCTGTGGACAATGGAAAGCTGACAGAGATGAGAAAAGCAGGGTCTGGGAAACAGGAAGGTGAGGACCAGGTCCTGTGGCAAGCTGAAGACCATGCCTGAGGCTAGTAGGGAAGAGGGCAAAGCAGAGAGAGGCACAGGACAAAGGGGGACACGCACTGGTAATGCAGGCAGTGTTATAAAGCCTCACTTTTCATGCCATCCAAGTCAGCAGACGCCAGCATCTGGGCTTCAGCCTCATCTGTGGGGACACGCTGGTACGCTGCACTCTCCAGTGTGGTCATGCTGCCGATGCACATCCTCTCCTTCAAGTCATAGGTAACCCGTTGTCCACTCGCCACCTGGCCCCAGGGCTTGCGCTTCTCCCACCCGCGTGACAGCCGTTCTCGAGGCCCGGGGGGGCTGTAGGAATCAAAGGGACTGACAGTAGAAAACTGGGGAAATGAAGATAGGCAATGGCATTCAGGGGTTGGGGTCCCTCAGCCCCAATATGTCCCTGAGAAGAAGCAGGGCCAAGAGTCACCTATCCCAAAACCTGGCTGCCCCTTCTGCTCTTCCTCTCCCCCACCACAGAGTGGGATCAGCTTGTGGTCAGTCTTGGAGACCCACCTCTGATTCAATGGCCTCACAGTCCCCTCCTGGGGCTTTCCAGCTTGCAGGTCAGCATGACAACATAAATTAGCTGGAAGGAAGTGTACTCCAGGTGTGGAGCCCCATGCCTCCAAACCCATACCCTGGAGATCCCGCAGACCCAAGGAGGTTGCAAGAGTCCCATGGAGTGACAGTCCCCTGGAGAGCAGCCCTTTTGCTCCCAGCTGCTCTCCCTCTAGGCCCCATGTCCCCTTTGTCTCAGCAGGCAAGTTCAGGCTGGGCAGAGTCACTACTCCCAGGGACAGAGATTGTGCAGCACCCCTGAGCGAGAGAGAGCAGCAGGCAGCTTTGCACCACTCGCCTACCTGTGGAGGGAGGTGGGGCCTTTGTCCTGCAGCAGGTCAGCAAAGCGAGGCATGGGGGACAGGATGCCACACTCCTCCTCCACGTGGAACCGCGTGGGAGCCAGAGCACAACTGGACTCCTCCTCATCACTGCCGACGGTGAACTGCAGAGACAACAGTCCTGACAGCAAGAGCTGAGGCAGGCACCCTTCACTCCAACCCTTGGCACACAGATCCTCCCCATGTCACCACCTCCCAGTACAAGACACACCAACTTGTCCCACATGCCCCATACCCTGGGACTAGTCATATTGAGTCACTTACCATCCTATGAATCTTCAGAACAGACACACTGATCCTCTCCCATCAGTCTCACAACCCCAAAATGGTAATGCACACCCTCCCTAGTATCTACCCCAAGCAATGACTTACCTGTTACTGTCCTCCAGTGCCCATCTCTGCCAGGCAAGGACAAAAACACTCTTCCCACAACTGCACAGCTGCCCCCTGAGCAGCACACTCATTGGCACCCTCCCTCCACCTCCCCCTATCCTCCAAGCCCCATCCAGGTAGGGATGCACTGGCCTTGCCTTTGGTTTGCTTGGAGGCTCCAGCTTAGGGGATGTGTCCTTCCCACGAGCTTCGCCCTCAGACTCTGCAGAGATTTCTTTCTCCTGGACCTCCTCTGCCTCAGATTCTCCTTCTTCCTCTTCTTCTTCCTCCTCTTCTTCTTCCTCTTCTCCTCTCTCCTCGTCCTCTTCCTGGATGGTGGGGGTGACCTCTGAGGGGGGTACTGAGGTTTTCTTCTTCTTCCTCCTCCTTTTTTTCCTCCTGCTGGCACGGGGGGGCCTCTTTTGGAACTTGAGGGCAGAAGGGAGGTGAGTGGAAAGGGGATGATGGATGTGGTGCGAGGTTTGGCGGTGGACTGAGAGAGAAAAAGAGAGTCAGGGGCAGGAAGAGGCTGGGAGGAACCTGCCAGGCGCCCCTCCAGGAAACAGCATGGTTTGGAGATCAAGGGCCAGGAAGGGCAAGGAGAGCCACCAACCCGCAGGGACCTAGCAAAGCCCTTTCAGTGATGCAGCAGGCTGTGTCCAGCCTGGGGTAGGTAGGGAGACAGCTCTTGTGCAGTGCCAAACCACCCCAACACAACTCCACTGGCCTGGGGAAGGCAGGACTCCTCTTCCAGTGTTGCTGAAAGCCATTTGCATGGCTGTGCAGAGCCGTGGTGACGTGCCTCCCTAAACTCGGGGAAACATTTCTTGCATTCTCAAACAAGCATGATTTACAAACATTCTAGGGACATGACTTACTGGTTAGAGCCACGGCTTAGTGGTGAACTTTGTGTTAGGTTTGTGGTTGGACTCAATTACCTCAAAGGTCTTTTCCATCCTAAATGATTCTGAGGTGCTATAATTTCTTTTCTGCATAGTGTTCTTTGAGTTAAATAGATGCAGTTTATTTATCCCTCAGGCTTTGACAGAAAGTCCTTCCTACCTAGGCACAGGAAAAACAGACCAAGCCTTGTAGTGCAGAGGCAACATTCCAGGTACTGTGAGGGCATGTGTCCACCAGCCTCTGAAATGCAGGTTCAGTTAGGAGGCTGTCTTCTAAAAAGCAGGGTAAAAAAACAGGGCACAAGGACTTCTCTTTAAACTAATCTACAACAAGAAATTCATAAAGGCTTGACCTAGGAGTCATGGGAATTACAGAGTGAGAAGAAATTAAGGGCATTTCTGAGCCTTCCTTCCAAATCAAAGGCACGGAACAGGATAAACTCAGCATCCCCCTATGAGAGAAAGGAAAGCCATTTCTGCCAGGTCTATCTGCAGGCACAAAGCCTCCCACAGACAGTTTGCAGGATGCACAGATCCTGGGGCTGCACCCAGAGCTGCTGCAATCAGGGGGGCACTAGGCACTTGGCAAGGGGGTGTTGCTCAGCAGCTCTTCCTGAGGAATTGTTTCCAGTCTGTTTTGATTTGGTTCCTTCCCAGCTTTCCTGTGACATGGCAGCAAAATCTGTTTATAGTGAAAACTACCTTCAAAGGACATTTTCAATGGAAGCTGTAACCTTCTCCCTGGGAGAGCCAGGCAGGTTCATTGTTCTGCTGTCATGTTTCCTTTCCTTTGGTTTCTCAAGTCTTTTCTCCCTTGTTTCCCCCCTTGGGAACAGCAGGGATATTTCACACATCCCCCTAGATCAGCAGGAGAGGCCTGTGACAGGATTAGAGGAGATTTGGAATGGTCAGACTTCCACAAATTGGAAAGAGTTTGGGCTCTTTATAAACACCTTTACATCAAAAGTGTCCTTTACTTTGACTGAACTAGATGCATCCTCTTTCACCCACAGGATTTGGCAGAAAGAGCCCACTTGCCATGGATAGGCCAGGCACAAATTTACAATGTAAAAAGCAAGGTAGACTCCAATTCTACACGCATTGCTCCTCGTACAACACAAAGCTGCTGGTGAGGACACAGCCCAGAAATGTTTATGTTTAGGATAAGAAGGAAAGGGGAGCTTTGGGCTGCAGGGAAGGACAAGGATGGTTAAGTGTGATCTGGCACAGCAGAAGGAGCACTGCAGTCAGCTCTCTTTATGTCAACTGATCACATCCACACAGAGGTGGCCCAGAATGGGAAAAACACACCCCTCCCGAATACAAAAGGTTTCATGTCTCCCTCTTCATCCTGACTGTCCTCCTGTGTGTCTAGTCTCTGCCCTTCCTCCCAGCTCCCTTCCTTGTACTGCCTGCCTTTATGGAAAGCTACTGCCAAACCAGTGTCCCAGATGTTGGATTACACTTCTTGGTGAACTTGATACAAGAGATACGAAAAAGAAATTTGGCTAGGGAGCCAGAAGGGAAAGCCTCCCACATATTAGGAATTCCTGGCTTTCACTAGATCAGGAAACATTTCTAAACCTAGAGAGCATTCACCTTCACAGGCTGCAACGTTATATTTTAAAGTTGAATGACCCAACTAGATCTTCCAAATTTATGAATCTGGATAAAACTTCTGATAACCAGGGCTAACACAGTCCTAGATAACAGAAATATATCAGGACCTCAGAGGAAAACAAGCTTCATTCTGACAAAGGAAGAAGGGCTCTCCTAATTAAAAGGGAAAAAAAAAACCAGCCGCAAGGAGTACAAATCTCTAGTCAAATTTTCAAAGAAGCTTCTGCCATGCATGCTCAAGCAGATCATCCATGTCCTCCAAGCCAACCCACACACCTGTGCGCACAGGCAGAGCTTCTGAGCAGGTAAGTCCTATGGGCATAGGGCAGGAATTCAACCCCACAGCAAAGCTATCAGCACCTTGCAGCCATGTGCACAAGTGACTGGGAACTCAGGCGGGAAGTGCTATTTGAATGGAGCCTTTGTAGAGAAATGACACAAGCAGAAACCAGCAGCTGGGGTGCACTACAGTAATGAACTTTTACCAGCAAACTTTTACAACAGCCATTGGAAATGAGTGGCCAAACAAAAAACAGCTTGGTGATGTACTTGGGACATAATGTGCTGTCTGTACATGACTATGTACTGTGTGCACACAGCACAAGATTTCAACCCATCAAAGCCAAGGTGGCAAATACGCAATACGTGACTGTGGAGAGCCATAGACTGGGAAACTCTCCCAACCATTGCTAAATGTCTGCCACACACATAGGCTGCTGGACATGGGCTTCTTAGTGCCCTTCACTGCTGTTACTACAAAATAACACCTACACCAGGCAATAGTTTACAGTCAACCTTGTATGTATACTCTCATTTTACAGCCAAAGTGGGTTTGGGCACAGTTACCTCCATCATGGAAGGGCATTTAGAGGAATAAATTTGCCACTCAGAGGAATTCAGGTGAGATAGCTACAGCACTTCAAATTCACACTCTCTTTTAATTTTGCAATCCTTTCTTTGATCAGATAAGCCCAATGGTTTCTTGATTGCTATGTAGAAATACATAGGCATGTCTGACTGGAGCCATCTGCTTTCAGACTGGGGGGGCAGCCTGGCTTCTGCTCATATTTGGATGTTTCTTTGCAGCCACATGGAATAAAAACTGTTTTAAACTGGAAATTTCAACATGGGGGAAGTAGATGCAGATGTCCCTGAGACTGGGTGAGGAGGTGATCAAACATCCTGGGAAGAGCTACACTGCTGCGTGGGCCGTGCAGTAGCTATGCCTATGGAGACAGAGAAAACAGGGAACAGACTGGGAACAGGCCGTGGGTACTGGTGCTAAACTGTGTGTATATAGCACTTTGGGAACACTCGAGAGGGAGGAAGTGACTAGCAGGCTAATACAATTTGCAGGATCCCAGCACAAGGTTGCAGACCACATGTAGGTTGGCAGTAAGGGTGGAAAGGGAGTACAACAGTTCAAACCTACATACATTCAAAATCTCTCTCACTGTAGCTGCGACTTTGCTTCTCCAGATTGCTTGATGCTGACTTGCTTATCAGGTCCCCAAATCTCTCGATTGACAAAGTCTTATCCAAGTCCTCATCGTCCTCGGCATCAGGAGAGGCTTTCTCTGCGTGATCTCTGCCCTGCACAGAAACCGCCAGATAAGAATCAAACACAGCAGACCCCTACAGCCCTCTGGATCCTCCTGCCCTGCAAATGGTGCTGACTTGCTAAGGAGCAGCAGGCTCCACAAGATAGGACTGGGGCATAGTTTCTCACATAGAGGCACAGCTCCGCTCAAAACCAAGAGCCAGAACAGATCACCAAGCTCCAAGGCCCCCTCTGCAGAGCTCCTCCACACCTCCCTTCACTGGCAGGCATCAAGGGACTACATCATGTCTGTCCTTCCCATTAGAGGAGATGCGTAGCTTTTGTTTGGCTGGAATTTCTCTCTCATCATTTAACTGTGGCCCTCTTGCCTTCCCTTTGCCTAGTTTGTTGTCCATCAAATTCGTCCTCCGCATTTCTCCTTGGGAAACAGCATCCCTGCTCTGGTGAGCTGCCCCTGAGTCAGTGACCACCCTGTGCCTTCCCACTTCCTCTCTGCACACCTAGGGACTCCCCATTCCTCTTAGATGTTTTCTTCAGGCTTTTCTGCCCATTTTTCTCCTGTTTCAGGCTATCGGCACTTCTCTGCTTTTGCTGGTGGGAAGACCTCAAGATGAGCATCACCAGGTGACCCCTGTCCTTTCTGTCTCCTGAGCAGCTGCAGCCAGTAAAATTTTCCATCAATATAGCTGAAATGCCAGCACGGAGCTGTTATGGACTCCCGTGTTTCCATGGAAACAGGAGGAGGCCCAACTGTGACAAATCCGTCTGCACTAGGCGGAAAGAGGGAGCAAGGCCGCTTTAGCTGAGCTGTGCCTCTCCTCGAGTCCCTCAGCTGTTCCTAGCTCTGACCTCAGAATGGCTTTGTATTTGTGGGTGAGATTGCTTCTCCCTTCACCTTAGCAAACACAGGTAATCCAAGCCCAGCCTAAATGGGGAGAGTTTATTTGCTAGCTGCCCAGCTCTTGCTGCCACTTGCCTACCCCATCCAATAGCATGTGAAGACACAGGGATCCCACAGAGCAACATCTGGCCTTTTCTGGGGCACAGTCTGCTGTCTGCATCGAGTGGATGTGGGCTTGTGAGCAGCCTTGGGACACTCTTCAGGCAGACCTGTCCCTGGTGATCACAGGCTGTGTTTCCAATTGCAGCACACTTTCAGGACACCAGTCCCGCTCACAGTCTGGCAGGAGCACAGTCCCTGGGGAAGAGACGGCCCCGCAGCTGCTGGATTCCCACCTCACCTGCTGCAGGTCGATGAAGACATCTCCTATGGGAGGGGACTCTCCAGCTGCCATTTTGGTTCAGGACCTAAGGGCCTGGGCAAAATATCAACCCTTTTCTTTCACCGGCAGGCACCCAGCAAACCTGGAGAGTGGCATAACCTGTGGAGAAAGGGCAGGACAAGGGAATGTCGTGGGAAGACTGCTGGCCCCTGCCCTCAACCCCCCTGGCTCCTAACCCAGAGAAGTCACCTCAGCAGCCCTTGGAGAACCTCACCCGCATCACTAGGACAGGCCTGTCCCCAGCAGTGTGCAGGGATGAGTGGCCCAATCCATGCTGATTTGGCCACTGACTCCAACAGTTCAGAGGTAGATGAGACCCTGTTCTCTGAAAAGTCAGAGGGGCTGATGGAGACAGCAGCTACATACAGCTCCTGCATGGGCTGTGCAAATGAAAGAAAAACTTCCTGGTCAGCCACCTCTCCACCAGCACATCTGTGCAGAGCTGTGTGATTGACCACCAGGCAAAAATAAAGCTGGGGAAACCAGTTGCTGGTGGAAGCATGCCAGGAGCAGGTAGCAGAGTGTTTCTGTGGCACCTAGCTTTACTAGGCAGATACCAAAGCAGGCCAGAAGGAACCTCAGAGACATCTGTGCAGGCCACAGAGATAGCACAAGGACAAACATTCAAACACTACACAAAACAATACAAGTAACAGGCAAAGAGGGCAACCTTCAGGCTGCAGATCTGGGCCCTGTCAGCACCGGTGAGGCCAAGGGATTCAGGACTCTGTGAGAAGCCCAGGGGAGCGATCTGCTCAATATGGACCTGCAAGTGAGGAAGGCAACGAGGGAGGCCACAGTGACAAGGAGCAGGACAGAGACTAACACAAAAGCAGCTGTAGTCATATCATCTACTGCAACAGCACAGGATGAGCTCAGCAAGAGCTGCACCCCAGGAAGAACTGGAGGTGGCACAGACACTGCACTGGCAAGATCCTGATCTCCAAAAAGTCATCTGAACTCATATGGAGAAAGAGAGAAGATTTAAGCACATGCACAGTCCCTGGACAGAGGGAGAGGCAAAGTGTCCTCAGCTCACAGCACAAAGAAACAGACATTTGTTAAAACTACAAGGGTAGAATACAAATGAATTCAAAACTGGCAAAAGAAAACCATTTTTTCAGTGATGTCATCAAGCAGTAAAAAACCGCTAAGTCAGAGTATAGCTTGGCCAGCTTGCTGGTAACAGGTTTTATAAAACAAGTATTTATGACAAAGCAAATTACAAGAAGTTAAACCCATCTTTCAGAACAAGCTATTCTTCAGCTATGAAAGCTTTGGAGTAAGTATTATAGGTTATATCCCGATTATCTGCTGAGGGGCTTCTTACTACCTCATCTGAAGTACCTAGTATGTGACACTGTTCAGGACAGGCCACTAAAACACTAAAACAGATGGTCTAAAGGTGACACCATCACCATCCCTTCTATCTTTCAAGATCTCCAGAAGGTCCTATTACAGTCTCTGGTTACTCTGTCTACCTGAAGAGCTTGTTCAAACCAAAAATTCCAGGGCTGTGGGTAAGGCAAGTTTTTGAGGAGCGAATCTGGCCAGAGAAGAAGCATGCTCCTTTGGTTTGCCCTCTTAATTATCAGGAATAAGGCAAAATGTAATGGAAGAAACCCATGAAAGACACCTCATTGGACTCTTCAGTAATTAAATCCCTCAATAAGACCTGAACAGCTCAAGAGAAATAGGCTGCCAAGACAGACATCTAAACAGCAAATGCAGTGCCCAGGCCATAAGGAATAAGGCAGAAAAGAACTAAAACAACTAATCCACTCTGTAGATCTTAAGCCATAATCTCCAACTTCAAACCCTGTTTTCCAAGAAAAATAGAGCAAAAGGGTTGCAAGAGAGCAGACAAAAAACGAGAAAGGTCTGGAAATCATCTGTAAGCATAGACTGAGTTGCCTTTTAGTAGGAGACAGGATAGAGAAAAGGGCTTTTATTTTCTTTTGCATTTAACTCAAGAAGAGGGCATGTAATTCCATGAAAACAAACAGCAGCACATTTGAAATTGAAGGCAAGGAACATTTTATTCCAGCAGGAAGATATGGCAGGGGAACCTCACTGTTATGATCACGACTGTTGAAGAAAGAATTGAATATATTTTTAAAGAACAGAACATTCACAGCTACGAATTGCTTGCAAAAACATGTTGCAGGCACTATTACTTCAGGGAGTAAAAAGATGATGGGGCTTTGGACAGCAGCTTCTGCAGAGGCAGAATCCCTAAAAACAAGCAAAACGGTAAAGGTAAGTTAACAAAAAATATGCTAATGCTCAGCTCCACCTCTGTGCCACCTCTGTCCCACTGTGTATTGTGGGGCCTCTGAAGGAAACTAAAAGCCATCAGCAGTGGTTTGAAGCAATGTGCTTTGTTTCAGGTCTGGCTTAGGTATGTCTAGAACAAGGCAGAAGCTCTCAGGGGCATTTGTGCTTCAGGAGGGAGAAACTCCAATTGCTGGATGCAATGCACTCTGATGACACCAGCTTTGCAAGATGTTACACTGAGTCTAAAACTATACCTGACTGCCAAAACAAAGTTAAAAGAGAGGGAAGATCTAGCACACAGTCTTTCTATACCCACTGAAACAGTGTATTCTGAATCATTTTTCAAACTACATCACTCTAATGATGCTGCTGAACAGCTACAAGCCAGACAGCTGTACTAGAAGTAAGAGAGCCCTGGGGACTTGCTTTGAAATTTCAGAGGGACTGCGAGGCACCTATAGAGTTTCCATCCATACCCCACTCGCAACCCTGTGAATGCAGGATGTGATGTGTACGTGCCCTGAGACAGCAAGGCTTGGGGCTACACTGTCTGAAGGCTTGCTTTGGGGGCAAGGGAGGATGGGAGGTGTGTGTTCTCTGATCCTAACTCTACCAGCTCTCTTGCCTTCTGGAGAATGAAGTGCACACAGCCTGGCAACACTGGTGCTTCCCTTCAGTACATTAATCGATGGCTCCACTAGAGGCCACTTGCCCCTTACTCTGTGCCACCTGGATGGATGGACACCTAGTCAGATCCTGCCTGGCTTTTCTATTACCCACAACAGAGTTCAGAGAAGAGCGACAAAAAAGTCTAGTGGGCCGGAGGGATTGATTTATTAGGAAATGTTAGGAGCCAATTTTGTCTAGCACGATATGGGATGGCTAAGATGGGGAGGGCACAAATAGCAGCCTGGAAAGATGTCAAGGGTGTGAAACATAACTAAAGACTTTTTTCTTATGTCAGATACCCCTTCACAAAGAGACTTACTAATGGGTTAAAATTTAAAATAGAAACTTAAAATTAATATCAGGGAGAATTCTGGTAATAAGCATCATGCTGAAGTGCCCAGCCTGCTGGCATCACTGCCTGGGCCGCCAAAAAAACCACAAGACAAAATGGGAAACAAAAAAAAAAAACACACTAGCACTAAATAAAAAAACCAAAAACACCCACAAAAAACTACTGATACCTTCATTCTACAGTATCTCCTTGTTACGGGGAGTACATGATTCAGCATTCCCGCTAGAAGTAATTTTCAGTAATAGGAGCATCATGCCAGCAGGGTGTCCAGAAAAATCCACAGCCAGCCAACCTGTGTGCACTCACGCATCCTTGCTCTCTCCACAAACACAACACTAAACAAAACTGGCTCACCTAAATCACTGTACTGTGTACTGACCATCACACTGACAATCTGGGATTAAGAGAAGATGAAGAAAAGCAAGCAAGGCACATCCCTGTAATGACGGCAGTTACGGCATTTCCCACATGTTGCTCATAGGGACTCCAGTGGGGCTTAGCCTGACCCCCAAAAGCTGCCTCACAGTGCCAGCACAAGAGCTTCCGTGTTTTGCTGCGAAGGACACACATCTTCAAAGGGCAGAGAGATCAGTTCACACTGCCCCTTTGCAATAAAAATGAGCCAGTAATGCTATAGACAACTCTGTGGGCAAGGGGCTGCATGGAGACAGCCATCAGGCCCCTCATCCATCTCCTCAGCTCTTCCCTAATCCCTGGGCCATTAGCTGACTACAATTTAGCTGTAGAGTGTCTAGACTAGGAGTGAATGTTAAGATAGGGATAAAGCCATGAAGGCAAAGCTGTTCTTAGGATAGAGGAGGAAAAGGGACTTTGGCTGATAGATGCAGATGGGAAGAGCTCACAAAGGAGAAGGATTAGAGGCCTGGGAAGATTTTCCTAGGAATATATACTGACGAGCCTGTTCATGGAGGAGAGGAGCAGGAGGAGTGCTGCTGCATACACTGAAGCATTTGGATGCTGCTGTGACAGTCACAACATCAGAGCCAAACAAAACGACAATGGGCTGCACAGCCCCCAACTGTGCTCTGACATGGCAGAAGAATGGACAGATGTACCAGCATGAAAAGGCAACACGCAAGACAATAAACACACAAAGTTTTCAGGCACAAAGGGTTTAACCTGTGGATCATTCTGCCACACGGCTACGTTGAAATCTGTAGTACGTATTACACGAGTACTTTAGAAGGCTTAAATATTTCAATGAATCCTGTATGCTACTCAACTACCCTGGATGAACCACCAGAGCCATTCATTCCTCAGGCACAGTCTGTGTTCCATGACTCTACCTCACAGGCCCTTCAAAGAGGTACCAGACAGGATGGCGCCGACACAGCTCACAGACACACACATAGGAACACACGGCACAAAACCCACTCCAGAACCAAGTGCCAGCACCAGACAGTAACAAGGGCAACCCCTCCCCTGGACGTACGGACGGCTCTGGCAGACACACGTACAGCCGGGGGAGGGAAGGGACATAGGTAGGCACTGGGGTCACTGCACCACGTACCGTGCCGTGCCGTGCCGAGAGCGGGACTGCTCCAAGCCGCGTCGCATCCAGCAGCAGGCACTGCGCTGCGTGCGGTGCCGTGCCCCGCGCCGTGCCGTGCCGTGCCGTGCCATGCCATGCACCATGCACCATGCACCATGCACCATGCACCATGCACCACACCGTGCAGCCACCCACACCACCCCACGCACCGCGCAGCACCGGAGCACCCCGCACACGGGGCCGCGGAAGGGCAGCAAGGCGGGGCTGCTGCAGCCGGGGCGGTGCAGAGGCAAGCGCCGAGAACCGCTCCCCCCTCGGACCGTACCTCGCACCGCCGGAGCAGGACA
>WEKX01001582.1:2505-14877 GCA_013390025.1 Pitta sordida | reverse complement strand
CCCCGCAGTGGTTTGTGTCCCACCCCCAGGTGTTTTCTATTATTTTCTCTTTTATTTTAAATAACCCCGCAGTGGTTTGTGTCCCACCCCCGGGTGTTTTATATGATTTTCTCTTTATTTTAAATAACCCCGCAGTGGTTTGTGTCCCACCCCCGGGTGTTTTCCCTTGCAGCTCGGGGGTGAGGAGCCTGGAGGAGCTGTGCCTGCAGGTGACAGACCTGCTGCCGGGGCTCCGGAGGCTGCAGGACCTGCTGCCCGAGCACGGCTGCCTGCTGCTGTCCCCGGGAAACTTCTGGCAGAACGACCGCCAGCGCTTCAACGCCGACCCGGACATCCTCAGGACCATCCAGCAGCATGAGCCCAAGGCCCTGCACACCTCGGCCACGCTCAAAGGTGAGGGGCTGCCACCCTGCCCGCTCTGGGAGCTGCTTTGTCCCTCACAACTGAGCTGTGACATCTCTGTGGTCGTGCCTGGATTGTGGCAAATTACCAATTCACTCCTCAGCCTGCGGGTAAAAATAGCAGGTGTGTTGTTCCTCTGTGTCCCGCTCCCCACTGCCAGGGATGAATGGACATCCCTCACTCAGGGCTCCAGCTCACGATGGGGAGCAGTGTTTTTCTCTCTGAATTAAACCCCCGTGTGGGCTCATTAGTGCTTCCACAATGCCAGAGGAAACGCCGGTTTAAGTGCTCCTTCAATCCTTGGGTCTTACAGGGATTTTGTAGACAGCGGGAAGTGTAAAATGTGTAACGTGACGTGAGAAAAGGGGTTTGTGACCCTGAGGAAAGTTTTGCTTCCAGGGTTGTTTTTGGAGCGTGCAGAGCGTGAGCTCACTGTGGTGGGAGCTGGTTGGAGGGGTGTTGTGTCCCGCTGTCCCCTGAGCGCTGTCCCTGTGTCCCTGCAGACCTGCTGTTCGGGCTCCCGGGGAGGTACAGCGGGGTGAACCTGTCCAACAGGAAACGTGTGGTGTCCTACACCATCACCCTGGGGCTGCAGCGCTACGACTCCAGGTGAGGGTCACACCTGGCCTTGGGAAATCCCTGTTTGCCTTCACTGAGCAGTGTCACGTTCCCTTGAATCTCCATTTTCCTGCCATTTGGAGTATTTGGGATCTTCTGGAGGTGCTGTTTGGGGCAGAAAACAGGCTGTTGAGGAAATAAAATAATCATCAGTTCTCATATGCTCTGTAAAAACACCGTCTGTGTTGTCCAGGGATGGCAGTGGGAGCTCCTGTGGCGCCCAGGGCCTGGTGGGTCCGGTTTAACCCAGCTCCCCGTGTCCCAGACTGGTCTGACTGGTGAATGCTGCAGCTGAGGGTTCCCCAGGGGACGCCTCAGCACAGGAGTCCAGGACTGCCCCTCACTTTTACACAAACCTCTGTGTGATTCTGTGACCATCCCAGGGGTGCTCTGTCCCCCTTGGCCTTCAAGGCCTGCCGGGGGCTGCTCCTGTGGGAATTCCCTGCTGGTTTTTGGGGGTGAGGGAATCTCCTGCTGCTCTCCCCCCCCCCAGGTTCCTGAGCAGCCTCCGCTCTCGCCTGAAGCTGCTGCACCCCAGCCCCAACTGCTCCCTGCGGGAGGACAGCGTGGTGCACGTGCACTTCAAGGAGGAGATCGGCGTGGCCGAGCTCATCCCGCTCGTCACCACCTACATCATCCTCTTCGCCTACATCTACTTCTCCACACGTACGCCTGGGGCGGGGAAGAGGGGATTCATGGTCCTTCTCATCTGGGTTCTGCTCGTTTGTCCCACCCCAAAGCCAGGTTGGATGGAGCTCGGAGCAACCTGGGATAGTGGGAGGGAATGGAACCCTTGAGGTCCCTCCCAGCACAAACCATTCCATGACTGTGATACCTCCTGAGGTGTTTTTTGTCTCAGGCAGCTTTAAATGCTATAAGAGTGATTTCCCCCCCCTCCAAGTTTATTTTGCCCACTATCAGACACATCAGACCCCCCTGGCCACCTCAAAGCTCCATTTCTCATGGCTCAGGGCAATGCTGGGGTCAGTCTGAGCTGGAAACTCAGGGAAGCTGGGCTGTCACCCCTGGGGTCAGTGAGGACAGAGCTCTGGGAGCTGGGCTGTCACCCCTGGGGTCAGTGAGGACAGAGCTCTGGGAGCTGGGCTGTCACCCCTGGGGTCAGTGAGGATGAGGCTCTGGGAGCTGGGCTGTCACCCCTGGGGTCAGTGAGGACAGGGCTCTGGGAGCTGGGCTGTCACCCCTGGGGTCAGTGAGGACAGGGCTCTGGGAGCTGGGCTGTCACCCCTGGGGTCAGTGAGGACAGGGCTCTGGGAGCTGGGCTGTCACCCCTGGAGTCACCCAGGACGAGGATCCCCTCTCCCTCAGCTGTTCCCTGCTAACCCAGCCTGTCTCTGTTCTCCAGGGAAGATCGACATGGTGAAGTCCAAGTGGGGCCTGGCGCTGGCCGCGGTGGTGACGGTGCTCAGCTCCCTGCTCATGTCCGTGGGGCTCTGCACCCTCTTTGGCCTCACCCCCACGCTCAACGGAGGGTATGTCCTGTGCTCCTGGGGTGTTGTCCCCACATATGTCCCCCAGGGCTGTGTTTCCCTGCTGGCCAAGCCCGGGGTTAATTCATTGGAGGCAGGGCTGGAACGTTCTGGCTGAATTTTGGGTTCTTGGCCGTGAACAGGAGGTTGCCCACGAGAGGCTTGTCTGTATTTGTGGTGGACATTCACTGTCATTTCCACCTTCCAGTGTCTGAGGAGGCCTGCAGGGAGCCTGGGGAGGGATTATTCGTAAGGAATTACCCTGACGGGGAAGGAGCAACGGCTCGGATTGACAGAGGGGAAATTCAGGGGAGATACTGGAACGGGATCCTTGGAGCAGTTCAAAAGAGAGAACAAAACTGAGCAGGACTGGGAGAGTGGGATAAATTCCTGGTGATGGCCTGGGTGGTCTTTCCTGAATTCCAGAGGGATAAAACACCATTTGGGGGTGTTCTCCTGACTCTCCCCAGCAGGACAGAGGTTATTTATCCACAGGGATAAAGGGTGTGCTTGCTGCTTTGCCTCCCTCCTTTTCCCCCCTCCCCTGGATCTGCTCCTCAGCCCTGCCTGTGTTCCCTGCAGGGAGATATTCCCCTACCTGGTGGTGGTGATTGGCCTGGAGAACGTGCTGGTCCTCACCAAGTCCGTGGTGTCCACGCCCGTGGACCTGGAGGTGAAACTGCGCATCGCCCAAGGTGGGGATCCCGCTCTGGGGGGGCTCCAGGGAGGGGAAAACTGGGGAATCCCCAGGGCTGGGAGAGGGGGAATGATCTTAGTCTGGGCTGTGAGGGAAACAAGGTGAATTGTTCATCTTTCTGCCCTGTTTTTAATTCCAAGAGCTAATGCAGTAACCCTGTTGCTGTGGGCACTGCCTGTTGGAGTTGCTGACTGAACCATTGGCTCAATAACTATAGAAAATGATTAGTAAAGGAGAGCTGGATCTCCCGCTCTAGATACTGAGCACCTCAGGGTATCCTGAGCACAATCCCAGCAGCTACAGAATTGTCCCCGGCTGTGACAAAATCACCTTTTCCATTCTCTGTGCCTGAGCAAGGATTTGAGTGCTCAAGCTGTGGATAAACAGAGTTTCCGAACTTCAGAGCTGCTTCTACCCATCAGAGGGGAGAGGTCCCAGAGTGAAACTTCTACCTTGTTCTAAAAATACAGATGGTTTGTGTCCCAGATGGAAAACAGGCCTGGAAACCTCAGTGGGCCTTTGCACGATGGGATTTTAGGCTTTTTTTCCCTGCTGTGTGTCATTTTAAAGCAGGGAAGTGCAGTTCCCTTTGCCTGCTGGTGCCTGGCAGCAGTGGAGGGGCTCCTTTGACCTGTGCTTGCCCCTTCCCCCCAGGGCTGAGCAACGAGAGCTGGTCCATCATGAAGAACATGGCGACGGAGCTGGGGATCATCCTGATCGGGTACTTCACCCTGGTCCCGGCCATCCAGGTGAGTGTGGCTGGGCACAGAGTCAGGGAAGGGTTCGCCTTGGGAAAGCCTCACAGACCAGCGAGTCCAGGTGTTTCTCAGCACTGCCAGGCCACCACTGACCATGTCCCCCAGAGCCACATCCTGTCCCAGTGCCCTGTTCTGTCCCCGTGCCCTGTTCTGTCCCAGTGCTCTGTTCTGTCCCCTTGTCCTGTTCTCCTGTCCCCGTGCCCTGTTCTGTCTCAGTGCCCTGTCCTCCCATCCCAGTGCCCTGTTCTCCCATCCCAGTGCCCTGTGGATGCCCTGAGATGTGGTTTGGGACTCTGAGCGAACACTTCTGCATTCCCACGGGGACTGGCAGGATTTGTCAGTGCCACACCCAGGGCTGTGCTCTGGGCAGGGATTTGCTGGTTTTCCCCTGATTCCAGGGGCTGATCCGTGTCTCCCCACCTCTCAGGAGTTCTGCCTCTTTGCCGTGGTGGGCCTGGTGTCCGACTTCTTCCTGCAGATGTTCTTCTTCACCACTGTGCTGTCCATCGACATCCGCCGCATGGAGGTGGGGAGGGAAGGGCTCCCCTTCTCTGGCCTGGGGGGGATTGGGACGCTTCCAGGGACACTGACAGCTCCACTGCCCTGGGCAGCCTGTGCCAACACTTGGTAACCCTCATCTAAACCTCCCCTGGCACTCCTCTGGTCCTGTTAAAGCTCCAGGGCTGTGCTCGCTCTGCTGCACACACGCACAGGACACCTGAGGGAACACACACCCTCAGGAGGTTCATGGACCTGCTGGAGCGAGTCCAGAGGAGGCCACCAAGGTGGTCAGAGGGGCTGGAGCAGCTCTGGGGTCAGGGAAGGCTGGGAGACCTGGGGTTGGCTTTGGGATGGCCTCATTGTGGCCTTCCAGGACCTGAGGGAGTTACAAGAAACATGGAGAGAGGCTGTTTACAGGGGATGGAGGGACAGGACACAGGGAATGGCTTCCCACTGCCAGAGGGAGATTGGGGAGGAGTTCCTGGCTGGGAGGGTGGGGAGGGACTGGGATGGAATTCCCAGAGAAGCTGTGGCTGCCCCTGGATCCCTGGAAGTGTCCAAGGGCAGGTTGGAGCAGCCTGGGACAGTGGGAGGTGTCCCTGCCCATGGCAGGGGTGGCACTGGGTGACCCTCAAGGTCCCTTCCCACCCAAACCACTCTGGATTCTGTGAGCTGCAAATGTGCTGATCTGGGGGTCCATGGGCTGGAGGGAGACACCAGCCCCGTGTCTGGGGGATGAATCTGTGCCGGGCTCTGCAGCCCTTCCCTCCCCTCACCCTCTCCCTCTTCCCCCCAGCTGGCCGACCTGAACAAGCGTGTCCCCCCCGAGTCCTGCCTGCCCCCGGGGAAGCCCCCGGGCCGCTCCCGCCCCGCGCCCGCCCTGCGCCCGGCCACCCCGCACACCATCACCCTGCAGCCGTCCTCCCTGCGCAACCTGCGCCTGCCCAAGAGGCTCCGCGTCATCTACTTCTTCGCCCGCACCCGCCTGGCCCAGCGCCTCATCATGGTACTGCCCTGTCCCCTGTCCCCGTCCCCGGGCTGTCCCTGCCCCCAGGAGCGGCTTTGTGACCCTGGCGGATGGCTCTGGCCACCGGGAGCTGCTCCTGCCGGTGGTGTGGGGCAAAGACATTGCTGCGTGCAAGGGTTAAGAGCTTTGCCCTGTGCAGGTGTGGCCACCGTGGTCGCACCAGCCCCTGCCCCTGCTGGGCCCCCCGTCTCTGGGTTGGAGGTGTCTCATGGAATTAGGGGAATCCCAGCACTGCCAGTTTCAGTCCTGGCGCTGTGGATCCTGCCCAGCTGGGCACCCAGAATCCCAAATCCCAGCCCTGTTTGGGGGGTGCCTGCCCCCAGCACGGGGTCTCCCCCCTCATGGGGGTTCTGAGCATCCCCTGGGCCAGGGTCTGTGTGCGCTGGGAGGAGGGTCACTGCTGGGGACAAGGCTCCCGGGCTCAAGGTGTCCCTGGGGCTGGGTGCCGTGGGGATCAGCTCACCCAGGGGGACACAGGCTGGTGGCACTGAGGGGACTCTGCGCAGGCAGGGACGGTGATCTGGATCGGAATCCTGGTGTACACGGACCCCGCCGGCCTCCGCACCTACCTGACGTCTCAGGTGACGGAGCAGAGTCCCCTGGGAGAGGCGGGGCTGCCGGCCATGCCTGTCCCCGGAGGGGTCCTGCCCGCCGCAGGGGACCCCAAGGTGGCACTGTCGGTGTTCCCGTCGGAGCCGGTGCAGCTGCCGGGGAACCAGACGCAGCAGCAGCAGCAGCAGCGGGAGCAGAAGGCGCGGCTGGAGCCCCACCAGCCCCCCTGGGCCCCCGGCGGGGTCGAGGGCAGAGGGAACGGGCAGGGGGACCCGGGCACGGAGGCGGAGGTGACGTGGGGAGCGGAGGATGAGGAGATGTGGAGGAAGCTTTCCTTCAGGCACTGGCCGATCCTCTTCAGCTACTACAACATCACTCTGGCCAAGAGGCGAGTGGGATGGGGTGACACGGGGTGTGGGGGTGGTCCCCAGGTGCCATGTCCTCGTGGGTCACACCCCTTCCTTCCACGGGGCTCACTCCATCTGTGTCTTGGAGGAGCTGCTCAGCACGGCCAGAGCTCTTCCTCTGGGGATGAGGGTTGTTTACCTCCGTGCTCTTGGGTGTTTTGTGTGCTTGGTGTCCTCCTGGGCCTTGGAGGCGAAGTTTTACCTGTTGTAAAGCACCAAAAGGAGGCTCAAGGGGCACCTGGAATTCTCTCCATTCCCTGAGGGGGGGTCGGGCTCTGCTCCCGGGGGACAAGGGACAGGAGGAGAGGGAACGGCCTCAGGCTGTGCCAGGGGAGGCTCAGGGTGGGCATCAGGAGGAATCTGTTCCTGGGTTGTCAGGCAGTGGAAGTGCCCAGGGAGGTTTGGAGTCCCCATCCCTGGAGGGATTTCACAGCCCTGTGGATGTGGCACTTGGGGACACGCTCAGTGGTGGCCGTGGCAGTGCTGGGGATGGTTGGACTCCGTGATCTCCAGCCTCAATAATCCCGTGATTCACCTTTAGAGCAGAATATTTGCAAGGAGATCTTTGGTTCAGAACACCTGGAGTTAATCCCTGGCAGCTCAGTCCCCTGGCAGGACTCCCGTGCCTGTTGTTGCTGAGCTGTTCTCCCTTCCCCACCCCTGCAGGTACATCAGCATCCTGCCAGCCATCCCTGTCACGCTCTACCTGAACCCCCAGGAGGCCCTGGAGGCTCGGCATCCCCAGGAGGCCTCTCGCTACCACCCCTTCCTGGCCTCCAGCACAGGGAACCTGGACACCAGAGCTCAGCCCGAGCCCTCAGCCAAGCTCCAGGGACACCAGGATGTCACCCTGTACAAGTAAAGTGTCCCCTCAGCCCCCCGGGGATGGGGGACAGAAAATACCTGTAAAGCTTCGGTGCCAAACCCTGCCTGGGCAAAATTTAACCCCTCCTGGGGGCAGGAATGTGCTGTGCAGGGGCTGTTGGTGCTCATTACAGGGCCTGTAACTGGGTGACGGGGACAGGGGGGTAGTTTGGGGTGTAAATGTCATTATTTCATGGAATGATGGAATGGTTTGGGTTGGAAGGGACCTTAAAGCCCATCCAGTGCCACCCGTGCCATGGGCAGGGACACCTCCCGCTGTCCCAGGCTGCTCCAGCCTGGCCTTGGAGACTCCCAGGGATCCAGGGGCAGCCCACAGACCAGAAATGCCGTCTCCCATCCCTCTCCTCTCACCTTTTGTCCGTAGGGTGGCTGCTCTGGGCCTGGCCTCGGGCATCATCCTGGTGCTGCTGCTCTTCTGCCTGTACCGCCTGTTCTGCCCCAAGAACTACGGGCAGAACGGGCACGGCCGCAGGAAGAGGGGGGACCTGCCCTGTGATGACTACGGTTACTCCCCCCCCGAGACTGAGATCGTGCCCCTGGTGCTCAGGGGACACCTCATGGTACGTCACAGGAGCGGCACACGAGGAGTGTCCCTCGCTTCTGCCCCTGAAATCTGTCAGCCACACAGCTCTGCCCTTCCTCCCCTGCCAGGACATCGAGTGCCTGGCCAGTGACGGGATGCTCCTGGTCAGCTGCTGCCTGGTGGGGCAGATCCGCGTGTGGGACGCGCAGACGGGAGACTGCCTGACCGTCATCCCCAAGCCCAGGTACGGGGCACGGAGCCCTCGGGATCCGGGGATCCTCTGCTGGGGGACCTTACTGTGCCTGGATCCTGGGATCCCTGTGCTGAGGAACCTTACTGTGCCTGGATCTNCCTTACTGTGCCCAGACCCTGGGATCCCTGTGCTGAGGGACCTTACTGTGCCCAGACCCTGGGATCCCTGTGCTGAGGGACCTTACTGTGCCCAGACCCTGGGATCCCTGTGCTGAGGGACCTTACTGTGCCCAGACCCTGGGATCCCTGTGCTGAGGGACCTTACTGTGCCTGGATGCTGGGATCCCTGTGCTCTGAGGGAGCTCCTGTGCCCAGATCCTGGGATCCCTGTGCTCTGAGGGAGCTCCTGTGCCTGGATGCTGGGATCCCTGTGCTCTGAGGGAGCTCCTGTGCCTGGATGCTGGGATCCCTGTGCTCTGAGGGAGCTCCTGTGCCCAGATCCTGGGATCCCTGTGCTCTGAGGGAGCTCCCGTGCCCAGATCCATCTCCCGTGCCCAGATCCTGGGATCCCTCTGCTCCAGGATGGGACTGAGCATTTCCCCCCCGTTTCAGGCTGCGGAGGGACAGCAGCGGCATCTTCGAGTACCAGGAGGGCTGGGATCAGAGCCCGGACGGGAAGAACGGGCTGGAGGACTCCTTTGAGAACAGCCACCAGCTGAAGAGGCTGCTGGGGCCCCCCCAGCCCCCCCTGTTCTGTGACCAGCCCGACCTCACCTCCCTCATCGACACCAACTTCTCGGAGCAGGTGAAGGCGGCCGAGTCGGAGCCGCGGCTGCGGGCCGTGGGCAGTCGCCACAAGGACACGGGCTACGACTTCAGCAGCCTGGTGGGGAAGGTGTACGAGGAGCACGGCGGCTCGGGCTGCAGGAACGGGACCTTCCCGGGGCTCCCGGCGCCGCTCGGCTCCTCGCCGAGATGTGGCTCTGACGAGGGCGGGTGCGGCGGCCGCCGGCGCAGCCTCGGGGAGCGGAGCCTGGGGGACGAGTCCTGCTCGGGGTGCGAGAGACCCTCAGCCCTGCCCTCCTGGGGAGGGGACCTGGAGAGCTCCGTCTGGAGCCTGGAGCTGCAGGGGCACTTGATCGTGGCCGGCCGGAGCAACGGGAAGCTGGAGGTGAGCAGTGGGGCTGGAGACATTGGGAGGCGGAGGAGGAGGGACACGGGGGATCACACAGCCCCCTCTGTGTCTGGTCAGTGTCCCCAGAGTGTCCCCCCCTCCTCCCTCAGGTCTGGGATGCCATCGAGGGGACCCTCTGCAGCAGCAACGAGGAGGGGCAGTCTGGAATCACAGCACTTGTCTTCCTCAACAACAGGTAATCCCTTGGGAATGGGGCTGGAGATCCTCTGCCAGGGGCGGGCCAGGACCCAGCCCCGACCCCTGCAGCAGCTCCAGGCTGGGAAGCCTCTTCCTTAGAACCAGTTGTAAGGGACCCCCAAGGTTCTCTGAGTCCAGCACCTGCCCCTACACCGACACCCCAACAATCCCACCCTATCCCAGAGGATCATCCCAACCCTCCCGGAGCTCTGGCAGCCTCGGGGCTGTGCCCAACCACCCTCTGGGGGAAGAACAACCTTGTCCTGAGATCCTCCCTTATATCCAGCCAAATCCTCCCCTGTGCCCAGCTCTCACCAGCTTTCCTGGCTCCAGGCCTCCCCCTCTCCCATTCTTCAGTCTTGCCAGCAGTGGAATATCTGAGGGTTGGTCTGGGGCCTCTCCTCACCCCCTTGTCTCTCCCTCAGGATCGTGGCTGCCCGGTTGAACGGCTCCTTGGATTTCTTCTCTCTGGAGACACACACGGCCTTGAACCACCTGCAGTTCCGAGGTGAGCAGGGCTGGGAGCGCCCGTGCTCCTCGTGGCTGAGCCTGTCACACCCCCTGTGCTGAGCCAGGAGAGGGTTCTGTGGGAGTCCCTGTGCTGGGACACCATCCTGGGGCTGGTTCTGCCCAGGGAACGGGGCTGGAGTCTCCACAGGGTCGCCTCTGCCCTTTCCTCCTTCCTCTCCCACTTCTCATCCCCAGCCCTGGGCACAGCCCCAAATATCCCTGAAATCACCACCCAGGCACCCCGTGCCGCCCTGTTGTGGGTGATTTCCCCACGGGGTGCCAGGCTGCGCATGAGTGTGAGTGTGAGTGTGTGTGCAGGAGGGCCGGGCAGGAGCAGCGTGCCATCCTCACCGGTGCTGAGCGGCGGGGCCGTGGTGCTGTGCCAGCTCACCCACAGCGTGGCCTGTGCCCACCACAAGCCCATCACGGCCCTGAAGGCGGCGGCCGGGCGGCTGGTCACCGGCAGCCAGGACCACACGCTCAGGGTGAGACCCCGGCACAGGGGAGGGGACAGGGACACAGATGGGACAGGGACACAGCTGGGGGGGACAGGGACACAGCTGGGTGGGGACAGGGACACAGCTGGAGGGGACAGGGACACAGCTGAGGGGACAGAGACACAGATGGGACAGGGACACAGCTGGGGGGGGGACAGGGGCCTGGGGACCCACCCAGAGCACTCCAGAAGCTCCTGTGTTGTGTTCCTGCCTGGATGTGGCATTGGGGCAGCTGGTGAGTGTCACCCTGAGCTGAGCGCTGGGGGCGGGTGATGTCAGTGAGGTGCCCCCTGAGCCCCTCCCCAGCTCCCTCAGCTGCTCCTGGGGCTCCAGCCCCTCGGTGTCCCGTGTTTGGGGACCCCAGACCTGCCCCCCAGGATCTGAGGTGGTGTCTCAGCAGTGCCAGCACAGGGCACAGCACTGCCCTGTGTCACACCAGTGCTGGCACAAGCCACCTGGCTAGACACTGCCCCAGTCCTGGGGGTGGATTCCAGGGTGTCCCCTGCCCCGTCCCCTCCTGGCAGCGCCATTCCGAGGCCTCTGGGGTCCCTGCCAGGGGATCTGCTGGGTGCTGGTGAGCTCAGCACCCCTGCCCTGCCCCTGAGGTGCCTGTCATGCCCCAGGTGTTCCGGCTGGAGGACTCGTGCTGCCTCTTCACGCTGCAGGGCCACTCGGGAGCCATCACGGCCGTCTACATGGACCAGGTGGGTGCGGAGACCCCTCGGCCCCCGCTGTGTCCCCCAGCGCCCTCTGAGCCAGTCCCTGGTGGCACTGTCCCCTCCGTGGGGCTCTGACCCGGCCCCGCTGTCCCCGCAGACCATGGTGCTGGCCAGCGGCGGCCAGGACGGGGCCATCTGCCTGTGGGACGTGCTGACGGGCAGCCGGGTGAGCCACATGTTCGCCCACCGCGGGGACGTCACCTCCCTCACCTGCACCACCTCCTGCGTCATCAGCAGCGGCCTGGACGACGTCATCAGCATCTGGGACCGCGGCTCGGGCATCAAACTCTACTCCATCCAGCAGGTGGGCACAGCCCGAGGCCCTTCCCTCTCCTCCTGTCCCCTGGCAGCAGAGCCCGACCCCCCCTCAGGGAATGGAGAGAATTCCAGGTGCCCCCTGAGCCTCCTTTTCCCCAGGATGAGCTGCCCCCCAGTTCCTCCTGGACTTTCCCAGCCCCACATGCTTGGAAAAACGTCCCTGTCACGTGCAAAGGGCTCAGAACAGACCCACGGCCTGTCCCTGACCCAAACCCAGGCTCATCTCCCTGCCCCGTCCCCACAGGAGCTGGGCTGCGGCGCCAGCCTGGGCGTCATCTCCGACAACCTGCTGGTGACGGGCGGCCAGGGCTGCGTGTCCTTCTGGGACATCGGCTACGGGGACCTGCTGCAGACCGTCTACCTGGGCAAGAGCAACGAGTCGCAGCCGGCGCGGCAGATCCTGGTGCTGGACAACGCCGCCATCGTCTGCAACTTCGGCAGCGAGCTCAGCCTGGTCTACGTGCCCTCCGTGCTGGAGAAGTTGGACTGAGCAGCAGCAGCAGCAGCACCCAGGAGGGGACACCGGGTCACCCAGCAGGGCCCCACCTCCTGCTCCTCTCCCCGTTCGGGGACACGGGGACAGCGGAGGCGGCTGCCGGTGCTGAGCTGCCCAGGACACCTGGCAGGGACAGTGCCAGCCCTGGGAGAGGGGCAGGGCTGGGCCCCCACGTGCCTTAGGGCGCGGCAGGGCCCCCCCAGCCCCGCCCTATTTATTTATACGCTGTAAATAGTCACTATTTATTGGGGGGGGGGCAGGGGTCCGGCAGCCCCCCCTGGCCCTGCCCCGTCCTGCGCCCTGCTGGCAGCAATAGCACCTTCCTCCTCCTCCTCCTCCTGCTGCTGCGGGGCCAGAGGAGGCTTTTCTCAGGGTGGGAGCGGGCACAGGTGCTGGGGAGGGACCCCCGGG
>WEKX01001581.1:6855-19486 GCA_013390025.1 Pitta sordida | reverse complement strand
CAGCAGAAAGTAATTAAAGTAATTTGCTTGCAAGGGGATGAGGCTTTCTGTACCATCAGTTGAGACAGAGGCGGTAACTCTTAGTGGAGGAAATAGTGCATCTGGAGTGATCCTGTCAGGTGTGCACTGAATATAGGTCACAGCAGGATACCTTGACAGAGGGAAAACAAGCCATTGCTGCCACCCTGCAAGGACTGCCCAGAAGAGCCTCAATCCCTCATCACTCTCTACAGGATCTGAGTTTCAGTGTCCAGAGAAAAGCTAGTGCTTTCAGGAAAGAGCCTTAGCAAATGCCAGGACCTCCTTTAATGTTACACAATGGTTTTTATCCAAGGGAAAAAAATTAACTTTTGCTATACAAGCAGCTAAGTTACTAGGACATAGTTATCTTGTGAAGTGCTTCACGGACAGCTCAGCTGGTAATCAAAGGGATTAGTGCCTTTACTGTCAAAGGAATGGAGATGCAGTATCAGCTGACATTTGACCATGCACAAATGGCATTTTCTTTTCTAAACTCAATCCTTCTGCAACCTCTGCTCCCGTTCCTTGTTCATTTGCCTTGCAATTACATATTTGAATTCAGTGACACTGAGCTTTGGGTACCTTTTGGGATGTCAGATATATACCTGACACGATGAGAACCAGTCCCATCTCTCAAGGAGGAGGGACACAAGTTATATGGGCATGTCCTTGCATGTGTGATAAAGGGTATGTTGAGAATTATGAATTTACAACTTGAAAGCAGAATTGATAAAATTATGACAGTGTAGCGCAGTTTAAAATGACTTGTTTCGAATAAAGGTGAAGTTTAGCTCTTGTAGGTGGAGGGGGATGTAAGCTTGTCTTTCTCTCCAAACTTGTTGAGATGGGTTCAGAGATTGCGGATAACACAGCCATTGACTCACAAATGGCCCCACCCGAAAGCCATCAGGCCTGGCTGGCTGTCTTTTTGTCTTTCAAATGGGATTTCCAACTACCAGACTCCTGGGCTGAGAGAGAAACCAGTTTATTTTCAGAGGGAAACATATTTGTCTGTCTAGGACAGTGGTGTGGACCTTAAATAAAGATAGCATAAACCCCTGTATTAAAGAGTATTCTACATCTGAANAGAAACCACTGTTAAGTGTATTTACTGAAATAGACTGAAGTAACCTTAAATAGTAAAAGAAAAGTTTTAACAAGTATTACAAAAATTGCTTTTAACGTTTCTTAAAAGCTGCATTGGTACACGTTGTGACCCTTTTTCTCTATTCTGTGTATTTTGTATTTTTTCATTCCAACTCTGTGTAGTATTTGTATGCATTCCTGTGTTACCTCTTCAAAGACCTCTTGTAAAATGAAGTGAGCATGTGCAGACATAACCAATCAGAAGTCACTTCGCCTCCTGGAATGCAACTCTGACCAATCCAACTGTATTCTATTCCTAAGGGATGACATTCACCAATCAAGATAGAACACTAGAGGTTAAAAAGGCCAAGCCAACCTCAGCCAAATTGAATTCTGGGCATTAGATGCCAGGCTCCCAGCGCTGTAAACCTTGCTGTACTGTCTCAATATTTTTGAAAATATTAATTTTAATATTTTCAACAAACCAATTAAATTTAATTGGCTCATGCCGTTTATAACACATGCCCAGGGCCAGTTAGTGCTAGGAACACTGCTGCCAAGGTCCAGTCCAGATCCAGAGCCAAGTACTTAACAGGATGGTCCAGGAAAAAAGATAGACTATTTGAGATAGTCACACACTGCTGTGGCTATTGAACATCTCTCAGGACTGACCCATGTTTGTAACCCTGCACTGTTCTAATTAAAAGCTTAGAGCAAGTGATATCAGTAAATGAAGTCCTTCATGATCTTCATTTCATACCTCTGTAGAAATAATTGGCCTCACCACAGTATTTAAATACTAAAGACATTGTAATGAGTGACTGATTTAATGTTATAATGAATAATCACATTGTTAGGAATGCATTTTCAAGAGAGAATATAAAAAGTGAAGGAATTATGCTGTCCAGATTTTCTATCTATATGAAATGCATGTTTACTTTCCTAGGAAACTGAATGTTTTATTGTAGAGATAGAAATATTGTTAAGTTGTTGTGCCCATTTCTGCTGTTTCTTCCATTTCGGACTCGATGATCCTTGTGGGTCCCTTCCAACTCAGAATATTCTGTGATTCTCTTTTCTTTGTCTCCACGTAGAACTTTCAGCAGCACAACTACTTCAGCATATATTATTGCAATTTTTTCTTACAGATAGTGGAGAGAAAAATCTCTTACCTATTATATCATAAAGGCTACTGTGGGGAAAAAAACATACAGGCATAATACAGACCTTAAATTTTGTGAACTTCTGTGCTTTATTCTGAGGTAAGTAAAGTCAGCAATATCAGTTACAGTATTAATTAAACACATCTTGAAAATAAGCTTAGATTAATTTGGTAGATATCTGTCTTGGCAAGTGAAAAGAGGATCCCAACCAGAACCGAAAAAATGGGGATTTTTTTTTTCTTTTGGTATCAGGGGAAATTTTGCTCAAAAAGTTACTTATAATCATTAGAGGTATTGAAAGTCAGTGTCATTTGAAAGAGGATGAACACAGTATGTTTTTTATGAGGAGTATATTTGTTGCAAAGCTTTTTGTAGTGTGATCTCAAAAACATCATGCAATAAAAGTAATATTTTGAACTGGAAACTTGTACCTCTATCTTTTGCAAAATCTTCTGATTGTAAATCAGTACACCCACACACTGCTGTTCAAGGCATTCTACATAAGAGCCATCCAGCAATATGAGCCATACTCCAGGACTGTATACTCTGTCCAGAGGGTAGCCTCCAGGAGCACTGAATGGCTACAATAAAGGGATATACTTTCGCAGGTACATCTGTGAAGACATCATAGCAGGTGAACAGTAGGTGTCTGCGAAAAAATTAGGCATTTAATGCAAGGAAGCAGACTGTGACAAGGATGACTTCTCCATCTGTCTTCCTTCGATTGATACTGTCACATTAAATGTTTTCTTGCCACTTGAAATCAATGGGAAGAACCCCAGGCCACTTCCCTTCCTGTATTTATGCCTCGCATTTTTCCGAACAAAACCTCTAGTTTCTGTGCTTATCATCTTCTGGATGACATGCAGAAGAGGTTTACTCAGAAGAAAACAGATATGTGTCCAGTCATGCAGTCTTTCATAGTCAATTGAACTGGAGAAGGAGGGCCATTGCTAACTCAAGCACTGACTTCCACTTCCTAAAGCTAGGTGAGGTACCTGGCAACTCTTATCACACAGAATCACAGAATATTATGAATTGGAAGGGACCCACAAGGATCATCTAGTCCAACTCACCACCTAACACCCGTACAGAGACCGAGAGCACATCCCAGAGCATAACACTAACCTAGATCCCTCGCAGCCTAGCAGGCCACTCCGAGCCGGAAGGGGCCCAGCGTCATCCAGCCCTACAACCCCCAGCTAGACCATGTCACTAAGCTCCTCGTCCAGTCTTCTCTTAAACACCTCCAGGGATGGTGACTCCACCACCTCCCTGGGCAGCCCATTCCAATATGCAATCACTCTCTCTGTGAAAAACCGCTTCCTAACATTAAGATTGAACCTCCCCTGGCGTAGCTTGAGGCTGTGCCCTCTCGTTCTGGTGTCGTCAGCCTGGAAGAAGAGGTCCACACCCATCTGGCTGCAACCTCCCCGCAGGTAGTTGTAAACAGCAATGAGGTCCCCTCTGAGCCTCCTCTTTTCCAGACTGAACAGTCCCAGTTCCTGTAGTCGCTCCTCATAGGGCCTGCCCTCCAGTCCCTTCACCATCCTCGTTGCCCTTCTCTGGACCCTCTCAAGCAGCTCAACATCCCTCTTAAACTGGGGAGCCCAGAACTGCACACAGTACTCAAGATGAGGTCTGACCAGCGCTGTGTACAGGGGAAGGACAACCTCCCTGGACCTACTGACCACACTGTTCCTGATGCAGGCCAGGATGCCATTGGCCTTCTTAGCCACCTGGGCACACTGCTGGCTCATATTGAGTTTCCTATCGATCAGTACACCTAAGTCTCTCTCCACTTCACTAGTCTCGAGCCACTCCTCCCCCAGCCGATAGCGGTGCATGGGGTTGTTATGGCCGAAGTGAAGAACCCGGCACTTAGTCTTGTTAAACCTCATACTGTTGGAGCCTGCCCATCTCTCCAGCCTGTCAAGGTCCCTCTCGAGGGCCTTCCTACCCTCCGGCAGTTCAACATTTGCCCCCAGCTTAGTATCATCTGCAAACTTGCTGATGATGGATTCAATTCCCTCGTCCATGTCATCGATAAAGATGTTGAACAGTACTGGGCCCAACACTGACCCCTGTGGGACTCCGCTGGTGACTGGCCGCCAGTCCGATGTTGCACCATTCACCACCACCCTCTGAGCTCGCCCTTCTAACCAGTTTGTAACCCAGCATAAAATGTTCCTTTCCAGCCCAAGCTTTACAAGTTTCTCCTGAAGCTTATTGTGGGAAACCGTGTCAAAGGCTTTGCTAAGGTCCAAGTACACAATGCAAGCTGAAAAGTTAAAGTCTTCTAGTATTTTTATTATTTCTATTGGGCTGGGAAAAAAACTAACCAGACAACATACAAAATAACACAGTGAATATTGAGAGAGAGCATTTCTTATTCATATTGTTTGCGGTGGTACCTACACAACAGCAGACACAGTGATCTTGGCTCTCAGGGCACTGGCAGTGCAGAAGATGCTGGTTCCCATGGAGACTGTCTGCATCTCAGCACAAAATGAGAGGAAGTCAGGAGGGATGAAGACAGAGGTAATGCAAAAGGCCAGAGTACCCTGCACACTTTGTTACCCCACTGCTGGGTGGTTATATCCTCTTTGTGGTCTCTCAGTCTTTTGTCTTTGAGAGTCTTTTTCATCTCTCAGCCAAGCCAAAGCAAAGCAAAGCAAAGCAAAGCAGGGTTTCACAGTCTTTTGCTCCCCACAACTGTTCTGGGTTTACCTGAGTGCATACTGTCTGAAAGGTGTGGTCACCTGGAGCTTTTTATGTTAAGTCTTGTTTTTCCTAGTTAGTATGAGCTTCATCAAAAAATACTCTCATTTACATACTAAATCTGAGGATAAATTTAATAACAATCCAAGACTCTGAAATTAGCTCAGCTGGTCAGAGCACAGGGCTAATAACACCAAGGTTGTGGGATTTGACCCTCATAGGGCCATTCACTTAAGAGTGAAACTGAATCCTTGTGGATCCGTCCCAACTCAGAATATTCTGTGATTTTATGTGTTAGTTCCAGGTGTCACCACAAGACGTAAGTGAGGGCATCAGTTAAACACAAATAAAGGACTGTTTAAGATTTTCCAGTTTCTTTGCTTTGATTGTCCATCTTTAATTCCTTAACTACATCTATTAAAATTAATTAAGTTTTTCAATTGTTTAAAATTCAGCAGTTTATGTGTCTCTCATATTTCCTCTCTTCATTTAAATTAGTATACAACAGATTGTGAAATAAATAATGATAACATTTAAAACAATCAAATCACAGAATCACATAATATTCTGAGTTGGAAGGTACCCACAGGGATCAATGAGTCCAACTTGATTCAAGTGAATGGCCCATACAGGGATTGAACCCATAACCTTGGTATTATTAGCACCATGCTTTAACCATCTGAGCTAATCTCAGGGTCATTATTTGCATTAAACATTTTGAAAGTAAGTTTTCCATACTGGAAATGTGATGGTCAAAAATTCTTCTACAAAGAACATTTATTTTGAATGGTTTTATTTTTAACAGTTGCTCAATTGACTTCTGGTGGCCTGAGGACATATTTTTATAGTAGAAGAAATCTAAACATTGTCAGTGTCAGGCTGTGTTAGTGGCCCACAGAAGAGTTCCCTAGAATATGCAGGTAGAAGCTTAACTGAGTCAAGTTTAGTTAGGAAAGTAAAGCTAGAAGAAATTGGGGTTGTTCAGCCTGGAGAAGAGGAGGCTCAGAGGTGACCTCACTGCTGTTTACAACTATCTGAGGGGAGGTTGCAGCCAAGTGAGTGTGAATCTCTTCTCCCAGGCTGATGACACCAGAACAAGAGGACATGACCTCAGGCTATTCCAGGGAGGTTTAGACTGGATGTTAGGAAGCGGTTTTTCACAGAGAGAGTGATCTCTCAGTGGAATGGTCTGCCCAGGGAGGTGGTGGAGTCACCATCCCTGGAGCTGTTTAAGAGAAAACTCAATGAGGAGCTTAGTGACATGGTCTAACAGGTGGGAGGCTTGGATGGGTGGAGTGTGGTGCCCATGGTTCCACGCTTGTGGGCCTGATTCCTGGGTGGGCGTTCACTTGTGAGTTGGACTAGATGATCCTGTGGGTTCCTTCCAACTCAGAATAACCTGTGAAATGATGTAGCTTAGGTTACTGGACCGAGGCAGAAGCAGAATCTTTGTGCAAGGAATTATCTGCCTGAAAAGTCTTTAGTGAAGGAGATTCTGCACCCTCAGTAGCTAGTGTCTGACAATTTTAATGCACTTGTAGAATCATAGGATGGCTTGGTTTGGAAGGCACCTTTGAGATCAGCTAGTTCCAATCCTCTCGCCATGGGCATGGAACCTTCCAGTAGACGAGGTTGCTCTGAGACTCATGCCTCCAGGGATGAGGAGTCCACAACCTCTCTGGGCAACTTCCTCCACTGTTGTCACCACCCTCACATTAAAGAATTTCTTTCCAGTTCTAATCTAAACCTGTCCTCCTTCAGCTTAAAGCCATTATCCCTTGACATGTCACTACCTGCCCTCATGAAAAGTCCTTGTCCAGCCTTCTTGTAAGCCCTTTATTATTAGGAGTTTTCTATATGCTGTTGAACATCAAGGCAGAAAACCTGCTTGTAATTAGCTCTAATAGCACCAACAGAATTTTTTTAATTGGTCACTGAAGATCGCTCATGAGAAGAAATCTGACTTAAACCCGTTATAATTTTTATTGTTCTTCTCAGTATGTGGCGTTTTGTTTTTTGCCCTTAAAGGGAAACTTCACAAATGTTGTTTCAAAGAATGAGCTGCAGTGGAATATTTGTCTTTAAACATCGGCATTGCTAGAACAGGTGCCTCAAAAACTTGTTGCAGGGAAGGTGAATCCTGTGGAAATCTGAATAGTTACTGAAAAGTATTTTGGCTAAGTAGGAAGAGTGTGGTATCTACACTTTTGATGACACAATCAAAATGGGGACAACAATCATGGCACAGAATGGTAAGAGAAATGAGATATTCTGAGAGCAGAAGACAAATATTAAGACAAGCTGGGATAGGGGTGGGGGACAAAAACCAAAACCAAACAGCAAACGACCCACACAATTTCTTTAGGCCTCATCAATGATGGGGCCGTGAAGAAGATAGTCAAAAAGTCTACAGGAGGAGAAGCACTTTTTTGGTATACTGCCTTGCAATTCAATATGCAGCACCTTGAAGGTTGGACCTACTTTATCATAGCGACTCTCTGTTGGAAGGACAGAATTAAAATAGCCTGACACAAGCATATTTTTAAAAAATGGATCTGAATAAAAATGAGAGAATGTCTCAAAAGATTACCAATAATAGTCAAAAGAAGAAAAACAATTGAAGAAACCTTTAAGAATGTTTAATGCAACACAAATGGTGATTCAGAACCCATATACACTCTTAGAATTAGGATTTAAAAAAGACCAAACATTTGCAGAAAACCAACTCATATGACAAACTGAAGATGCAAGTTGTTAAAAAGCAACCTTCAAAAAGCACGAGTAGTTACAAGAGGTTATGAATTCCCTATACAAGAGATACAATGTTACGAGTCAGGAAAGATTTCCAGAAATAATTTGCTAAATGACTACAAAAAGTAACAAAACTTTTAAAAGGTCTACAGAAGAATGTCTCCCAGAGTCATGGAGGCCAGTAGAATATCTGGAGTGTTAAGTGGAGCTGAAGAATTTTGCACAGAAAATAGTCATTGGCGTTTCATAACATTCCTAACTAAGCTAGAGGAAGTGGGACTTGTAATTTTCCAGGAGTTCACCTTCCTTAACTTAGCATCAACTTAAATAAATACTTTTGATGCTATGGAAATTCAGAATCTTTTTGCCTTACTATGATTACAATGATCTAATCTTTTTACAAATGGCCATTGCGTTTCAAGGTTGTTATTTCAAAACGCATCATCACAATAACGTATCTGAGTGCTGGAGATACTAAGGGTCTATAACTTCCCAGGAACCTCACAGGATTAGTTCAATGGGAATTATAGAACAGAATTTAAATTTCTTTTCACTGTTTTCAACCACCTAGATGTAAACAAGGAGGTACATGTGTGCACATAGGCACTCATGCTTCTCCTTACAGTTCCTTTCACTTCATTCCCAAGACCTAATGGAAACTACAGTTGTATAAAGCTATTCAAACGAGCTGTTGTCTCAAAACTTTATTTGTGCATCCTACATTGTTTATTCAGTTAGTTACAGGATAACATATCTTTAATTTCTCTTTTTCTAAGCATCTAGTAAGTAATACCAGCAGTCAAAAAAAAGTATGTCTGTTGTAATAGAATTTAAGGGTCAATAAAAACAAAAATAGCAATACCTCTCCTTGAAAAAGGTAGCTAATTACAGTTCAAGAACAAGACTGTAGAATAAGCAACTGCTACATTAACACTCTCATTTCACATCTACCGCACAGAGTCTTTATGCAGCTGAGCAAGAGTGCTTCAGACTAAATTGGTTGGCATTTATTGGCAAGGACATTGCTTTAATTCCAGCTTCCTCTCTAGAGATGCTTCTAACCCCTGCTATTCTGTTTTCCCTACCTTCATTCTATTTCCTTCTGTAAGTTTACAATATGTGATAAAGTTCCTTAGTCTTGTATTCTTTAGGATTGTTATCTGATCTTAACTTTGATGAGCTAAAACAAACAGATGTGATCCTCAAAACACAGGCAGGAGGCAGAAATTTCTTCTAAAAAGCAGCAGGACTACATTTTAGCTCTCAGGAAGGACTGTCTACTCACTGTCAAAAGTAAAATAAGTCACATTGAGAGATCATTGTCCCTGCTCTTTTTTCCAAATACTGCTGTAACACCAAAACCTGAAGACCACAGGCCGTGGAACCTCTCTGGTCTATCTTATGTCAACCATTCCTCTCCCAGTCTATTTCGGCCAGCTTGGGAGTTCACCTGTGTGAGAACACATCTTAACAGCAGGTTGGTTTCATTCAGAGATGAACTGTCTGGAGATTGCACGTGCCAAAACATCGAGGTATCGAACCAGGGTGAGGAGACACTTATCTAATCTGTTTGCCAAGTGGCACAAAATTTTGCAATACTAATGCACACACACTAATGCACACATATATCCTCAAATTATGAAATCGTATTTAAATGTAACTGTCACCCCCAAATAATCACCTTTGTTTTTCTCTTAGCTTCTAAGTTATAGATTTTTTATATAGTTACAGAAGATAAAAACTTGTTTATGCAAGTCATAAATGCAAACTGAGACTCTTATGTAATTACAGGTCTCCAAACAATATGCATAGAGGAGCTGGCAAGGCCATGGTGGATAATCATTTTTGAGACAGAGGAGCCTTTGAAACAAGCAGAGAATCTCATTACCCAGATGCATAAATACATGGTTCTGTCACATCTTGAACCGTTGTGTGCAATTCTCATCCTCCCATCTCAGAAAATAAAAAGTTTAACCGGAAAAGACTGAGAGCAGTGTGACAGGCATATTCAAAACTATACTATTCAAAATAGTACATTCAAAATATTCAAAAACCTGAACTATTTTTGAAAATATGGGATGGTTACTAAGTAAACATTAGCTTAGCAAAGACAGGTTTTGGAGTGAGGAGGAGGGAGAAGCGTCACAGTAAAAATAAATGCACAGAGAGTTACGTTGGGAATGACTGCTCACAGTCTGTGCCAAAGCAAAAACTACAGGATAATAGAAGTAAGCAGGTGGCAGACTCAGAGCAAATGAAGGAAATTGATTTTTTGCATTGTGTAGGTAAACTACAGTATTTTTCAGATTCAAAGCACCTAGGTGAGTTCAAAAAATGGCTGAAAAATAACAACCGAAAACCAAAAAAACCCCCAAATACCAGGGCCATTAATTAGAAAGACACTGCCTCAGACTCAAGGAGTCCCTGGGACTGGAAAAATATTCTAAGGAAACATCATTATATGCATTTTTTACCTTTTTCTCTTCTCCAAGCATCTGTCTCTGTCTGCTTGGTGGAAGGGAAAATGGACACATCCATCCCATGCTCTGAATCCAGTATCTTTAATTTGTGTTTCAGAACTGCTAATAATCATGAAAATTAGAAATAATCAAAATGCCCCTCAAGATTTTTTCCTCTGCATAATAACTCCAGAAAATATGATGTAGTTTCTGATTTAATTTTCTCCCATTGTTTCTGTAAAAATGACAATATTACCTCCTGTGTTCTGAATCTTTTTCTCCCCACAAATCTCTAAGCATTGCTAGGGGACCTTTAGGTGATAGAGCATACTCAAGTGTAAAGTAGTATATGCAAGATGTAAAGCTGCTTTACAGTATTCCATCATTAAGCCTTTGCACCTATGTTAGTGCATTTCACACAGAAGAATTTTTTTCACAGAATATTCTGAGTTGGAAGGGACACACAAGGACCATTGAGTCCAACTCTCAAACAGCACCACTGCCTCCCTGGCAGGAATCGAACCCACGGTCTCTTGCATGAGAGGTGGGCACACTCATCACTGTACTAAAGTGGATTCTTACTGGAGTTTTGGAGAATTCCTCATTTGCAAGGGCATTGCTAATTCCAGCAGGAACTTTACTTGTGCTCACTTCAAGCTGTGCCCTGGGTCCAATATGAATCCCAAACTAACTCACACAGTGTGAGCACTGTTCACCCCTTCCTGCCTCTGGATGGGAATCTCACCTCTGCCTTGGACCAAATGATTTCATGAACTGAACAGTTTCTCCCACAGAGCTGGGAGGCAAGCTACCCTTCTACAGTCTGGTCCAGGCACCAAGCTTTTGGTTTTGGTTGTGTAAGGTGAATGAGACCAGAGCCTGCCTTGAACTTGCAGGGACTTTGGGAAGGGTGCCCAGGGACCCAGCCATGGATACCCTTGGGACACCCGTCCACAGCAGGTCGGGCAGCCACCACCGGAGGCTTGGGCCGGCGCCAGCGAGGAGCCAGCTTCCAGATCCCACCTTGAATTGCAGGGACTTCGGGGAGGGTGCCCAGGANCTTTAGAGACTCTTGGGAGCCACAGCATCCACGTGCACCTCACATGCCCCAACACAAGGTAGAAGAAAGAAACCTCGAGGATGAGGGGGAGTGGGAGCAGGTGTCCCCACATGGATGTAAGGCATCTCTCTCCTGTACACCACCAGCCTTTCAGATGCCACCCTATGAGTTGCCCCTACAGAACAGGTTTGGGATTCTGGATTTTTGGGATCAGGAGGATGACACGGAAGGAGGCAGCCCACCCAGTAAATCTCTAGGAACTACCTCTTCCACTAAGCAAATCAGAACCTCCAGTGTCAAAAAGAAAAGGAGGGTAGAGTCCCCGAAGGTTGTCGGGGATTCCCTGATTCCCTTCTGAGGGGAACAGAAGGGCCTACCTGTTGACTGGACCCATCCCACAGGGAGGACTGCTGCCTCCTTGGGGCCCGGGTATGGGATATTGTTGAGAGGTTGCCAAAACTAATTCAACCTTCAGATTATTCTCCCATGCTGATTGTCCAGGCTGGTAGTGATGAGATCAACAAGACGGGATCTAGGCAAATTAGGGAGGAGTTTAAGGAACCTGGTTAATTGATCAGTTGGACAGGTACACAGGCAGTCTTTTGCTCTGTGCCTGTAATGGCAGGATTAGACCTTGAAAAGAATAGGAGAATTCTTGTTCCTAACAAATGGCTTAAGGGCTGGTGCCACCAGAAAAATATTGGGTTCTATGATCATGGGGTGTCTTTCACCAATCCAGGGCTGACAGACCCTGGAGGGCAGAATTTACCAAAGAGAACAAAAGGGTTTTGCCTGAGGGCTGGTAAGACTCATTGACAGGGCTTTAAACTAGGTTTGAAAGGGGTAGGGGATCCGGCAGTCACTCAACAGGACACTGAAACTGGTAAAAATGAGACAAAAACATATTCAATAGCACAGCTGAAGTGCATGTACACCAATGCATGCAGCCTGGGTAACAAACAGGACAAACTGGAGGTTATAGTGTATCAGGAGTGATATGATATAGTTGCCATTACGGAAACATGGTGGGATGATGCGCACGATTGGAGAGCTACATTGGCAGGCTACACACTCTTCAGAAGAGACAGGAGAGCACATAGAGGTGGGGGGTGGCCCTATATGTTAAAGCAACCTTTGATAAAATAGAACTTGACATCAAGGATGATCAAGTAGAGAGCCTATGGGTCAAGGTAAGAGGGATTCCCAATAGAGCTGAAATTCTGCTCAGAGTATGTTACAGATTGCCAGATCACGAGGAAGAGGCAGACAGAGGATGTACAGGCTTTGGAAAAAGGGGGAGGTAAGTCAGGGTGAGTTTAAGGAAGTTGTCAAGTCATGAGGGAGAAAAACTAGAGAGGCAAAGGCCCAGA
>WEKX01001580.1:30709-53957 GCA_013390025.1 Pitta sordida | reverse complement strand
GTAAGACTTACTACAAGTCCCTCTCCAGCTCTCTTGTGGGCCATATTTAGGTACTGAAAGGCTGCTTTAAGGTCTCCCCAGAACCTTCTGTTCCCCAGCCTGAATGACCCCAACTCTTTCAGCCTGTCTTCATGGGAGAGGGGTTCCAGCTATCATGGTGTATTTCAGTATAGCATGTAAGATAAAGAAATAAGCATGCATTGCATGTCCACAAAATAGATTCGTAGAAAGTTCTTATGAACCTTATCTTCAAAAATAATTCTGTTAATCCCTCTTCATCCATAAATTTAAAAATACATGCAAAAGATAAAAAAAGGGGGGAAAAAAGTATCTGGATAAAACAGAAGTGAAAGGCTTTCTTGTAGGCTGTTACAGCTCTTTTGGAACTCATTTTTCTCACAGGAACACAGCCAAAGGAGATTGGAAACGTAACAGCTCTCTTTCAAACTAAGTGAAACTGTTTAAGTAGTTTCAGGGCAAGAACCCTGAAAAAGACAAAATAGAAAATGATATGGAAAAAAATATTCATACAAGTATGACATATTTTATTAGTTAGAAAGCTAAAAAAATACAAAATCTCACTGATATGCATGAAAAAAATCTGTGAATGATTTCTGGAAGATTTGCTGGTTTTGAAATGCAGTCCGTGGTATTCTGCCCTCCTTGACGAGGTTGTAGCTTCATTGACCTAAAACCATTCCCTTGTGCATCACTCCTCCAAGGAACTGGAATCAAATTAAGCAATTTATGTAATAGATCAAGATTTGGAAGACAGTAAGTGAGCGAATAAACTTACTCTGCATCCAAGTCTCTGCTGAGCTTTGAGCCACGTGTACTGCAGATCACACTTGTCATTTGATTCCAATAGGCAGGGACACTGTCAGCCATGGGCCTTGTATACTCATCACGATCAAAGTACCCTCTCTGTCTACTAATAATGTTTGACAGAGAAGCTATACCTTAATCCTGAAAATACCAGCTGTGGCAGCAGATATGAAGCCAGTTTTGACCAACATACAATGCCCACAGATAGAGCATAAGGAAGTAAGATAAAGGGATGTTTAAAACTTACAGTGTCCACCCCAATGACACATCCATAATTCATCTTCCATATACCCATTGCCATCAACTGCTAAAAACTGAAGGAAGGCTTTGGTGTGCTGTACGGCAATATTAAGATTATTTGGCATATAGGTTTCAAACAGTGGATACAAAGACTTCAGAGAGAAGAAAGACTGACTAGAACAAGAAGACAACCATGGGATTGAATCACTCTAAATCATGTGTATTTTTAAATACACAGTAAAAAGGATTGCAAGCAGTATTACAAGATATAGACATAAGTGACTGAAATTATAAAATAATCTTTTGACACTCAACTTACAAAATCTCAAATCTAAGGACTTTTAAATGGTTGATGACATTAAATGAAATAATACTTTTGGAAAATCTGTGTTTTTAAGAAAATGTTGCAGGGTAAAAGTTAAAGAAAACCAGTTACCTTCCTTTTTTAATTACTCCAGAGTTCAAGAATTCATTACAAGAAAATCTTTTACTGCATTTTCAATCACTATGCAGCATAAACCAAACAATTTTAAAATCACTTTTTAACAATATGTACTTTACAAGAAGAAAATCAGAATATGCATTTACAGCATATTTTCAAATCCTAAAACTTGCAGATTCCACAAGAATTATAAAATAAAAGAGAAACATAGGACAAAAAAATATATTTAATTGTTGTGCAGAAATACCCTGGTGACAAATTAACTTACCTAGGGTTTTACATGCAAAAAGAGCCATGGAACTCTGCAGCCTGTCCGGTCGGACAGCCTGGACCACAAGTACCTTAAAATAAAATACATTCAGGGGAGATGAGGCTATAAAAGTATATAGTGACATTTTTAAATGCAAGACCCTTCTAAGAAGGCTGGATTCTTTAAACTTATTTTAAGAACAAAGTTATTTTCCCTGAATATATAGAGATATCTGATCACTCCTTTCCAAGGTAATCTACTGCAATTGTTCTCTTGGGAGTAGCTCGTTCTATTAATAGAACCAGAAGATAGGTCTATACCTAATTTCTATTTGTAAGCTACGACCTTTTCTACAATGTCTTAGAAAGAATATAGCTATGTGGGCAGCTAGAAAAACAGAAAGTAAACTTAGCTTTATCCTAGTAATCTAAATTCTATGCAAGTATACAGGCAGTAATGTCCTAACAGGAATAGTAATGTTTCGGAGTTTAAGGCAAACTAATTTATGAATGGTGTATCAATCTAACCATGTAGTTTCAGTATATTTCAACAACAGAAACGCTCTTTATACTCTCTGTAAAAGGAGCTAGATATGCAGATCATTCCAGATTTATTTTCCTACAAATGCAGATTTTTTTGGACAACATATTGCACATATAAGAAGTGCTCTTCTGCATTTCATAGAAATAAATATGACTCAGACAAATTCCTTTCCAAAATGGTTTATTCCTAAAGTCCATGCACGCTATTTTAGAAATTTTCCTCCTCCACTAAAAATTCAAATAGAGAGCTGCTAACAGCCAATCAGCATGAAACTACATGAAACTATCCCATCCTTTCTTTGAAATGGATCTTCATATTTTTATGTGAAATGATTTCAAATTACAAATCACAGCATCATTTGAAAGTAAGTAACAACATTCTTTCTTCCATAAACACAAAGGAGATTATATTTTTCTCTTTCCGTGGAAAAGGACCCATGGCTGCAGGAACTTTTCTCTCCTATATATTTTGTGAGTTCTTTATCAGGCTTCAATGAAAGTAGTCATGAAATATGACTTATCCAAAAAAGTAGAGGTTGCTATTGTGTTTTGTGGTTTTCAGCCAGATGTGCGAGTTTGCACACTTAATGATGAACTAAATTAAGGATACTAAACGAGCTGACATCCACCAGTAACAAAGCAACCATGAAAGCATTTGAATAGGAAGTCATGAAATTAATTCTGTGAATATGTATTACTAAAAAACTTGTCACTTTACAGGGTATACTCAGTTCCAGCCAATACACTAGCACAAAAAATTATTCGGGTAACAGAGAACTAAATATTCTTTATAGTAAAACATCACATAACCCTTAGACTAAAAAAGTTAGTTAAACTGGAAGACAGTGTAGCTACTGTCACTGCTTATAATTCAACCAGGCCTGGATGTTAAATTTACCTTTAATGCTGAATTCATTATTAATATAACAAATTAAAATATTACCTGCTGAAATAAGGAAATTCTTTTTACAATAGCAGATGGAAAGTCCTGTTCACATACAGAGCTCTGAGAAAAAGTTCGCCACAGACTTTCATCTTCAAAACAAAGTGTCTGATAGAGACCCGGAAGAGAAATCTACAAAACAAATAAAGCATATTTAACTATAAATAAGAATAGCCATTTGGACAATGTATATTTTAATTAATTTCCAAATACCAATCTGACCACTTCTGCATATCACAAAATTCATGGAATTTTATCTATGGAATTAAAGAAGAGTAGCTTCTAAAATTAACCATTTGTTTACCTATTCTCTGGCAATGCTAAATCTGTATTTGCACTATATTTTTGGTTTAAAACGTTAAGGTTCTTTGGTTTTAAATTTTGGGCTCTATCTTTAAGTCCTTTCCTTTAATCATGATCAGGTTCTTTTTCAATTGGTCCATGCTACTGATTCATTGAGTTACTTATTTTCTGTTTGGTTGGTTTTTTAAACCCCTAACAATCATGCCTGCCGCACCATTATTGTGATTATTCTTGATACCTGGCTGAGGAGAAATTAAATAATGAACTCTAGGATTAACAACAAAAGTCCTTGCCAAAATCCAGTCAACATTTTCCTGCTTGTTGCTGAGCTATATGCAGGAGAAGAGCCTAAGACAGAGCGTCAAGGACTAGTATTTTCTTTAGTTTCCTTCAGGATCAGAGGACTTCTGACTGCAGTAGAAGGATGTAGTGCAAGAAAGTGGTTTTGTTTTTGTGTGACATTACTCAAACACCTGCAAAGATGTACAGGAAAATTGGTTGAGGAAAAAAATAGTTTCTCAATTAACAGTTTATGGCTTTTATACAATATGAAGCAGTCTTGTGAAAGTCATTACAAAAGTGAAATCCACAAATGAAATATTCTTTGCAATTTTTCCTCTATATATTTTTCTATCTATAAAAATTGTCGTACTCTGGGTGGACTTACAGCATTTTTTAATCTCAGTAAGATGACATGCACTGATATTCCTTGTTAGGTGAGGTAGAAATGAACATGAAAAAGACTCAAAAAAATTAAATTGAAATAATCTTTTTTCAACTGTGTATACAGTTGTCTCTTGATTATTGCGAGATTGTGGGTCTTCTCCCCCTCCCATAAAGCCCTAGCTCCACAAAGCTCATTAATACGCAAATTAGCCCCACCCACCACACTGCCCCCTCAGCCCCGGCACGCTCTGGCGCTCTTTCGGCACCGCCACGCTGTGTGTCAGGGTTTGCGTCAGTGGTTCTCGGTGCCTGCGGCCACCTCATGCCAGGAAAAACCCCTTTTCTACTCAGCCAGGGATGCTGGCGCTGGGAGGTGCCCACGCTGCTGTCCTGGCATCTCTCTGGGTGGGTAGACCTGGTCTCACCGTTCTCAGAGTGGACATGGTCTGGTCTTGAAGTGTGTAAATCTTATATAACTGTGTAAACCATTCCTCAGGAAAATGCAGGGGGACCAGCACACCCCTAGGACTCCACAAACACATGTTTAAATGTGGCTCACCCTGTATTCAGACCCCCCGCTGGCCAGGCCCCCCTGCTCAGGTGGAAGCGAGGGTGAGCAGCTGTCTGCGCCTGGCCAGGTCCTGCAACAGCCCATTACCATGGGAACGGCACTGGCACAGTCTGTGGCCAAGCAGGCACTCCGAGGGTCCCACCTAAAATACCCAGAGAACACCTGGGGTGGCCGTGGCCACTACACAGCTGTCAGCAGCAGCGGTAATATGGGTTTAAACCTGACAACCAGTACGAGCCTGGCCCCTGCATGGTGGCCACAGCTCCCTTCCCCAGTGGACACAGCTGACATCCCCAGCGCAGGGGAGATATATAATGCCCAACTCAACAGCCAGCACAGAAATCAAGCCTAACTTTCTAGCAAGAAGCCAGCATTGTGCTTGTGAATGGTCATCTCACCTTGTTTCGCTTGTGAGTGGGGTAGCCACTGGCAGCCACCTACCACCTGTTTCCATGGAAACAATGCAATGCCAAGGCCATACCCGGGACACCAGTCCAGCCATCCCACTGCCGGGACTTGGGGGGCAAACATTGCGCTGCGGCCAGCAGGAGCAGAGTGCCTCACAGTAAAAAGAAACACTTGCGGTATCCAACCCTCACCCCACCGCTACACCCCAGCCCCCAGGATGGGTGGTGCTGGTAGTGGCCAGTACAATCAACACATAGCAGATCATGCAGTACTGGAATTTTGGTACCTGATTTGGCACTCAGGAGGCAGTGCCTGGGCAGGCTGTGTGCACAGCCACTGCTGCTCACAGCACAGATGGCAGCACCACCCCCTCCCAATGGGAGGGGGCTAAAGCCCCTCTGGCCCTGCTGTTTCTCGGGCAGTGGTGCCTGGGCAGGTTGTGCGTGCAGCCACTGATCATGGCGCAGATGGCAGCACCAGCACGAGCTGCAAGTCTGGTGCAATGCAGGTGGGTAGAATAGTGCACCAGTGGTCCGTGCGGCGACCATGGGTGAGGCTAATCTGCATATTCATGATTGCCTATCTTTGCATATCCATGAGTGCAGTCGTGAATGCACTGCAAAACAGACTTCTGTTATCACGGAGAAATCACCCCACGAAAAGGTGATCCCGTGAGAGAGGAACTATGAAGTGAGGGTTAATCGTATATTTAGCTCTCGTTTCTGAAAGATAGGACAGATCATTGAAAATAGAAAAAATATTTCCATCTGACAAATACATATTTGAGTACTCAAGTCCAAACTGCTGTTTGTAAAAAACAAAGTCCTTTAAATTTAAATTCAACCAACCACATGACGCATACCTTCAAAGATGCTACTGCCCAGGCTCGGTCCTGCTCTATCCAAGAGGGAATCTGGTCACGAACAGTTCTTTGTGAATCCTTATTGAAGAAAGTTACATTACATATGTAAGTTACACAAATCTTTGTGAAACATTATACTCAGTAATAAGATCGTGACATGCATGTTTTTAATATAAATAGCATTCACAACAGCAATCATTTTGTGGTCTTTTGCTAATTTAGCAAAACAAAAGCGATCAAATATTTAAATATGAGACATACTGTTCACATTAATATTTGCTTATGTACTTAAACCTGAAAATACTTGATCATTTAGAGCATCCTTATGACACACTTAATTCTAAGTAGTTTTTCATTGAAAACAAGTGACACAAATGATTGTCTATCTGCATATGCACTCTGAGCAACTGACTTTACAAAACAACCCCATTGCACAGATTTGCANCATCTTACTACTGAACTTTTTTTTTCTTCTCTCCCAAGTATGTTATTCGGCAGAGACGCCTGCCTTTATCTCTAACCTTGAAGGCCATGGCAGCACGGAAAGCTCAGGCCAGAGCTGAGCTGTTAACCCCCTCGCTACCAGAGCAGCAGAAAAAACCCCCCTAAACCATAACAGTTACACAAATCTTTGTGAAACATTATACTCAGTAATAAGATCGTGACATGCATGTTTTTAATATAAATAGCATTCACAACAGCAATCATTTTGTGGTCTTTTGCTAATTTAGCAAAACAAAAGCGATCAAATATTTAAATATGAGACATACTGTTCACATTAATATTTGCTTATGTACTTAAACCTGAAAATACTTGATCATTTAGAGCATCCTTATGACACACTTAATTCTAAGTAGTTTTTCATTGAAAACAAGTGACACAAATGATTGTCTATCTGCATATGCACTCTGAGCAACTGACTTTACAAAACAACCCCATTGCACAGATTTGCAGTCATGAAGATGGTTCTTCAGGCAAAGGGCAATTTTGGGGTCATTTACTCGGCGAAACACCACTTCTGAAAATCTCCATACTGATAAAGTTTGGCCACATCTCTATTTTTCTGCCTTTTAAATGTTTGGAATGGAGAAAATTCTAAGGATGAACAAGACAGTTTAAGCTCCAGTGGAATCTCTATATTCACTCCATAAATTCTTATTAAAAAATCTTACAGTACTCATTAACCAGCCTGACAGTCTCTGTATGGAAATGCATTTGGATCTCTTAACCACAGAGCAACTCCACGAGTAACGTTAAACGTTCAGTAGGAAAAACCAGAAGCTGTCTTGTAAAAGGATATCTTGGCAATGAGTAATGATGTCTGAGAAAGAACAGAACTAGAAAAATCCAAAGCAATTGTAGGAATAAACTTGAAATGAGTCTGCAATATACATTTCAGTTAGAATTGGGATGAAAGACATATATGCACAGTCTTTCCAAAATCTGTGGGTCCTGCGTTAGGTGGGTAGAGGCAAGACTAGCATCAAATCCTATCATACAGGCACATTTCACCTAGTTTGAAAATGATCTAGGCAAGAAAATACTTGATAATCACCCAATTCACTGACATTTAATTGAATTACAAAGACCCCAAGGAAATGAAGGGAGACTTCTGCAGTCACATTGAAATGCAAAACCTGTAGTAGATTCATCTAATGGCTAAAGAAACTGGACTTTAAGGATCTTTTTAGCAACAAGTTGCCTGAGGAAATCTGAGTAACACATTGTATTTGAAGTGACTTGCCACTTCTGTCAGCATGCATGCAAACACAGTTGGTGTCATGACTGTTTAAAACCAAGATACTCACACTGGTCATTGTCTTCTACCACTCAACGTATAAGCTACTCTGATAGGTGTTTAAACAAGGCTACAGGAGTGATTGTGAAAGATGAAAACTGCAGCTGAGCCTGATGGAACAAGCTAGCCTGACCATGAACGAAGGAAAAGAGAAGAAAAGCAAAACAGGAGGCAAAGACAGAGCTCAAAATTCCTGATTGTGCACATGTTTCCTAAAAAGCATCTTTCAAAACCTTTGCCAAAACACTTGGCTAAAAGAAGGGCTATACTGGGCATGATTATGGAAAGTTTAGCTTTTTTCTCTACCCTTTTCTACTGGAATGCTATGTTGAAAGAATACAGATTCAACAGAATTTAGAGATACTTAGTAAACTACAGCATGCTTGGTCAGGCATGCAAAGAAAGCTTCTTAAGCTTGGTCAGTAACCTAGGAAAACATACAAATACATCTCCAGATACAGAACTCTTGAGACTAAAGAAAAAAGCAAGTCAAAGTTAGCAAAGTGCAATGACTATTCCATACAAAAAGTATAACTCATATATGACTCCATGAGAAAGAGGGATTCAGAAACACTGATTTTAATTATAGAAAAGGATTGAAAATCTCTTCAGATATACAGTTAGAAATTGTAATCCTGATAATAGAAAAGAAAAGAAAGAAAAGCAAAACAGGCAAAAAGTTATACAAATTAGAAAATTAGCTGCCGTGTTCAAAAAGCTTTTTAAAAATTTATATTTTTATATTCCTATGTGAGATGTTATTTCTGCATTTAATGTATGAATACAATTAATTCAAAATACAGTAAAAACACAACTTTAACTTTTCAGGACTAAAGTAAATGTTCCTTATTTCAAAATAGGTAAATAAATGTAGCTTACTGATTTTCTTATGGTATCTCCAATGATCACACCTGTAAAAGTCTCCCATTCCTAGGGGGAATAAATGATAACTCAGGTAAGTCAAAAGACTTCTTTAAAAACAAAGATTAATATGCAAAAGTATGTAGGTAGAGCAGGATGATGAGCAAATTAAATTCTAGATTCTGAAAGAGTTCTAGGACATTTTTAAAATGCTAGGTACTACAACCAGGATGCAATTCCTTTTGCAGATTCCAAGCAAAGTGACTGCAGTGCTTTATAAGAAAATGAAACAGATGGGGAGTCCTGTATTTTCTAAGCACCCACAGCTCCCACACAGATTGCCTAACTATAGACTATCAAAAAGCAAAAAATGTGCCTGGCTAGGACATACTGCCTGATAGGGTATCAGCAGCACACATAAAACAGGTAACTACAAAAACCATGTTTCACCAGTGTTTCATGTTACTGTACCCAGCAGACGCCGATTTTAGAACTGAGGAATACTTGATATAATAGAATGGCATTACAAATACATTAGTTGCATTAAAATGAGAAATGAATTTATGTACTACTAAACCTTTTCAATACTTTAATATACCAATATGTATCCAGGAAGACAGATTTTAATAAAGACAGATTACATAAGCATTTAAAAACAAATTACATAATGCTGTATTTGAAGGTGGCAAGAAATATAAATTCTAAAAATTCTTCACAAGTATTGAAATTTTATATAACCATTATGTAAAATTTTACGTACAAACCACAGCATCATTTTTTGCACTCCTCTATCTAGTTGAATCTTGAAACAGTTCTCTCCATTACAAACTGATGCTTGTCTCCCAGTTATAAAGGAAATGCTTGTGTACAGAAAAATACATGAAGTACTTCTTGGTTTTAACATCAAAAAAAGAAGATCAAAAAATGAAGAAAAGCAAAAGTATAATCTGTAGAGTCACACAACCTACCTCAGAAAAATCTATACATATTGATTAAGAAAAAGAATGTCTCTACTAAGAACCAAGGCATTCTATAATACACTGTTTTAGTTGTACAAAAAATTTCTCATCACTATACAAAAAATTCATAAGTGCAGAAGGTTGAACTCTTTTGGGACAGGGACTTAGAATACTAAATTCTCTAGCAGCATAGTAAGTAAATTCTAGTCTCATCACCTTAAAAGCTTTCAAAGAAATAGCTTTAAAAGAAAAACAACTTCAGCTTAATTTTCCTCACAAAATATTTTGCACAAGAACTTTTGACTTAATAATTTAATTAAAATAACTTCTACCTTTCAGAGAAGTAAGAAAATTATTGATATTATTTGCCTGGTTTCACTCTCAAGTGCATTATATATAACCCAGGTTAAGCTAAGAGCTCTAATAGGTGATGGAAATGCATGCTAAACAATAGAAATCAACACATAAGGCTGCGCTTACAAACACTTAAGAATCCAGCCTTTAATTTAGTCAGAAAGCTATGTGCAAACTGCTGCCTTCACAACTATAGAAACTAAAGAAAGATAAAGCAAGATACTTTTGGAAGCTCAAAAGAAATAATAAAGATGAAATAGGGAACTTCTAATAATGAAGAGTAGCCAGGGTATGCTTCTACCACAAGATTAATTGGAATTATTTTTATCAGGCCTCATCATTGCTGAAAGACAGGAATTTTACTTTGTCAACACATATTTCTGCAATAAAATTACACTGCATTTATTACATTGAGAGGTTTCAACTCACCTTTAAACCTTGTACCTTAAGCTCACATCCTCCATACAATCAAGTTCCATTACTTCCTCCAAATTTATTAACAGATTTTTACCTTTTTCCCCTGCAAAGGACACTCCTCTAGTGAACTGACATTTACTACCATTTGATATTCCTTTGATCTCCAGCTTCTTCCAGTACAGAAAGCCATAGTCACTCCATCCTATGTAGGTATTTTAGATAATTACATGTGTCTTGACTCAGGCTAATCAGACACATGTAAATAATTGTATTAAGCAAATTAAGCATATTGTTTCACTGCGGGCAGACTTCACAGGCATAATTCAACTACGCTACAGACAACTATTAGTAAGTCTTACACTTAATGACAAAAACTTTTTATCTACTTATTCTTCATGTGTTTATGTAAATACTTGAAGATTTTCTCCTCCAGTACTTACATTTTCTTGAAAAAGTTCAGGGTGCATTCCTCGTACAAAATGTAGAGCAAACATTAGCTGATCAGCCTAAAATAAAAGCAGTAAAAATATATTTATATGGTCAGCAAAAGTCACCTGCTTTTTTTACAAGCAACATGAGTAACATAAGTGGTCTCTAATTCCACAGTAATGACTTCATGACTTAATGCAAAATTCCTACATACCTTTGCAACATAGAGGCAAAGACTAACCCCAAGTTGGCAGTGGAATGGAGAGCAAATGGGCCCTTACCAGGAATTAGCATCAAACTGTGCAAGACCCTGACTTTCTCATTTAATTAATAAAAAAAATGCGTCCACAAACATTATATGACACTGAGAACAAACCACACCACTCAACTCTTTCACCTTCTCAGACAAGGTCTGCAAATACATCCCAAATACAACTGCCTATTCAAATGCTCCCTGGATGATTTAGTATCCAAAGTATGAATTAGAATTTTTTGCAAGAATCCTAACTGGCCCAGGCTAAACCTGTAACAGCAAACGTTTTGACAAATTGACAGTACAGCTGGGCCAGTTCCAGTGCTCAGGAAAACTTTTTGGCACCACTTACTAGCATACATGAAGCCTAGGTACACACAAACATAAATATTAACCACAAACAGGCAAAACCATCCTTCCCAATTCTAACATAAACCAGTCTCAGCTATTATAGACACTGGTAAAGCCTCCATGTCACAGAAGTCTCTAAAAATTTTCATGGATAAAAGGAGAAATTAGCAGTCAACTGTTGATGGTGTGAGGAGCTTATTTGCTCTCTCAACTATTAGAACATGGTATTCTTAAGCTGGATGGACCATTAGTTTGAAGCAGCACGGCAACATACTTGCAGTGTTTTCTGAACTCCAATCTGATCACTCACAGTTCAAATCTTTCCTACTAGAAATCTCCGCTCTCTGCCTTGCATTAGAAATCTCTGCTCTTTTCTTACATATAAAAATAGTCACCTTCCAATAATCACAAGATGTAATGACTTAGTGGAAGGCTTCACATACTCATGACTTCAAACACAGACAGTAAAGACGATCAGAATATTTCATGTGAATCCACTTGGACTTTGAAAAAATCCTTAGAAATACCTGCTCCCTCAGTACCCTCAACATAGTGTTGCTGGACTGGGGGAGAAGGGAGGAGGTGGTGCACAATTTCCAAGACCCCTCCACTCTCAAAGATTAAACTCCAGACTTGAGTCTTCTACTACTACTATTACTCCTCAAAGCATCTATGCAGACCTACTATTTATTCTTCAGCCTCATATTATGAGTCAAACACCTCTTTATGTGAAAGTAAGACTTAAAACTGAAAATGAAAGGCCTATCTATTCTAGGTTTTCAATAAGAAAGCAAGAAGATAAAAGACACCTGATTGAAATAAAGAAGAAATACATTGAGAATATAATCTGGAGGAACAATAGAATAGATAGAAACGAACAAGATAGCAGGTAGAGATTTGGGAGAGACTGAGACAAGAGAAAGAAGAATATCACAGTGTGGGCTTTCTATGAATCACAGGATCATCAAGGTTGGGAGAGAAGTTCAACTGTCAACCTAGCACAAACACTTCTGTTTCCTTTAAAGAAAACAAAACCAAACAAATAATCAGACAAAACCTTTCATGACAGTTAGGTCAAACACTCACACTTAGCAATGCAAGAAATAAGAGCAAAAAGAAAAAAACCGCTCAGAAGACTACAAAGCCCAGGACTGGCTATGAAGCAGAAGCATAAGCTGCATTAGCTTTGTCATATTCTAATTTTTTGTCCTCCTCACTTTGCATGTTAAATATTTATAGTATAATATTTTGCATCTACTACACAATATTGCTTATTTTAAGTAGATCAAAGGTCGCTTGTTGAAAGAATGCTTTCAAACCCAGTGAACTGCATAAAAGTCAGAAAAAACATCTTACCTTAAACAAACAATGACAAACATATTCATACACTGTATGTTTCAATGACCCAATAAGCAACTTGATTCTTTCCTCAGTATTACTTGAATCCTAAAAAAGAAATTTTGGATTTCAAAAATTCACATGAAAGTAAAAAACTCTTTATGTACAGTAATCCCTCGCTACTTTGCAATTCACCATTCATGGGTTCCATACATTGTGGGGTTTTTTTCCGTGTCTTTACAGTCTTTGCTTCTATGTATAGGATTTTGCTTATCACAGCATCTTTCTGGAATCAACACCACTCTCCCCCCCGACCCCGACCCCCCCGCCCTGATATTCGAGGGATTACTGTACTTCGTAAATTTCACCAAAATTACACAATCTGGACTCCACATGACACTACTTCTCAAAATATAAATTCAGCTGCAGGTAGCAATGAGTGGATGATTAAATTATAAGTTTATACTGAAGTATTAAGAAATAAATATTTTGGGCTTGAATATTTTTGACTATGAACATTATACAACCATGTATATAAGAAATACACAGAGAATGAGAGAACAGTTTCTTCTCCAAACATTAATATCCTTGAAATCTCACAGTTTTCACTAGATAAAAAACTGCTTATGCATGGAATTACTATACAGAAGACCCCCGCTTATCCGCAGTCCACCTCTCCGCAGTTTTAACACTTTGCTGTTCATTTTTCAGTGAAAACCAGTGCATGTCAATGCGCAGAAAACACCGTGAGGGCGGACAGCTCATGGGTACATAAATGAGCTCATGATTATGTAAATAAGCCCCACCTGGGAGCCACAGGGGACAGTGAGATGAGGCCGTGGCTTGGCCCATCCAGGATGCATTTAATGTGCCTCCCCACAGGCAGCGGCAGGCTGGGCCCCTGAGGGGTGCAGGGGAAGAGCACTCAGGGGGCTGTGTGGCGGAGGGGGCCAACAGTGCCAAGGCAGTTTGCAGCGGCACCTTCCCTGAAATGGTGTCTGGAGGCGGCAGCCCCAGCTCTGGCTGAGGCTCTGTGGGGCTGGGCCCACCATGCCTCGCCTGCTGTGCAGTACAGGCTCCAGCTCTGGTGGCCCAGGGGGGGCTGGGCCAGCACAGCCACGGTTAGTTGATAGTTGTGGCATCCCAACCCTCACATCCATCCCGTCGCAGAGAGGGGAGGGAGCTGGGAGCTGGGTGGCCCGCCAGACACAGACGGGCAACAGGGGCAGGCTTAATTGCATATTCATGAGTTCGCTGCCTGTGAATCATGGCCTTCGCACCCCAGTCCCAGACCCGTGGGCCCGTGATACCTGGGGCTCACTGTATTTAATACTACTAAATAGATATCTTGGTGTTACTCAATATCTGGCCAAATTTGGCCGAAATGAAATGAACATTGTAGAAAATATTAATTGTACCCTTTCCTTCAAAGGTCATAGATGAAAGACTAATTGTAACAGCTAAAATTGGAAAGAAAGATAAGACAAAAGAAGAAAGGGGCTGAGAGGCATGGAATGGCTAACAGTAGTACAAGTTCCTTTCTACCACGCTGGAATTTGAAAACATGAGTTTAAGGAAGGCAAACAAACTACCGATTTGACTAATACCATTCCCATGTCTAAATAATTGCTAGGCAAAAGTGAAGAATTAGAGGAACAGGGAAAAAAGAAAGAAGACAATGAAGGCAAAACCAGAAGTTGAGCTTTAAATAGGTAACATAATAGGCAAGAAGAAAAGATGTTATGGAGTGTGACAGTTAAAACCTTATGTTGTGGAAAAAAAGAAATAAGATGAGTTAAAGAAGACGAGTTTGCACAGTCAGAACTGTGTTCCTGCTCATGGCTGGAGCTGAAGAAAAGCTGTAATCACAGACATCAGAATAAAGGGGGATCCAAAGGAGAAATGATGAAAGGTTGGTGAATGCCTTTTTAAAGTGAAAACAAAGAGAAATACAATGAATGTTGGAGATGCTGAATAAAAAGAAAATGCCTTGTTATTCAGTGTGGGTACTTAAATCTGAAGACTTTGGTTATAAGGAATATATCCCTTTTGTACTTCAATAAGGATATACTGTCCATCAGAATACAGAAAAATAAAAACGATATTTTCAACAAGACAGGCTGCAGGCATGTTTACAAATTGTATAAGAGTAGATAAAGTTTTGGTCTTCCTCAAGAACTGAACCATGTAGAAATGTCTTTTTTTATTCTACCACTTGTTGATAAAATTAACATTAGCAGATTAGATCATTAATTTATTTAAATAAAGCCTTCAGTAAAGTTATAATCAACTTTTGTTTCCCTAATTTGTCTTAGACAAACAGCAAGCCTGAAATGACAAATAAGAGTTACTTTGCTTTCAGATGGCACTCTGATTTATATGTAATGTAAAATCATTTAAAATTCCAAGTGCATGTATTCTGAATATTCAAAGTACAACAGTTCAGCATCACTACTTATACATTTCATCATCAAATTATGATAAACTTTTTTTTAAAAAAATGTCCATAGACACTAATAAATTCTAAGGATCAAAGCAGATTGATTCTTGTGCAGCATTAACAGCTTCAGGAGAAGAGAAAATACCTGCTCGTTTTGCAGAGCCCTTTGGAAAAGCCGCAGGAAGGCCGCCAAACTAAAGCGGTACATATTATTAATTTTGGACAAGTCAGCGATAATGAAGTACATCCTGCTGGCACTCTCAGCCAAAGGGAGATAGGCATCCCTCTCCTGTGGAGAAAAACAACACACACATACAAAAAACTGGTGTATTACTGCCACCTATTGCTTACTGCATAAGATACTATTTGTCTCACTGAGAAAACAGTGAGATGATTCCCACTGCTTTAAAAAACTGAATCCTTTCCAATTCTTCAATTTGAGGGATCAGCATTCAAGACTTCAACACTTTTTGAGACTTCAAAATCAGAAGAAAATATTTTTAGCAAAAAAAAAATTTTAAATGAGCAATAAATTGAAATTAATCCCTAGCTCACTGAGGTCTCTTCCCACCACAGAACATGTCCCAAAATTTCATAGAAAATTTTAAACTAAATCAATAACACAGAAGAAAACTGTAATCTGTCACAAAAAGAGGAGGTTAAATTAATAGCATCGCCAATGATCTAAATTTTCCAATAGCAAGGAGTATATTAGGTAAAAAATTCCATACGATCTATAATATTTGCAATAGTGGATGGCAAAAGTAAAGTCAAAACTCATTACTTGCCAAAATTCCTTTAATTCAATCTGGTAGAATTTAAATTGTGTAACTATTCTGCATGTGTAAAACAAAGCAATTTAATTACTGGAAAATACTATCTGTACTTGCATATCCCAAATATAATTTACTCAAAAAAAAAAATTACTATGTTTTCATCTTATACTTCTGTGGATGTGTTTGTCTTCTGTGTGTAGAAGATGACTACCTTTAGCAGGAAAAAAACAGTAGTAAAGGATTAACATATTCTTTTACCTTATCAAGGAAAGTCTGAAGTCTGAGAGATTCAGCTAGTGATTCTTGAATGAGTGCACTGCTTGCTTTAGTTTGATTCAAAGATTCAATTAGATCCTTATTTTCTAGTATATTGCCTTGTGACGTGGCAAGTGCCTGGGGAAAGAAAAAGTAACCTATATATCATCATTTTGGAAGCTGTCCATCTTTCTGACCTGCACATATTTCTGAACTTTTGAATGCATCTCAAGACTACTAGAAAACAGGTGGTTTCTCAAAAACCTCTTTTTTTTTTAATGGAACATGGAAAATAAAACTCAAGAACATACTACAGTCAACCCTCTTCCAGTTCACGTCCCTCAGATAGTGGCTTCACATCTTAGCAGTGTGACTTTTCAGCGATTAAGGAGGTCCATTTTGCAACTGCGCATGCATGACCTGACACGCATGAATATTCAAATTAGACAGTCATGAATAGTCAAATCAAATCCCATGCTGTGTCGCATGGACCATGGGTACACCGTTCTGCCCGCACCGTGCTCGCCCCAACACAGCCACAGCGGCTCGGCTCTGGCAGAGCTGAGCCGGGCGCACACCACTCCTGCGGCAGCGTGGCTCTGCTCAAGCACGCGCCACTACCCTGCTCTACTCAAGCGCAAGCCGTGTCCCGCTCGGAGCAAAGTGGCTGCGTGCAGTTATGAAAGATTCACTAACACTCTCAGGTTAGACGTGGTGTCCAAGACTTTCTCAGGGTAGATGTCTACCCCGAGTATAGAGAGACCAGGTCTACCCACCCAGAGAGACAATGGGACAGTGGCACAGGCAGCTCCCCACACCTGTGTCCCCGGCCTAGCAGAAAAGGGTTTTTTCCCAGAATGGGCTGGCTGTGGGCACCGGGAAGCACCAACACAAGCACCAACACACAGCAGGGCAGTGGCAAAACAGCGCCAGAGCACTGGGGGGCAGTGTGAGAGTGCAGGGCAAATTTGCATACTAATAAGCTGCCATTCTATGCAGATGGAGGGCTTCATGGGTAGGGGGCAAGACCCGTGGTACTGTGGTATAGGAGTCCCGACTGTACAAATATCCAGACTGACAGGTTCTTAAATATAAGTCATCAGTACATCTTTGAGAATGATTTCTTTGATCAGTGTCTTAGGCACTAAAATCCCCATGGCAAATAAAAAAGAAGGCATTTTTTTACTTCTGTTTAACTTCGAATTTAACCTGAAGCTGGCTATTTGTAACAATGTACTGTAACCAGCCATTAATAAATTCATTTTCCTTCAAAAACATTACAATATCCCCTATACAATCCAGGTCTCATTTCTAACTGATACAAATATTCACATTACAACAATTTCAGTTTTGTGATCAGAGATTCCTTCAAAATCCATGAGATTACCCCACATTTTCCCTGACTTCTCCCATGAAATTAATTTCACTTCTAACAAGAGGGCAAAGCTCGAGTGATTCAATAATACTAAAGGGTTTTTTACTAACCTTTAGTAAATACACTTCAATACACTTTTTTTCTAGTCAGAGAGCAACATAAAATTGGCCTCTTGTCAGTCAAGTCACTTCTGAACAACCACCTGTAGGACACCATTCAAGGAATGTGATTTTGCTATGAAGAATCATACCGTGCACTATGAGATCGTCACAGCACCTATGTCTTTACTCCAAGGCTTTAGGAAGAAAATCAGTACAGTACTTCAGGTGGAATGGTAATGTTGCTTTAAGGTTAACTTGAATTTAGCCAGACCACCTCCAGCACTAACTTCTTTGTTTACCAAGTCCATATAGCACCTGTCAGTTTCCACTGAGCTTTAGGTCTCTTTTTTCAGGATCAAAGAGTATTCAGATTTCAGTACTAACTAGAAGTCCAAAGTTGAAACCAATCCTGGTGTTAATACTTCGCCACTTTTTGTTGCAGATATCTTAGGTATCAGGTACTTTAAGTTTTGCACTCGATAATTCAGACCAGACAAACGTAGATGATTTGGAGTCCCAAGATCACACGAAAAGTCTGTTCTAAAAAGTGAAACAGTGGTAACTCTGGTAGATAATTTCTGGTAGATAATAAGATATTAAAGATGATCAAATTTGGATACAGAATTTTTTTAGAAAGAAGGTTTCCCTTTTCCTGTGAGAGAAATATACCCCATCACAGTTGAAAGGGCTGAGCTTATTATCTGAGAATTAATTGGGAGTTTAATAGGGACAGTAAATGTGGATATTCAAATCACACTAGATAACTACATGCAAAATTCTAAAACTGAGATGCTAACCATAAAATCATAGAACAGAATCATGAAATAGTTTGGGTTGGAAGGAACCTTCCAACCCCTCTGCTATGAGCAGCAACACCTTCCACTAGACCAGGTTGTCAAAGCCCCAGCCTGGCCTTGAACAACTCCATAACACACATACATATTTGATCTACTCCACTCTCCCAACAGGCCTAGGCAAATAATGCTATTATTTTCTCTAATCAAAAATCCCGAGGGCTCATTATTCTAACACTTCCACCATCTTCATTCAAATACATAACAATATGAACAGTATCTTATTGGTCCACAAGATACAAAAGAGGTAAATTTATTTTACCTCCAAAAGAGAATCCTCAAGCCTAGCTAGCTGTATCTTCTTATCTTCTTCCTGTTGTAACAGTTTTGTCTTCTGCTCTTCCAAATCAGGCTTTTCATGCTGAATTGTTAAAGCCAAAAGCTAAAAACAAATACAAAAAGTAGTAGGTGATGTAAGAAAGTGCAAAGTGGAAAGAATGGCAGGAAATTTCTTTCTGTGCTCCAGGGCTGAGGAGGGCAGCGAGACAGGCATGGCTTATAGGCATGTTCATGAGCCACCTATCTTGGTGGATTATGGGTTTTGTGGGCCTTAGCCAGACCCTAAACGCCACAAAATTCAAGGGATTACTGTGATTTGTTGCAACTGAAGTCAATGACACCATTTTCATTTTCCCTTTTGGACTCACTATTTGTTTCCAAAGTGCATAAAACAAAGATTAAAAATTCAAATTTAGTTTTAGCTTTGATTTTATTATTTATATTAGTGACCTAGAAAATACTTCCATGACCTTTAATACAAACTGTAACACAGGGCTTCTTTCAGATGGTGGATGCAGCTACACATGCGCACTACGCATACACTGTTTTTAATCTAAATGCCTACCTGTCCTCTTAGGCCACTTGCTGTTGTGGTAAAGTTTACTTCTGTAACAACAGAAGAAGCATCAGGTGGAATGAATGGATTTGGGTTTCTTGTTGATAGAAAAAGACGGAACTCTTCATTATAATCTATCATTTTTTCACCTATTTGTATAGCATAGCGGGGTCCTGTAAATAATAAACAGCCGTTATGCTTAGTCTGATTGGAACACTTCAGAATTACCTGAAAATAAAGACATTTATGTAATATGTTATGGCAAATAGATGTAGGTGTATAAAACTTTTTTGGAAGAGAAATACAAATTAAAAAAATTGAAGGAACATATCCTAATCTGCATTCGAGAGGGGTTAGAAAAGAACAGACTCAAATCATCACATGATTACAATAAGATTTTGCCTCCTGATATTGAAAAAAAAAAAAGGGTAGAATTATAAGATGAAAAGTTACAAGTGAAATTTTCCATTCCAGAAAAATTTCCAAGATGGTATAGTTGGGGGCTTCTCTACTTTTAGCACTGAGTGCAGATAAGAAATACAAATCTCTTGCTAAAACACTGACAAAGATAAAATACACATACCAATTTTGCTTCTATGTCAAGAATCAGAACAAATTTTAGGATTATGTTGTAAAAATGTCAAAGAGAAATGGAAGCTGTACAAAGACAAATTTATTGCAGTACATATATTCACATTGTCCTTAATGCTTCATGCCAAATAATAAAGAAATTATATAGAATAATAAAGAAAATACAGTCAGCACAATAAAAATAATGCAGTCGGGCCCCCACGTCCACATTTTTATGAAGAGGAGTGTGTGCTTGCTTATAAAGTGATACACCTGCACAGACTAAGCATTATCATAGCTCGTTAAAAAGCAAAAGAGGCTATCAGAGAGTTATGAGTAATTTCCCTGAAAAAAACTAGTATATTTGAATTTAATCTGCTTTCTCCACAGCTCTGCAGACACATTCATCTCTCAGTTTGATTCCTTCTGTAAAATAAATTAAGATCCCTGCAATACTGTATCTCTGCTTTCCAAAATTCAGCAGAAACTGGTGGGGGGGAGAAAAATTTGTAACAATGTTCTACCTAACCTGCTACAGATCTCTGAAATCACCACTTTGATGTTACTCTTTTACAGAGAAGAAACAAGCAAGCACATCTGTAATGGTAGAATGATTTAAAGTAACATTTTTCACTAAATAGATCTTTCTGATATTGCAGATAAATATATAGAAGAATCCTATGACATCTCCATTTATTTTTAGCATGTAGCTACGTTTTAAGAATGACTGCTACCTCATGCATTTTTAGATCTCAATGGTTAATGAAATAACAGAGAGCCTTGAGCTATTTTCAGTTCAAAGTTCTGAATGTAAATTATATGCATAGGCTGTGGTACATACTGAGGAATTACAACTTCATGCAGAAATATAATTACAAAGGATAGCATAAATTTATGTTAATCACAGTAATTTAGAAGCCATTTAAAACACACACATTGCTGTATTTTTTAATCCACACAGTTTTTCTATTTTTTAAAAATATATAACATAATTCAACATAATTCCTGCTGGGATACTTACATAATTACTATTTATTTTTGCTAAACTTTCAATACAATTTTTCATTTCAGCCTTTAGGAAAGCAACCAAATCCAAAGTGGTTATATACAGAGTTATACAAGTACATTATCTGTCCTAAGCAGAGATACTGTAAAACATAAATGTTGGGAGTTTTCCCTTTCATTGCACCATTTAAGAGACACCTTTCACAGCAACACCAAAATTCTAAAAGTCTGATTTCTAACTGCACAATCAGTTGTGTAACTTCTGGTTTATTTAAGGCCCAAGTTTCTAAGGAAAACCACGTGTTTGAAATAATCACTAGAAATTAATTTAAAATTTAAATTGCAAAGAGTTGATAAAAACACTTTATTCTAATTCCAGTTAAAAAATCTTTAAATACATTTCGTTATTTTTCCGCTTACTGAACAAGAACATACTCTCAGCATGCTTTTAGGCACCAAAATGTTATCAACAGGTTAACACTAAAGAGGAAAAAGTTAGACAATACTCATGTTTCCAGAAAAATCAAGTTTTACATATATCTAGATCTAAACTACAAAAGCATTGAGCATTTACCTTGAGCAATAAGATCTTTTCTTAGCAATGGGTAAAGTACAGGCTCCACTCCATCCATTTCCTGTATAATAAGTGTTTTCCCAAATCTCACTGCCAGTTCAAGAACAGTTAGGAAGTTGGTGTCCTGGGCAAATAAATAAAAATTCATTTGATTTATGTTTTTTTTAAAAACACAAACACTTCAGAAGGAGTAGGAATGTATTGTACCAAACAGTCCAAATTCAAAAATTAGTGGTATAGCTGAAAAAGTCTATTACAGGCATCATATGATATTTCAGGATTTAGCCTAAAGCATTTAGTTTAAAGAAACTGGTGCTACACAGACACTGACAGACACAAAGCCTGTTTAGTATATGTATATCTATATGTAGATCTTCAAGCGCTGCATGAGAAGACAACCTGCCTACCATCATTTCTGTCAGGTTCACCTGGAAGTCCTGGCCAGTTAACACACCTCAAATTTTAATATCTTGCTATGCCTCAAAACTGCATCAAGATCTGAGGATAGAGTTCAGATTGTTATTAAGAAGCCTAAATGCAGTCTTTTACTTGTAGGTGTTTAAACATGTATACGGTGTTTAAGATTCCATTAGTCAATGGAGATCCTAGACAATGCAGACAAGAGAGCCTAAAAGATAGGCTAATCAGCTAGCAGGAGAAACAATCACACAGAGATATGTTATCTACTACCATCACAGAATATCTACAAGGCCTACATAGAGCCAGCAGGGATCTGCACAAGACCTACATTCTGTTGAAGCCACAACTTCAGGTCAGGTGGGGCTCAATCAGGGAGGTCTCAACAGAACTAGATGCCTGACTACGCGTGCACAACTGAGCCATCCCCACCACCCATGTAAACAGTTACAGGGAGACAACTAATTTTAGGTACCTTGATTTCATACTGAAATCAAACTTACACTTTCCAGTGTAGATAATACAACACAGAAGTCATAGGGAGTAAGTGAACACATACTCATGAAATCCAGTGAACTGCTACGAATACAGAACTCTCTGTTTAAAAATCTTTTATCTCCCCCTCAGCAGGAAATATGATATTCTTGGAGATGGCAGCACAAACAAACTTAGATAAATAATACCAGATATTGACCCTCCAATTTTCAGTATTCTGATCTCTTCTTTGAGTAAACACATTATCCTGAAAGAATCGCTGTAATCTAGAACTCTGTGAAAAATTATATGCTTCACAGAATACAGAATCACAGAATCAGTAAGGTTGGAAAAGACCATATTGGTCATCAAGTCCAACCTATCACCTATTACCTAACCTAGCCAAACCTGTTACCTAACCTGTTGCCATCCTGCTACCAACACACCATCCTACCTATAACACACTACCCTAATATCTAGGTCATGCCACCAAGTACATCATCCAACCTTTTTTAAGCACCTCTAGGGACGACGACTCCACCACCTCCTTGGGCAGCCCATTCCACTGAGAGATCACTCTCTCTGTGAAAAAGTTCCTTCTAATATCCAGTCTAAATCTCCCCTGACGCAGTTTAAGACTGTGTCCTCTTGTTCTATTACTTGTAGCCAGAGAGAAGAGACCGACCCCCACCTGGCTACACCTCCCTTTCAGGTAGTTGTAGAGAGCGATAAGGTCTCCCCTCAGCCTCCTCTTCTCCAG